>JAVIAB010000126.1:25415003-25790003 GCA_032433765.1 Megaustenia siamemsis
ATGTATAATAATATCTGATATGGCAGCTGCTAAAGATGTTAGCAAAAGGAATGATGAACACATAAAATGCCTTTTTAATTTATTTTAAATAAGAAAATTCGGGAATTTGTCATCCCATTCTATAAATAGTAAAATATAAAGTTTTTTTTTTTTTTTTTTTTTTTTTGGGGGGGGGGGGGTGTTTAAAAGACACTGCTGCTTACTAAAAGTAAACTTGGAGGGGATAATACTAGGTAAAAGAGGCAGAGGCAGACCAAGACTAACTTGGGCGAGTAACACAAAAAAAAATTGGACAAGCCAGCCAATGATATAACCTGCCCCATCAAAGCAAGAGACAGAGCGGAATGGATCTCCATGGTAGCCAACCTTCGATGCGGAGACGGCACTCAATGAATTAAATTCAATAAAATGATAAGATGGAATATAACAAGTCTCTTCAGCACTGGGGTACTTACATTTGACGAATTGATGTTATATCTGTCAAGTTGTATTATATTAATCATAACTAGAATGTATATTTATTTATATTACATTTCTCAAATGGAAATTAAAACAATTCGTTAGTCATAAAAACTCCCCGAAATGTATTCCAGACAATTCCCAATTAAAAAAAAAAAACATGCCTGTATGTGTGGGAGAGAGAGAGAAAGATAGAGGAGAGTGTGTATGTGTAAGAGAGAGAGAGAGAAAAAGAGAGAGAGAGAATGCTCCGTAATCTCATTTATCTGTATGGATCTGAATGCGGGAGAAAAGCATCAAGATTATTAAAATTCCATGCAATTTTATTGAAGAATTATCAGAATTGTGTGGCCCCGTAGGTTTGGTAATCAAGAACTGCTCAATTTGTGCAAGAAAAAGATGCATACAACAATAACGAGTAGACGGTAGAGTTGGATAAGTGAAGAATATTAGAGATTCAGAACTGATAATAGGAATTACATTATGGGGAACTCATGAGATAGATGTGGTTTTACAGAAGAATGTTGATGTGGGGAGACTTCCGTTTCAAAATGGTGGAACGTTTCACGTTCTCTCGATCGCTGTAGAAAATGCATCTGGGGTTTGATTAAAATTTCGGCTCTGTGATGCAATTTTCTGTGTTGAAATCGAAATGATGTTCTACTTAGCAAATCTGCGCCGACGAAGTGGACAAATCTGCGCCGCCGAGTACACACAGCAATGTTCCTTTTTGACAAGTCAAGTATTGTAAAAGCGACCTTCACCGTTTAGTGTTGACATGCCGTTTACGTCACATTGAGTGCTATTCAATGGCCGACGTTGGAATTTTATGACGCAAGTTATTTACATGCTGAAACGCATTAATGTGGACTGCTCCGTCAAGTCGACCGAAGATTTTCTTCTTTGGGGAATTTGCATCATGTTTCGTTCGTTGTACACTAACCGTAGAATCTGTTGTTTGATGTGTGACGGGGATAATTCGACAACTGTGTTTATATGTTCGGTTGGAGTCAAGAAAGGTGTCCTAACATCATCAAGCGCTATGCATTTTTTGTTCTCAATATGACGATCATCATTTTCGGGAGGACGTGAACTTCCGTTGTATATGGTGGATAGGCGGCAGGAACCATATAAGGCTATGTCTGAAGAGTGTTCCTTGTTGCAGTTTCCTCATATTCCAAGTCTGGCTTGTTGCAGGAGCTACTGAGTTAAGTGCTCTGTGCACACCGTGAGCTGTGTGTCTCATCCGTTCTGATCGTGTTTCGATATTCCAATTGTTTGCGATGAATGATGATATCGTATGACAGGGAACAGTTGGCTGTGTTCACTTTCTGCGCGATTTCGCTTTATGTCTTTTGGCGTGTGCTGAAACTGCTACGATGGGGACTACAGTTGCCTTTCTTTGTTTGGGAGATGAGTTAGTAATTCGGATGATTCCACTGACACGGGAGGTTGAGCAATTATGGATTTTAATACGTTTGCAGTGATACCGAGGCCTTCCATAACCAATAGAACCAATCTTGAGATAAGCGAAAGAGAAACTGACGGACGACAAACTGACTCGTTGATAAACTGTCGGATTACAAACTGACGGACGACAAACTGACGGTTGATAAACTGTCGGGTCACAAACTGATGGACGACAAACTGACGGTTGATAAACTGTCGGGTCACAAACTGATGGACGACAAACTGACGGTTGATAAACTGTCAGATTACAAACTGACGGACGACAAACTGACGGTTGATAAACTGTCGGATTACAAATTGATGGACGACAAACTGACGGTTGATAAACTGTCGGATTACAAACTGAAGGACGACAAACTGACGGTTGATAAACTGTCGGATTACAAACTGATGGACGACAAACTGACTGTGGACAAACTGACGGTTGATAAACTGTCAGATTACAAACTGACGGACGACAAACTGACTGTGGACAAACTGACGGTTGATAAACTGTTTGATTACAAACTGACGGACGACAAACTGACGGTGGACACACTGACGGTTGATAAACTGTCGGATTACAAACTGACGGACGACAAACTGACGGTGGACAAACTGACGGTTGAATAAACTGTCGGATTGCAAACTGACGGACGACAAACTGACGGTGGACAAACTGACGGTGGACAAACTGACGGACGACAAACTGACGGTGGACAAACTGACAGTTGATAAACTGTTTTATTACAAACTGACGGACGACAAACTGACTGTGGACAAACTGACGGTTGATAAACTGTCAGATTACAAACTGACGGACGACAAACTGACTGTGGACAAACTGACGGTTGATAAACTGTTTGATTACAAACTGACGGACGACAAACTGACGGTGGACACACTGACGGTTGATAAACTGTCGGATTACAAACTGACGGACGAAAAACTGACGGTGGACAAACTGACGGTTGAATAAACTGTCGGATTACAAACTGACGGACGACAAACTGACGGTTGATAAACTGTCGGATTACAAATTGTCGGTGGACAAATGGACGCGTTGATAAACTGTTGGATTTCAAACTCATGGACGACAAATTGACGGATGATAAACTGACGGATGATAAACTATCGAATTACAAACTGACGGACGACAAACTGATAGATGATGAACTGTCGGATTACAAACTGATAGTGGACAAAGTGACAGACGACATACTGGCCGACGACAAACTGACGGAGGACAGGCTGACGGTCGAGTACTTTATCGTCTGCGAATAGTACCTTGTCAATATCATCTGTCTTCGATGAGTTTGCTTACTTACATATGTAGTCTATGTAGGTAATAAACAAACAGACGAGATAGTACACAACCTTGTCTTACTACTGCTCTAACTTCGAAGTGATCTATGTAGCCTACAGCTGTTCTGATTGTACAACTGCTGTTGATGTAGTGAATTTTACACAACTCAGTAACAGTAACTCTCATAGTTGTTCTCTGTTTACTCAATGGAAGGCCTTTGTTTTAATTTTTAGTCTATAAAAAATACGTACACATTTGTATTGTGTTCTGTCATCTTGAGTACGCGGATCGGCAACTCACAGAAAGTTGTGATGCTTTCAAAGGCGTGCGAGCACGTTTACTTGGCCAATGGGAAAGTCACCAAACCATTTTGGAATAAATCTTGTGGCTGCCTTCAACATGAAAGAATGTGCTGTCCTTAGGGTCCAGGGATGGAAAACGCGGCCCACAGAATAACACTGCACCAATATCTATGGTGTTTCAACAAGAAATGTTGGACATTATAGTGAAGAAAAGTAAAAAATAAAGGACTCAGCCTTAATAGCAAAAAGACAGAGGTAATGGTAAGTAATGGTATATTAAAACAGGTAAATGGATTTAAATATTTGTTTGGAACTTTTTTAACCTCAGACGGAAGATGTACAAAAGAGGTATGATGCAGAATGGCTCAGGCAAAAGCAGCTTTCCAAAAAATGAGAAAGATACTATACAATCCATTTTTGAAAATTGAAACAAAAAATAGAACTCTTAAATGTTATGTAGAGTCAGTCTTAACATATGGATGTGAATCATGGACAATAGGACAACAGACAAGAAAATCACTGGGGTCTGTAGAAATGTGGTTTTACAGAAGATTGTTGAGAATACCAAGGGCAGCTAAGAAGAGAAATGAAAATGTTCTGAAAGAGGCCAAAGCAAAAAGAGAGAGCTAATTTCCAATCTTAGAAAGAAACAATCATCATTTTTTTGACCATGCAATAAGAAGAGAACAATTGGAATATATTGTAACAACTGGGAAAATTGAGGGACGAAGAGATAGAGGGAAGCAAACAGAAAATATATCAGACAGCTTAAGCGAATGGCGTGGCAGAAGGTCAACAACAGAAATAATAAATAACTGTCGAGATTGAAAGTTGTGGAGAGACATGATCACCCACGCCAGCAGGCCCGGTACTTGATGATGATGAATATCTTTGGTGAACCAGCAAAGATCTAAGGCAGGTCTTTCTGTCTGTAATCTTAACCGGTTGATGTGTATAACAAATGCTTATCACTGAAGAAGATTAGAGTAGAATTAAAGAAACAAAAATTCACAGTATTACTGAGAAACCTCACTTTAATATGCGATAGCAGTAACGAGAGGGCATCATTAGAGTAGCGGTTATAACGATGGCTTAGCAATCAAGTCAAGTTGGGTTCAATCCCATTTTAACCCACAGAAAACCACCGTTGTGAAAAAAATATGAATGGATCCCTGGCTCAGTGAGTCAGATAATGCAGTAACATCAAGGAAGATCATTGACTACAATCATGAAAGCACTGTGGATTAACACAGAGGAGCATAATATTCGTACTTCACTCCAAAGCGATATTATATGCTGTAAGACATGCTTCATGAAAGCACTGTGGATTAACACAGAGGAGCATAATATTCGTACTTCACTACAAAGCGATATTATATGCTGTAAGACATGCTTCATGAAAGCACTGTGGATTAACACAGAGGAGCATAATATTCGTACTTCACTACAAAGCGATATTATATGCTATAAGACATGCTTCATGAAAGCACTGTTGATTAACACAGAGGAGCATAATATTCGTACTTCACTACAAAGCGATATTATATGCTGTAAGACATGCTTCATGAAAGCACTGTGGATTAACACAGAGGAGCATAATATTCGTACTTCACTACAAAGCGATATTATATGCTATAAGACATGCTTCAAGAAAGCACTGTGGATTAACACAGAGGAGCATAATATTCGTACTTCACTACAAAGCGATATTATATGCTATAAGACATGCTTCATCCTTCAATGTAGCTCAGTGGTTAGTGATTTGGTCTAATAAGGAGAATACAATATGGTTCGATCCAGATCGGAAGATTCTAGGTCCACTAGGCCTTACAAGAATACTGTATTTTTCCGCTGGGAAACAAATACGACACTCGGTAACACAAACCACATTATGTATCGCCCATCACTCATCTTCCTTACCTTCCCCGCAAAAATGTTCCGACGATATAACAAATATTGCTCTTATACAATATTCCCCATACGCCGCGTTGCGAGAAGTGATTTGTAAAAAAAACGATTCTCTGTTAATCTATTGTTAATGACTGCAACATGTAATGTAATATAAAAATGGAGACAACAAGTAATGTAATATAAAAATGGAGACAACTAGTAATGTAATAAAAAAATGGAGACAACTAGTAATGTAATATAAAAATGGAGACAACAAGTAATGTAATATAAAAATGGAGACAACAAGTAATGTAATATACAAATGGAGACAACAAGTAATGTAATACAAAAATATTACCGGGTTTCCGGTTGTATCCAAAATGGAGGAATCATTTTTCTCCGGCTTGGTATAGAACCGTTGATCAGAGATTTAACAAGCCGCTATCGTAAAAACGATTTTGTTAATGAAACATAGACCTGATACAGAATGTGCAAATTAGCAGTAGATAATAGTGATAGTATTGTCGGCCCTAAAACAAGCACAAAAATAGGATTCTGGAATGTACGAACAATGGCCGCGCCGACACTAGGGTTAAACAAGGATGTATTTTATCGCCCTTGTTATTTGGAGTTGTTATGGATTTCATAATGATGAAATGCTGCACTGGTAACAAAGGCATCGAATGGATACAAGGAGACCATTTGGAGGACCTCGACTTTGCTGATGACATAGTCCTCATCAGCAGTCAGATAAAAAAAACGATGCAGGAACACACAAATAAACTATCATCAATAGCCAGCAAAATTGGGCTTGAGATCAATCATGAAAAGACTAAAGTCATGAAAAGCTTAATTCCAACAAGTGACAAAATATACATGGAAAACAAACCAGTGGAAGAGGTCGATCACTTTACCTATCTTGGAAGTCACATTGATCGAGAAGGGGATACAAGCAAAGAAATAAAAATCAGATTTGCTAAAGCAGCAATATCTTTCAGAAGACTTGAAAAGTTGTGGAAATCAAAACTCATAAGCACAAACACAAAACTTAGACTATTCCAATCAAATGTACTATCAACCCTTACGTATTCGTGTGAAAGCTGGACAACATCAAGAGACATATAAACAAAGTTGAACGCATTCTAAATAAATGTCTAAGGAAAATACTTGGTATAGTGTGGAACGAATTCAAAACAAACGAGGAAATTAGAGAAATCGCCAATCAACCACTAATATCTTCAGTAATAAAGACAAGACGATGTTCATATGTTGGACATGTGATTAGAAGAGATAATAACCGAATAGCAAAGCAAGCCCTCATGTGGGAAACAACAGGTAAGAGGAAAAGAGGAAGACCCAGGGAGGCACTGAGAAGAATATTGATGAGAGAGACAAGAGCAGGAGGAATCGGCTCCCTCAATGAGATAAAGCTGTTTGCACAGAACAGAGACAAATGGCGAGATTTGATAAAATATATTTAATAGAATTGAAAACTGCTAGAACAAAAAATATTTTGATAAGAGAAGGAGTATCTTGGTCTACGCCCCATGGGCCGGCTACGGCTCGAAAGGTCAA
Source organism: Megaustenia siamemsis (assembly GCA_032433765.1). Taxonomy (NCBI): domain Eukaryota; kingdom Metazoa; phylum Mollusca; class Gastropoda; order Stylommatophora; family Ariophantidae; genus Megaustenia; species Megaustenia siamemsis. The sequence goes on from JAVIAB010000126.1 coordinate 25,421,985, forward strand.
TAGATAGATAGATAGAATATAAAAATGGAGACATCTAGTAACGCAATATAAAAATGGAGATATCTAGTAATGTAATATAAACATGGAGATATCTAGTAATGTAATATAAAAATGGAGATATCTAGTAATGTAATATAAAAATGGAGATATCTAGTAATGTAATATAAAAATGGAGATATCTAGTAATGCAATATAAAAAATGGAGATATCTAGTAATGTAATATAAAAATGGAGATATCTAGTAATGCAATATAAAAAATGGAGATATCTAGTAATGTAATATAAACATGGAGATATCTAGTAATGTAATATAAAAATGGAGATATCTAGTAATGCAATATAAAAAATGGGGATATCTAGTAATGTAATATAAACATGGAGGCAACGAGTGATGTAACAAAAAATATATGGAGATAATGAGCTGTGTAATATAAAAATGGTGACAAAGAGCGGTGTAATATGGTTATAGTTATGGAAAGCCCTGGTATCACTGCAGACGAATTAAAATCCATAACTGCTCAACCGCCCGTGCCAGTGGAATCATCCGAATTACTAACTCATCTTCCAAACAAAAAGAAAGGTAGCTGCAGTCCCCATCATAGCAGTCTCAGCATATGCCAAAAGACATAAGGCGAAACCACACAGAAAAGTGAACACAGCCATCTGTTCCCCTTCATACGATATCATCATTCATCGTAAGCAATCGGAATTTTGAAACACAATCAAAACAGATGAAACGCACAGCTCACGGTGTGCACAGAGCAATAAACTCAGTAGCTCCGGCAGCAAACCGGACTTGGATATGAGAAAACTGCAACAAGAAACACTTTTCAGACTGAATCTCAATTTGCTCTTGCCGCCTATCCGCCATATAATCACCGGTATTCCAATGATGACATATACTGCAATCAACACAGAACACACAGTGCGCTCACTGTAGAGGATTTCACATCACAGGCACGTAATGCGCGTCACCAGCGAAGATTCCAACAGTGTAACTTCCTATCTAAACAGTTATCTGCATTGGAAAGATTGAATTAACCATCTTTCCTAAAAAAAAAAACACACAACAAAAACGCAACAGTGAACGATGACGCAAACATGACCGCGCCATCTTGAAATCGGAAGTCTGGTGTAATATAATAATTGAGACAACGAATGATGGTGTGATATAAAAATGGAGACAAGGAGTGGTGTTATATAAAAATGGAGACAACGAGTGGTGTCATCTAAAAATGGAGACAACGAGTGGTGTAATATAAAAATGGACATCGAGTGGTGCAATATAAACATGAACACAACGAGTGGTGAAATTTCAAAATGGACACAGCGAGTGGTGTAATATAAACATGAACACGAGTGGTGTAATATAAACATGAACACAACGAGTGGTGAAATTTCAAAATGGACACAGCGAGTGGTGTAATATAAACATGAACACGAGTGGTGTAATATAAACATGAACACAACGAGTGGTGAAATTTCAAAATGGACACGACGAGTGGTTTAATATAAACATGAACACGAGTGGTGCAATATAAACATGAACACAGCGAGTGGTGAAATTTTAAAATGGACACAGTGAGTGGTGCAATATAAACATGAACACAACGAGTGGTGAAATTTCAAAATGGACACAGCGAGTGGTGTAATATAAACATGAACACGAGTGGTGTAATATAAACATGAACACAACGAGTGGTGAAATTTCAAAATGGACACAGCGAGTGGTGTAATATAAACATGAACACGAGTGGTGTAATATAAACATGAACACAACGAGTGGTGAAATTTCAAAATGGACACGACGAGTGGTTTAATATAAACATGAACACGAGTGGTGCAATATAAACATGAACACAGCGAGTGGTGAAATTTCAAAATGGACACGACGAGTGGTTTAATATAAACATGAACACGAGTGGTACAATATAAACATGAACACAGCGAGTGGTGAAATTTAAAATGGACACAGTGAGTGGTGCAATATAAACATGAACACAACGAGTGGTGAAATTTCAAAATGGACACAGCGATTGGTGTAATATAAACATGAACACAACGAGTGGTGAAATTTCAAAATGGACACAGCGAGTGGTGTAATATAAACATGAACACAACGAGTGGTGAAATTTCAAAATGGACACAGCGAGTGGTGTAATATAAACATGAACACAACGAGTGGTGAAATTTCAAAATGGACACAGCGAGTGGTGTAATATAAACATGAACACAACGAGTGGTGAAATATAACAGTGAAAACAACAAGTGATGTAGTATATACATTCTACATACAATGATGACAAGCAGTAGTAGAAAACAAATTAATGGCAATAAGCAACATAATGAAATTATAAGATTCAGGAATGTAATATAACATTTTAACAAGGAGTAATGTATTGTAATATTATGTCAATGGGTAACTTTGAAAGGAATAATTACAACATGATGGTTGTGGCAAGTGTTATATAAAACGATGGCAAATGCTAATGTAATATTCAGCAATGTAATATAAAATTATAGTAATGATTAATAAAAAAGAATATGGCAAAGTGTACAGCAATATACATTTATGACAATTGTTAATATAATATAAAGATGTTCACGATAGTAATGTAAAGTAATATTTTGACGACGGATAACGTAAAACAAAACGACGATAAGTAATGTAAAATAAAATGATGACAACGAGTAATAAAATATTATCATCAACATCATATACAGGTCGCATGCCCTTTGCAAAATGCTGCATTCACCACTGCCCGTCAGAAAAAAATCTCTGTCTCTATACAGATCTCCCACTTCTACCCCACAAGTATCAGTGCCACATATTGTGCACATAGGTTACAAGACGTATAGCTTTCAACAACAATACCTGCATATGAGGAAAGGTTACGATTCAATAAGCCTGACAATGCAGCGTTATGTTTCCTAATCGAATATTGATTGCATTGTATCTACAACGGATTATGTTCTTATAATATTGATATATTCTGTCAAGTTGATGTTGGTCTATCGCTTATACTTCTCTCTCTCTCCTTTCTATTGTGCTGTCATGACATACTAGACAATTGTTCACTCTTCAAGCCATGATCAATGTCTGTGACGCTTCTATAGTATCATGTCCAAATGTTAGTAGTAGCAGTAGAGTTAATAGCAGTAACAGCTGTAGCGGTTGTTGCAGTAGTAGTAGCAGTAGTAGTAGTAGTAATAGCAGTAGTAGTAGTAGTAGTAATAGCAGTAGTAGTAGTAGTAGTAATAGCAGTAGTAGTAGTAGTAATAGCAGTAGTAGTAGTAGTAATAGCAGTAGTAGTAGTAGTAATAGCAGTAGTAGTAGTAGTAATAGCAGTAGTAGTAGTAGTAATAGCAGTAGTAGTAGTAGTAATAGCAGTAGTAGTAGTAGTAAAGCAGTAGTAGTAGTAGTAGTAGTAGTAATAGCAGTAGTAGTAGTAGTAGTAATAGCAGTAGTAGTAGTAGTAGTAATAGCAGTAGTAGTAGTAGTAATAGCAGTAGTAGTAGTAGTAGTAATAGCAGTAGTAGTAGTAGTAATAGCAGTAGTAGTAGTAGTAATAGCAGTAGTAGTAGTAGTAATAGCAGTAGTAAGAGTAGTGTTAATAGCAGTAACAGCAGGAGCGGCTGTAGCAGTAGTAGTAGTAGTAGTAGTAGTAGTAATAATAGTAGTAGTAGTAATAGCAGTAGTAGTAGTAGTGGTAGTAGTAGTAGTAGTGGTAGTAGTAGTAGCAGTAGTAGTAGTAGTAGTAGAGGTGGTAGTAGTAGTAGCGTAAATAGCAGTAACAGCAGTAGCGGTAGTACAAAAATACAAAATTTCAACTCCAATGTTAAGTCAGTCTTATTGTATGGTTGTGAAACATGGAGAACAACAAAAATGACAATCATGAAGATACAGACCTTAATTAATAGATGGACAAAAATAGTAGGACAAAAAAACTAACATAGAATTATGGAAAAATGCCAGTCAAATACCAGTGGATAAAGAGATACAGCGAAGAGGATGGCGCTAGATAGGACATACACTGCGGAAGCCAACTGAAAGTATTACACAACATGCCCTTTTGGAATCCCCAAGGAAAAATATAAAAAAGGAAGACCAAAATATTCTTGGAGAAGACAGATGGAAGCAGATATGAAGATGATGGAGGAAGACATGGCATGATTTAAAAGAATGGCAAGAAAAAGAAAGGCTTGGAAAGTGTTTGTTGAAGACCAATGCTCAACCGGGAGTTGGAAGATAGAAGAAGAAGAAGTTTTAATAGCAGTAGCAGTAGTGGCAATGGTAGCAGTAGCAATAGCAGTAATAATAGTAGCAGTAGTAGTAGTGGCAATGGTAGCAGTAGCAGTAATAATAGTAGCAGTAGTAGTAGTGGCAATGGTAGCAGTAGCAGTAATAATAGTAGCAGTAGTAGTAGTGGCAATGGTAGCAGTAGCAGTAGCAGTAATAATAGTAGCAGTAGTAGTAGTGGCAATGGTAGCAGTAGCAGTAATAATAGTAGCCGTAGTAGTATCTGTAGTGAAAGTAGCAACAGTACTAGTTGCAGTAGCAGCACAGTAATAATAGTACAAGTGTCCTACAAGTTTTGAGTGGCAGCAGTATTAAGTGCCAGTTTTAGGCTCTTACTGGGGGTACTTGATGGTCTAGAAGCAAGACGTCGGAGGCACTTTAAAGAACCCTTGACAGTGAAACATCGAAATGAGTAGGCCAAAAAATGATTAAAGCGATCACTGCCCAGAGAAAGAATTGTTACTATTTGTAATATACCCATGTTGAAGTCGTATGTGTCCAACAGGCGCTGATATTGCGGCTTTGTTTTGTCGTAAAGTAGCGATACAACGCATCCACGCCCGCTTAACTAGCGAACACTAAAAAGAAGGATCTTGTCAGAGGATTTTACTTTAATGTGTTAACGACTCTGTGAAGGGTAACTGGAGTGTAGTCTCCATGGTACTACCACAGGTCCCAGCGATACAAACACCGCCGTCGCTCTTACAACAGGTCTCCCCGTCTCACTACAATCATAGACCCAAGTGAAGTGATTATTCTTGGAAAATTATTGTTCAAGACCTTTTCTCCAGAGAAATTGAACTGAAAAGATGAGACTAACTACACTACGACTGCACTGGGCCCACGATCTCCCACACTTCCTCAGTTCCTATATAATTCCAACAGTTTACAACATACAAAGTAAAATATTAATTACTGCAGATGTTTTTTTTCACAATATAGTAACAATTGGAGCCGCGATAGCTCAGTGGTGAGTGAACTGGACTACAAAGGACAAGAGGTCTGTGGTTCGATCCTGATCGACGGCTTCCGGATTCACCCAGCCTTAAATAGGTACCGGATTTTTTCTGGGAAAGTAAAGCAGCACGAGCGAATTACCGACCACATTACCCCAAAATCATGTACCGAATGCCTATACAAATTATGGACACTAACACCATAATCCCTATACGTCACTTGGCGTGACGAGGCTCTTTACTTCTTTTTTGTTTAATAGCAACAATAACTACAGAGACATCAACATCACCGTTGTTCATTATTTCCACGAACTAAAATTTGTCCTGTTAAAAGAAAGACAGACAAGCAGACAGACAGATAGATAGATTAACAGACAGACAGACAGACAGACAAGCAGACAGACAGATAGACAAACAGACAGACAGACAGATAGATAGACAGACAGACAGACAGATAGACAGGCAGACAGATAGACAGATAGACAGATAGACAGATAGACAGATAGACAGATAGACAGACAGACAGACAGACAGACAGACAGACAGACAGACAGACAGATAGATAGACAGATAGACAAACAGACAGACAGACAGATAGATAGACAGACAGACAGACAAACAAATAAATAATATTTCTTATTAAATGAGAACACTACCCCGTTAAAAAAAAAAAACAACGGCAAATAAATACAATATTTTCCCATATAAAACAATACCACATTGTCCCGTCACAAATTGAGGAACCGACAAACTCGGAAATGCCTACCCAGATAATCATCTTCCCCACAAATCCGGTCTTCCTTCAACCAAAAAATGTCCGGCATTAGCTGGCGAATAAATCGAAACTGAGGGAAAATAATCAGATTTATAACAATGCATGCATTGATTTCATTTTTTTTTCTTAAACAATAGACGCTGCCCAATCCCTATTGACGATGTCAAGAAGTGATACTGTGGTTATTTTGACAGGAAATAAACGCTGTGTATTTTTTTTAAAATATTTTTATTTTGAGTTAATGTGGAGCTAGGATTGGACAGGTAATGGCAGTCCTGATGAGACTCAGGTATTTCGAAACGAAAACCCGTCGCATTGGCCAGCTATCCCACTATTGTCATCAAAGAAATGACTCTCGAGGCAGAACGGGCGCTTTACAATATAAACTTCATCCCAACGTTGTGATACCAATGCCAGTCCTGGAACCTAGATGCAAGAATAATAAGAAAAATATACCTCTGCTGAGATGAAATGTGTTAGACGAATGACAGGAAACAGCCTGAGAGACAAGATCAGAAATGAAGAACTGAGAAAAAAAGCTAGGAATAGTCCCCCGCCATAGAATATATAAAGAAACAAAAGATAACATGTTTGGCCAAGTGACAAAGCAGAGTAATCAAAACACAACACAACGAGCCTGAATAAACGTTGCGAGAACACCAGACCCAAGAGTTTGACCACGAAAAAGATGAATCGGCGGAATATTGGAGGCTCTAGGAAACATAACAGCATCATAGTACTCTGGGAAGGTGAGGGAAGCCGCCTCACATCGTGAGTTTCGATGCTTGAAGCGACACTGTCCAGAAGTCTCAGAATACTTCTAGATAGGTGGAGAATTCGCGTGCCAAGACGCCGATTCAAGTCTCGTACTTGACCTTTATTTGTACACACACTACAGACACACTTCTTTACATTTCACACACAAATGAATGTGCTTCTGTTTAAATGGAGACATGCTAAAAAAAATATAGAAAAATTGTTTGGTTAAAACTTTATATTTGATGGCCGACACAAATTTGAACGACGTTTCGGCTCAATACGCCTTCAGCAAGAACAAACAAGCACACACAGATATGTAAGTAAATACAACTAACACTACATAGCTAACTAATGTCGTTGCGATATCGACACTGACATTAGATGCAATTCAAACAAGACAAATGCGATTCTTGGGTCATGTTAAAAGACACAACAGCCTACTAAAAGTAATATTGGAAAGGAAATACAAGGTAAAAGAGGAGACAGAGGCAGACCAAGATTAACATGGACGAGTAACATCAAAAGATGGACAAATCAGCCTATGACAACCTCCACCATCAAAGCAAGAGACAGAGCAGAATGGCGCTCCATGGTAGCCAACCTTCGATGCGGAGAAGGCACTCGATGTTGATGATTAGATGCATAGAGAAAGAGCATACAGGACGAAAGAAAAGAAAAGAAAAAATAACATTTCTAGGGGCGCTGAAAAATCCATAGTCAACTATGATTGACCGGAGGCTACTTCTACTACTGATATTAGAATTATTGAGGAAGTGTCACATAGTTTGGTAGCGAGTGAAACTCCCAGAATGAATATATTACCAACCCAAACCATTATATAAACACGTTTGATGAGCGGGTGGTTGAGTGGATAGTATCGGTCATTTCAGAGTCAGGTGAACTGAGCTTCGAACCCCGACTTGGTTCAGGTTGATTTCTATCGAAAATCGAATAATAATTCTACTCTGTCAACTATTTTATGCTTATGATCTTTATTGTCAGCCTTCAGCAAATATTTCAGCGGAAACTAAACAAGACTTAACGTTATTAATTTAAGAATTTACTTTATTTTTTTTTTTCAAAAAAAAAAAAAAAAAAAAAAAGATTTCCCTAATCCATAATATCGTATAAAAGCGATGTACTAATCTTCATAGCTCCATCATCATCATGTACCGTGCCTGCTGGCGTAGGTGATCATGTCCCTCCACAACTTTCGATTTCGACAGTTATTTATCATTTTCATTGTTAACCTTCTGTCTAGCCAATCTCTTAAGCTGTCTGTACGGACAAGGGGTAGGGTTCGATCCCAACCGACGGCTCCGGGTTCACCCAGCCTTAAATGGGTACCGGATTTTTTCTGGGAAAGTAAAAGCAGCACGGGCGTAATACCGACCACATTACCCCAAAAAATCATGTGCTGAAGGTCTGTAAAATATAGGGTCACTAACACCATATTTCCCTATACGCCACTTGGCGTGACGGGGGGTACTTTACTTTACTTTTTACCCTCTATCTCGTCGTCCCCGATTTTTCCCGTTGTTTCCAGCTGTTACCTTCTTATTACATGCCCCCCCAAAAAGATGATTGTTTCTTCCTAATATTGAAAATTAACTCTCTTTTTGCAATGGCCTCTTTCAGAACGTTTTCATTACTCTTCTTAGCTGTCCATGGTATTCTCAACATTCTTCTTTAAAACCAAATTTGTACGGCCTCCAGCGATTTTCTTGTCTGTTGTCCTATTGTCTATGATTCACATTCATATGTTAAGACTGGCTCTACATAACATTTAAGAACTCTTTTTCTTATTTATATTGTCAAAAATGGATTGCACAGTATCTTCCTCATTTTTTGGAGAGCTGCTTTTATCTGAGACATTCTGCATCTCACCTCTGTTGTACACCTACCATCACACCTCTGTTGAAAATCTACCATCTCACCTCTGTTGTACATCTACCATCACACCTCTGTTGAAAATCTACCATCTCACCTCTGTTGTACACCTGTCAACTCAAGTCTGTTGTACGCCTACCCTATCACCTCCGTTGTACATCCACCATCTTACCTTGTTGTACATCTACCATCTTTCCTCTGTTGTGCACCTACCATCTGACCTGTGATGTACACATACAATCTCACATCTGTTGTACACCTACCATCTCACCTCTTTTGTGCACCTACCATCTCACCTCTGTTGTGCACCTACCATCTCACCTCTGTTGTACACCTACCATCTCACCTCTGTTGTGCACCTACCATCTCACCTCTATTGTACATCTACAATCTCACCTCTTTTGTGCACCTACCATCTCACCTCTGTTGTACACCTACCATCTCACCTCTGTTGTACATCTACCTACTGAGGTTAACAATGTTCCAAAATATTTAACTCCATTGCTCCACAGTATTTTTAGACGAGACATGACCAGAACTTTCCCTCGCTTCTAATGCCGTCTTGAACTTAGAGAGTCGTATCCCCGTCATTTTGTTTTCGGTTGCTTTAGTTGATTGAAGGTTTAGTTTGAACCCATATTTATTTTGTGGTCAGTCCAGCGCGCTAGCTAGCTACTACCGGTTCATAGATCTTCAAGCAGAAGAAAATAGAATCAAAATTCATCATCATCATCGAGTGCCTTCTCCGCAACGAAGGTGGCTACCATGGATCGCCATTCTACTCTGTTTCTTGCTTTGATGGTGTAGGTTGTCATAGATTGACTTATCCATCTTTTGACGTTACTCGTCCATGTTAGTCTTGGTCTGCCTCTGCCTCTTTTACCTTGTATTTTCCCTTCCAATATTACTTTTAGTAGGCTGTTGTGTCTTTTAACATGCCCCCAAAATTTCATTTTTCTTGCCTTAATTGTATTTAGTAGTTCTCTTTTTATTTTCAGTTGTTTTAAAACTTCATCGTTTTTTTTCTTTTCTTTCCATCCAATTCTACCTATTCTTCTATAAATCCACATTTCAAAGGCTTCAATTTTCTGTTCTGTTTTTTGTCAAATGTCCATGTTTCTGCACTAAACATGAATATTGAGAAGATGTAACATTTTGCCATTGTTAGTTTCAGCCCTGCTGATATTTGTTTTGTTGTTAGTATATTTTTCATGGCATTAAAATTACTTTATGCCATACCTATTCTTTTGTTTATTTCAATTTTACATTTTCCATCATTGATTATAGTATGTCCCAGGTAGTTGTAGCTCTGGACTGTCTCCAGATGTATTCCCTCAAATGTGATATTAAATTGTAGATCTTGAGAATTTTCTGTGTTTATGATCATAGTTTTAGTCTTTTTGATATTCATATCTAGTCCATATTTTGTGCTTGTTTTGTTTATCACATTATGCAATTGTTGTCGGTCTTTAGGATTTTCTGCTAGTAGAACAGTATCATCAGCATATCTTAAGTTATTGATTATCTTTCCATTAATGTTTAGGCCTGGTATCTCTGAGATGATTTTAAAGATTTGCTCAGTGTATAGATTGAACAACTTGGTGGTAGGATGCATCCTTGTCTTACTCCTCTTTTTATGTCCATGGGAGAATCAAAATTAAAGAACATATTAATTGCAATTATGATGTAATTGATATCACCCGCGCTCCTACAGGGCTACGCTTTCATCGAACTTAATAAAATATGGCTACAAAAAACATTTCTAAATAAACCAACTCGAAGATAAGACTAATCTAAATGTAAAATCAGTCCTCTTATATGGCTCAAAGACATGGACATTGAATGCAACTAAACAAAACTAAAAAAAATAAAAAAATAAAAATATTGTAAACAATTATTTGAGGGAAGTTGTTAGCATCAGTTGGTATGACAAGATCGGAAACGAAGATATCTGGGAAAGAATGGCACAAGAGTCAATCGAACAACAGATTATAAATAGAAAATCAAGTTGGATTTGATACATACTAAAAAAAAAACAAAATGATGCCAGCATAGCAAGACAGGCACCGTCTTGGAACTCACAGGGGGAATAGAAATTTAGGAAGGCCCAGGAATATATGGAGAAGAGATGTCATAGCCGTCAAAAACATTGACTAGATTAGAAAAAATGTTCAAGAATTGTATGGACGGAAAAGATTAGAGAAAATCTCCAAGAATTGGATGGACGGAAAGACCTTATAAGTGGCCTGTTTTACAATAAGGGATCTAAAGGCTTTGGTTGATTGATTGATTTGTTGATTGATTGATTGATTGATTGATTGAGTGATTGCCTGATCGATGTTGTAATAGACACACAGATACATTAACACGAAGAGAAGAATAAGAAATTGCACTTGCTAATCAGATAAACTTTAAAGGCAAAACGAGCACTCTGCAATACAATCTACATCCCAACGTTGTGCTACCAATGCCAGACCTGGACCCTAGATGCAAGAACAATAAGAAAATAACCTCTACAGAGATGAAATGTGTTAGACTAATGACAGGAAACAGTCTGAGAGATAAGATCAGAAATGAAGAACTGAGAAAAAAGCTAGGAATAGCCACCGCCATAGAATATATAAAGAAACAACAGATAAAATGGTTTTTCCACGTGACAGGGCAGAAAGATCAAAACACAACACAACGAGCTTTCAACAAACGTTGTGAGAATACCAGACCCAATGGTCGACCACGAAAAAGATGGATCGATGGAATATTAGAAGCACTAGGAAACATAACAGCAGCCGATGCGAACAGAAGAGCAAAAGACCAGAAATTATATCTCCCCTCGACGTTGAAAGGTAAATGAGGGAGGAAAGAAGAGGAAGAATTAGATAAATCAAAATAAAAACACCTAAAAAACAGGAAGAGTGAGAGAAAGAGTAAGAGAAGAGCCCGCGCGAGAGAGTAAAAGAGAACACGGCTATACCGAGAAAGAAAGACACAAGCATATATAAATCCAGACAATAAAAAAAAAAAAAAACCCAGAGCAGAATACAAGGTTGAAAGAAAGAAAATATAAATAAAGTGCCCTGGAGACTAAACGAGTTATTGGAAAAACATTATCATCACATCAATAAAGAAATAAAATGTCTTGTAATAAATAATAAAGTAAATTAAAATGACCTCAGACGATAAATGGAAGAAGCAGTCCTGAGTGAAGCACTCATTACCATATAAACAAGACAAGAGGAATAATAGTCGAATTACCGTCGTCCTCCATTATTGTTTCCGCACCAAAACCCCGACATCTGAGTGAACCCAGTGTGTCTACTTTGTCCCGTAATTAGTGTTCACACTTGCAGCGTCTGGGACGTGAACTTCTCAGTTTCTTCATTGCCATAAGCTCGTTACGACTATTTATTTACTATTTTCTTCTTCTTCGTCATCATCTGCGTCTCTCTTTCATTTTTTCCATTCGTCTCCTTCTTCCTACACCTCTTTGTGTGCTTTCTTTTTCGTTCTATATCTTATCATCTTCTTCTTTCTTCTTCCTCTTCTTTTTCCTCCTTTTCCTCATCTCCTTTTTATTGCTCCTTATCTCCTCTATTTCTCGTTCTCTCCTCCTAGAGTGTATAGACGTGAAGGAAGCCATAATGAAATAAGAGTGTATGTACGGAAAAGAAGACTGAATGGAATAAGAGTGTATGTGCGGGAAAGAAGACTGATGGAATAAGAGTGTATGGACGGGAAGGAAGACTGAATGGAATAAGAATGTATGGACGGGAAAGAAGACTGAATGGAATAAGAATGTATGGACGGGAAAGAAGACTGAATGGAAAGAGCTAATGTACGGGAAAGAAGACTGAATGGAATAAGAATGTATGGACGGGAAGAAGACTGAATGGAATAAGAATGTATGGACGGGAAAGAAGACTGAATGGAATAAGAATGTATGGACGGGAAAGAAGACTGAATGGAAAAGAGCTAATGTACGGGAAAGAAGACTGAATGGAATAAGAATGTATGGACGGGAAAGAAGACTGAATGGAATAAGAATGTATGGACGGGAAAGAAGACTGAATGGAATAAGAATGTATGTACGGGAAAGAAGACTGAATGGAATAAGAGTGTATGTACGGAAAAGAAGACTGATGGAATAAGAGTGTATGGACGGGAAGGAAGACTGAATGGAATAAGAATGTATGTACGGGAAAGAAGACTGAATGGAATAAGAATGTATGGACGGGAAAGAAGACTGAATGGAATAAGAATGTATGGACGGGAAAGAAGACTGAATGGAAAAGAGCGTATGTACGGGAAAGAAGACTGAATGGAATAAGAATGTATGTACGGGAAAGAAGACTGAATGGAAAAGAGCTAATGTACGGGAAAGAAGACTGAATGGAATAATAATGTATGGACGGGAAAGAAGACTGAATGGAATAAGAGTGTATGGGCGTGAATGATGGCTGGATGGAATAAGAATGTATGGACTGGAAAGAAACTAAGATGGAACAAGAGTGTATGGACGGGAAGGGAGCAAGAATGGAATGAATGTTTCTAAACACAATAAACTGTAGAACGGAATAAGGGTGTCTAGACAGGAGAGCAGCCTGACGGAATAAGTGCGATGAGACAGGGAACACAGATATCACGTTAAAGGTCAAGTTTGGACACAAAATCTTCTTGGTAGACATGAACGGAAATCCAACATTAGATGAGCATGACGTAATAAACAGTTATCATCTAGCCATCTTAGAATCATTACTTGTGTTTATTTTTCTCCGATTTTTATTTTATTTTGTTAAGACTTGTCTCCGTAATCCTAATTATTACCGCCTTGGGACTTTCCCTTCACGGCTGTTAGTTTTCATCTAGAAGTGCCGTTTTAGTTCTCATCTAGGAAAATGTGCATCGTTTATGAATGAAGGTGTCCTGAGTGCATTCCTCTCACTCTGAAAACAGATACTTTATTAAAGGGGGTTTCAGTCTGTGATGCCACAAACAAAACGTAAAATTGTTACATGAGTAAATATTTATCTTTGAATAATATTTTAGTCATTAATGATCGTATATTAATCATCATCATCAAGTGCCATCTCCGCAACGAAGGTTGGCTACCATGGAGCGCCATTCTGCTCTGTCTCTTGCTTTGATGGTGCAGGTTTCCATCTTTTTATGTTACTCGTCCATGCTAGTCTTGGTCTGCCTCTGCTTCTTTTACCTTGTATTTTCCCCTCCAAGATTACTTTTAGTAGGCGGTTGTATCTTTTAACATGGCCCAGAAATAGGATTTGTCTTGTTTGAATTGTGTTTATTAGTTCTTTTTTCATTTTTAGTTGTTTTAAGACTTCATCGTTTGTTTTCTTTTCTTTACATCCAATTCTACCTATTCTTCTATATATCCACATTTCAAAGGCTTCAATTCTCTGTTCTGTTTTCTTGTCTAATGTCCATGTTTCTGCACCATATAGGAATGTTGAGAAGACATAATATTTTGCTATTCTTACTTTTAGTCCTGATGTTATTTGTTTTTATATTAGTATGTTCTTCATGACATTAAAATTACTTTTTGCCATTCCTATTCTTTTGTTTATTTCAGCTGTACATTTTCCATCACTGGTTATAGTATGTTCAAGGTGATTGTAGTTCTGAAATGTCTCCGGGTCTATTCCTTCAATTTTGATATCCTCTTGTGGGTTTTGAGTGATCGCATGTTACGGTGGACATAATATTCAAACTTTAAGAATTGACGTTTTTTTTTTAAAAATTAAATTTAAAGATACAGCTTATTCTAATCGTTCAGAATGTATATTTAGTCACATCTCATATCTTTGTGTGTGCATGTCTGTGTTAGTCACCTCTAGTGACTCGGGCAGATGGTGCTCGTAAACTTGGGGGGGGGCGACCATCTAAGGGCAGAATCCCCTACAGAAAAGACAATCTGCTGCTTTGCAGGAAGATTGGGGACAATCAAAGGCAAAGGAAAGCAAACCTGAATTAAATGCTGGCTGAAATCGGATGCACTGGGCCACTGGCGCAGAACACAGTGCAACGTATTAACGGGTGTTCGGTCAGAGTGGATCTGGCAGACTCTAATTGTGATGTTCTGTCTGTGGGGGCGATCAACACACTTAACCTGACAGCTGACTTCATGTGAGAGTATGGAATCCTGCTCTGATTGAGTCCTAATCGCAAAGAGAGAGAGAGAGAGAGAGAGAGAGAGAGAGAGAGAGAGAATGTATAAAAGAAGTAGCAAATATATTTTATCTTCCTCGAAAGACACAATTGGTCAATTAACTAAACCATCAGTGATAAACAGCTGTGCCTTGTATATGTTCAGTCTGAAATACCTGTCCATGCATATACTGCAAACAAACTGTGCTAACTTTCATTAACAGTTCTTTGAAAATCAGGGGATTTTGTCCCTATGGTTGTACGCAATGGCATGTCGTAATTGTCATAATAACCACTCATTTTCTCTTTGGACAACATTAAACGCAGAATCTAGGCCTAGCTTATATTGTAATTAAAATTATAACAAATGATGGAAAATGTATGACAGAAAGGAGCAAATGAATATGAATGGCAAGAAACAATTCTAACATGAAAAAAAAAACAGACTTACATCAAAGTAACAAACATTAGAACTGAAATTACGAATTGTAAAATGTATATTTACATAACATTTCTGTATGGTTAAGAAAAATGGACATTAAATAAGAAATCACTGTGTAATACTCTCAGTTGGCTTTCGCAATGTGTGTCCTATCCAGCGCCATCGTCTTCACTGTATCTCTTTATCCACTGCTATTTGACTGGCACTTTTCCATAATTCTATGTTAGTGATTTTGATCTGCCATTCCCATCCTTTTATTCCGCTGAAGCATCCATTAAGGAAGGTCTGTATCTTGATTATATTTTTTTGGTATTTTCCATGTTTCACAGCCATATAATAGGACTGACTAAATATTGGAGGAACATTTTTTTAGGGGCGGAGAGGATTCCATGTTTCCCAGTGCAACGAATGCTCCTCTTGCTCTTTGTATTCTTATTTTGGATTCACTCTCTGTTCCTTACTCTTTGTTTATATTTGTGCTCAGATTTATGTAACATTGTACGTCTAGTAGAGATATTTCTCCTATTGTTATTTGGTTATTACCAACTGCATTAATTCTCATAAATTTGATTTTATCGGTTTTGGATATTCCTAACCCAGAGGTCTTCTAATGACAGGCATGAGGAGGACTCAATAAAGTTAGGGCAATAGGACATTACTCCAAACAAAAATCATTGAGGAACTGGAACTTTACCTGTGCTTATATAAGTTTATCGTTTATATATATATATATATATATATATATATATATATATATATATATATATATATATATACATATATATATATAACAATTTCTTTGGAAACACTTTCTTACATTTGCTACACAACATCCCGAATGATAGTAATATAAGACAATGTGAGCGCCAGACGGAAAATGCAAGGCCTTAACGGAATCACTCGAACGTTTCACGGAAGAATGCGCAAACTAACGAATAAAGCACGAGCGAAATGCGGAGTGACACGAATTACGAGCTCGCCAAAAGTTAAGAGCAAAATACATTTCAGCTCACCAGTTTCAAGATCTGTTTCGCAGCCGCATACAAATGCGTGTATGTAAATGCGGCTCAATGCGTGTGTGTGGAAAAATAAACACGGCGAAGATAGAAGCATCCACGATCTTCACTAGTTCTATAAAATGGAGAGAGCAGTCGCAAATTTACGCCATTTTCGTTTCTACTCTAAAATACTCAATTCCACGCTGTGGTAGAAAAATTGACAGATAATTTCCATGTAGCATTTTCTAGATACGTCGGTGTACTTCGCAACGATTCGATTTTTGTTGGATACTGTGATTTGGGGGGGGGGGGGAGATTTATGAGCACGAGAAATTTGCGTCAAAGGTTAAAAGAGAGAGAAAGGGAGTGTGTGGGAAAAAAGGCGGGGGGGTAGAGACAGCGTAAATAAACAAGAGCTAAAAGTTATATATGTATCGTGGGAAGTGTGAGATATTGGAAGCTGTCGGAATTTCCAATTAGAAGATAATGTCAAAATATTGAAGCTGTAAGGAAAGTTGAGGGAGGAGAGAGAGAGAGAGAGAGAGAGAGAGAGAGAGAGAGAGAGAGAGAGAGAGAGTGGGTGTGTGGGAGAGAGAAAAAACGAGATAGTATTATGCAAGTAACCAATTTTGTGTGTGTGTGGGAAGTGTTAAAGGTTAAGTATATTTCTTTCTTTCTATCCTTCCTTCCTCTTTCTTCCTTTCTTTCTTTCTTTCTTTCTTTCTTTCTTTCTTTCTTTTTTCTTTCTTTCTTTCATTCTTTCTTCAACAGCACTAATCACTGCAACCAAGTTTCCTACTTTTCACACTGTTCTGTGAGTTGAAAAAAAAATGTGTGATGTGTGGGGCACATACATGAATAGGAAATACTTTTTGGAAAACATAATAATTTCTGGATAAATGTCGCCTCCACGAGAGAAGTTGAGTAATAACTACCCAGAAATGTATGCGTTTAACTACGCAAAATATAGCAAAAGTGCGAAACATGTGGGGTCAATTAGTTAAACATGGGCAAAGAGTGAAGTGAAAAAATAGGAGAAAGAAGAATATGTTTATGTGTTTATAAACTTCTTCCCTCAGGGGTCTTCATCCCTTCCTCGTTTGCCTTTCAGCGTCGAGGGGAGATATAGTTACGGTCTTTTGCTCTTCTGTTGGTTTCCCTGTTGTTATGTTTCCTAGTGTTTCTTCATCATAACAATTCATCGTGTGTTTGGTTGACCCTTGCGGCTCGTGTTGTCACAACGTTTATTAAACGTTTTGTTTTTGTTTTGGTCTGTCTGTCTTATCATTGGCCAAGCCATTTTATATGTTGTTCTTTATGTATTCTATGGCGGTAATTATTATTTTCTTGTCAGTTCTTCATTTCTGATCTTATCTCTTAGGCTTCATTTTTCCCCTTATTCGTCTAACACACTTCATGTAGTTGTTATTACGATGGCAAATAATGCAAAATACATTTACAAAGAGGCGTAATGAAGACAGTGTTATAGTAAGTAAAGAGCCCCGTCACGCCAAGTGGCGTATAGGGAAATATGGTGTTTGTGACCATAAATTTTACAGACCTTCAGCACATGATTTTTGGGGTAATGTGGTCGGTATTACGCCCGTGCCGCTTAGCTTTCCCAGAAAAATCCGGTACCCATTTAGGGCTGGGTGAACCCGGTAGCTGTCGATCAAGATTGAACCCGACCTCTTGTCCTTTGTAGTCCAGTGCACTAACCACTGAGCTATCGCGGCTCCCTCAGTGTTGTTGGGAACGGGGAAACAAATGTAGTGCTGCTGTAAAGCTGGTAGCAAGGAACCGGAAGTGGTGTGTAACATACACTCCTACAAGGTATGGTGACAGCTTTACAAAAAAGGAACACAACAAAAATACTAACGTTTCGGCCTACATGCGGCCTTCTTCAGAGAACGAAGGGAACAATAACAAATGATGAGGCACAGAAAAATTCTACAACATCTAGGATGAGAATGACTGTTATGTGAAGGAGAGGTGGGCAGAGTGATAAGAGATGAGATGGTGATACGAGAGAGAGAGAGAGAGAGAGAGAGAGAGGGGGGGGGAGAGATGTGTTATCTGTTGGAAGATAGGAAAAACGTAGATACATAAAGTATAAGTAAAAAATGATTATATATAAAAATAAACAGCTGGTAGAATCGGTCACGCTCACCGCTGATGGAAATGTAACAATAATGATTGTATACGTCAAGCAGACTTATGAAATAAATATCTGTAAGAAATAATTGACTTCACATAACATTTTCGAAATCGACGAGTTATAAGAAGTACTAAAAGAAAAAAAAACATCATCATCATCAAATACCAAGCCTGCTGGCGTATGTGATCGTGTCTCTCCACAACTTTCGATCACGACAGTTATTTATCATTTCTGTTGTTGACATTCTGCCAATCCATTCTCTTAAGCTGTCTGGTATCTTTTCTATTTGCTTCCCTCTATCTCTCGTCCCTCAATTTTCCCAGTTGCTACAAAATATTCCAGCTGTTCTCTTCTCATTACATGGCAAAAAAAAATTATGATTATTTCTTCCTAATATTGGTTGGAAATTAGCTTTCTTTTTGCGTTGGCCTCTTTCAGAACGTTTTCATTACTCTTCTTAGTTGTCCATAGTATTCTCAACATTCTTCTGTAAAACAACAATTCTACAGACTCCAGTGATTTTTTAGTCTGTTGTCCTATTGTCCATGATTCACATCCATATGTTAAGACTAGCTCTACATAGCATTTAAGAACTTTTTTTCATGTTTCTATTGTTAAAAAAACAAAAACAAAAAAAAACATAACGTATACTTAATACACAATGCACTAAACTATTGGCTGCAAGACATATTTTTTGTGAAGATTTTCATTGGGTGCATCACATGTCAATTTATTGAGTATTGTTGTTTGCGTTGTGGGTGTTTGTCTCAACGACGAGACGATACTCATGGGTGCGGGTGTGGACTGCACAATAAGAAAACGTTTCTGATTGGTGGTTAGGGTTTAGTAGAGGATTCTCGTGTCACCTTTGTGGTTAAGTGCGTGCATTATAACAGTAACACAAGTAAATAATGTTACAAGAGCAAGGTAATTGTGTACTTTGCTTTATGTTGAAACTTTCATCACTTGCTTGATCGCTGTGTGGGAGCCGAGATAGCTCAGTGGTTAGTGCACTGGACTACTAAGGACAAGAGGTCGAGTTCGATCCTGATCGACGGTTTCCGGGATCACCCACCCTTAAATGGGTACCGGTTTTTTTCAGGGAATGTAAAGCGGCACGGGCGTAATACCGACCACATTACCCAAAAAATCATGTTTCGAAGATCTGTAAATGTTATGGTCACTAACACTATATTCCCTTTACACAACTACACGTGAAGTGGCCCTTTACTTTTACTTGATAGTGGTGTAATATGTTTCTTAAAAGTCTAAATAATACCTTAGAAGAAAGAAAAGGATATAGCGAAGGATATAGAGAAGGACATAGAGAAGGACATAGAGGAGGAAATAGAGGAGGACATAGAGAAGGATATAGAGAAGGATATAGAGAAGGACATAGAGAAGGATATAGAGAAAGACATAGAGAAGGATATAGAGAAGGATATAGAGAAGGACATAGAGAAGGATATAGAGAAGGATATAGAGAAGGACATAGAGAAGGATATAGAGAAGGACATAGAATAGGATATAGAGAAGGACATAGAGAAGGGCATAGAGAAGGACATAGAGAAGGACATAGAGAAGGACATAGAGAAGGACATAGAGAAGGATATAGAGAAGGACATAGAATAGGATATAGAGAAGGACATAGAGAAGGGCAGAGAGAAGGGCATAGAGAAGGACATAGAGAAGGACATAGAATAGGATATAGAGAAGTATATAGAGAAGGACATAGAGAAGGACATAGAGAAGGACATAGAAAAGGATATAGAGAAGTATATAGAGAAGGACATAGAATAGGATATAGAGAAGGACATAGAGAAGGAAATAGAGAAGGTCATAGAAAAGGATATAGAGAAGGACATAGAGAAGGACATAGAGAAGGACATAAAGAAGGACATAGAGAATGACATAGAGAAGGACATAGAGAAGGACATAGAGAAGGATATAGAGAAGGACATAGAGAAGGACATAAAGAAGGACATAGAGAATGACATAGAGAAGGATATAGAAAAGGACATAGAGAAGGACATAAAGAAGGACATAGAGAATGACATAGAGAAGGATATAGAGAAGGACATAGAGAAGGACATAAAGAAGGACATAGAGAAGGACATAGAGAAGGACATAGAGAAGGATATAGAGAAGGACATAGAGAAGGACATAAAGAAGGACATAGAGAATGACATAGAGAAGGACATAGAGAAGGATATAGAGAAGGACATAGAAAAGGATATAGAGAAGGACATAGAGAAGGACATAAAGAAGGACATAGAGAAGGACATAGAGAAGGACATAGAGAAGGACATAGAGAAGGATATAGAGAAGGATATAGAGAAGGACATAGAGGAGGACATAGAGGAGGATATAAAGGAGGACATAGAAAAGGATATAGAGAAGGACATAGAGAAGGACATAGAGAAGGACATAGAGGAGGATATAAAGGAGGACAGAGAAGGATATAGAGAAGGATATAGAGAAGGACATAGAGAAGGATATATTGGAGGATATAGAGAAGGATATAGAGAGGGATATAGAGAAGGACATAGAGAAGGATATAGAGGAGGATATAGAGAAGGACATAGAGAAGGATATAGGGGAGGATATAGAGAAGGATATAGAGAAGGATATAGAGAAGGACATAGAGAAGGATATAGAGAAGGATATAGAGTAGGACCTAGAAAAGGATATAGCGAAGGATATAGAGAAGGACATAGAGAAGGACATAGAGGAGGATATAGAGCAGGATATAGATAGTTCTCAGCATACGGGTCAAGGTTATCTCGTGCAAACCATGACCAGGTGGTCAGATGACAGCGGCCGGAAGCAAAGATTCTTTGTTTCAAACCGGAACAGGCTCACCGGACAACAAAGAAAACAGACGAATCGATAGACAGAGAAGAAAGGAGCAGCCAGACGATGGCACCACCTAGTATGCAGCCGTCACCAAGGTATGGACAGTAGATCCCGTGTAGAATTTGGTAACACAAGATCCTCAGAATTGTTGAGTTGATATAAACAAATGATATAAGATAGTTTAGAGTAAATGTAGAGATTTGTGGTCAGCCTCGTTCTAGTTGAATCTTAGAGGTTTGAATAGATCATCATCATGTCCCATACCGGTTGGAATACACGATCATGCCTTTACCACAATTCTCTATCCACGGTACATCATATCAATACTGTCGCGTGCCGCTTTTCTACGAGAAGAGCTGAGAATCCCATGGGTAGATAACAGGGAAATGCCTGGAATAAAATCCGGATATCAGATACCTTCATAAACACATTGGAAAATTATAAGGGAAAACGCTGGAAATGATGAAACACGGGAAACTGGAAGAGGAGAGAGTCGAGGGTAAACAACAACAACAACAAAATATAGGACAGTCTAGCTTAGAATATGACAAATTAAAGAACTGATAATAACACTGGGAAGAAAATGTGTGGATGAATATAGTAGCATAGTTCAGTGGTTTCCAAATGGTTGATACCCACTACTTCATTTCCCTGCTGACCTCTATTCTCATGGCAGTTCATCATCACAATGTGTCATGCTGGTTGTCGTAGGTGATCATGTCTTTCCACAATTTTCTATCCACAATGCATCGTATCAATTCTGTTTATTGACTGTTTTCCATACCATGACACCAAGATATTTAGTATCTTTTATTTTTGTCCTCCACGATATTTCTTTCCCTGTATTTTGCCAATTGTAACAAAGCATTCCAACTTTAATATTATCATGATGTGCCCGAAAAATATTGATTTTTTCTTTCTGATTTTTTTGGAAGCTCAATTTTTGTGTTGTCCTATTTGAGAATGTCCTCATTTGTCTTTTTATATGTCCAGGAAACTTTCAACATTCTTCAGACAAATCCCATCTCTCTTCCTTCTAACAGTCTTGCCATTTGTTTGTCTACTGTCCATGATTCGCTTCCATGGCAGTTACGATCGTATAAATCGGACAAACTGAGATTCCATGATAATGTAAGAGGATACATGGCAGTAGAATTAACACTATCCTGGAGAAACTAGTTTATGTACTAACACATATTAGGTATATGTAAATATTGTCACTTTAGAATTTCTAATCGCTGAGTGGGCACACAACAGTATCCTAGGCCAGGTTCTTTGACAATGTTTGACTCCCTTCCCCCTTCCAACCTCAACCGGAAGGTCAGCGTACACTATCGGAACCACTGGTATAGACCAGCAGGCATCTATCTATCTATCTATCTATCTATCTATCTATCTATCTATCTATCTATCTATCTATCTATCTATCTATCTATCTATCTATCTATCTATCTATCTATCTATCTATCTATCTATCTATCTATCTATCTATCTATCTATCTATCTATCTATCTATCTATCTATCTATCTATCTATCTATCTATCTATCTATCTATCTATCTATCTATCTATCTATCTATCTATCTATCTATCTATCTATCTATCTATCTATCTATCTATCTATCTATCTATCTATCTATCTATCTATCTATCTATCTATCTATCTATCTATCTATCTATCTATCTATCTATCTATCTATCTATCTATCTATCTATCTATATATCTATCTATCTATCTATCTATCTATCTGTCTGTCTGTCTGTCTGTCTGTCTGTCTGTCTGTCTGTCTGTCTGTCTGTCTGTCTGTCTGTCTGTCTGTCTGTCTGTCTGTCTGTCTGTCTGTCTGTCTGTCTGTCTGTCTATCTATCTATCTATCTATCTATCTATCTATCTATCTATCTATCTGGTCTATTGACCTTTCGAGCCGTAGCCGGCCCATAGGGCGTAGACCAAGATACTCCTTCTCTTATCTAAATTTTTATTCTAGCAGTTTTCAATTCTTTTAAAGATATTTTATCAAATCTCGCAATTTATCTCTGTTCTGTGCAAGCAGCTCTATCTCATTGAGGGAGCCGATTCCTGCTGCTCTTGCCTCTCTCATCATTGTTCTTCTCAGTGTCTCTCTGTGTCTTCCTCTTTTCCTCTTACCTGTTGTTTCCCTCATGAAGGCTTGCTTTGCTATTCAGTTATTTTCTCTTCTCATCACATGTCCAACATATGACCATCGTCTTTTCTTGACTACTGAAGATATTAGTGGTTAGACCAGCAGGCATGACACCTAGATAATGACATTAACAATGATGATGCTGATGACGACGTTGACGATGACTATGATCATGATAATAATGATGTTAAGGCATTGCCTGTGTAATGAAATAGTCTGTTTATCTTCATCATCATCATCATCATCGAGTGCCTTCTCTGCAAAGAAAGTTGGCTACCATGGATAGCCATTCTACTCTGTTTCTTGCTTTGATGGTGCAGGCTGTCATAGATTGACTTGATCATGTTTTGATGTTATTCGTCCATGTTAGTCTTGGTCTGTCTCTGCCTCTTTTACGTTGTATTTTCCCTTCCATTATTACTTTTAGTAGGCTGGTGTGTCTTTTAACATTCTGTTTATCTTCAGCGAAGAAAAAACAATAAAGGAACACCATATCAAGCGTTTCCATCCCTTGACAATTTAAAAATCAGCACGATATCTAGTTTAGTTGCTGCAAGGATCTCTTAGCAGTTATAAAACAGACAAGAATTGAATTCTTTTCAAATACAGCCCACACAAAACTACCATCTTTTATGGTACCTAATTGAGAATTGATCGTATCGTTACCCATTTCAAGTGTGAGAGATTTCTTGATCGGCCATCGCAGCTGGAATATTTGACCCCACTGTGTATTGAAACTTGGGTACGACATTCTAAAGTCTTTTCTCTGTCGGATCAGACGTTGTTGATTTACTGACGTCGAATTCCGATACTTCTGGTCCAACCCTGAAGCTTTTAACGCATTTGTATAAAGTTTTATACTACAGGTGATTGTGTATGTCGTAATTTAGGAGTTGTCCACAAAGTGAATAGTCTTATCGTTCTATTGAAGTCCACTAGGAACTTTTATCTATTCTAGCTACCATATCTAAGTTTTTTTTTCTTCTACATTCCTTCATCACAGTCACACGCTACATTCATTATTGAGGGTGATTTAGTCTGAGGTTTATCTCTTCTATTGGCTTTTCCTACCATTTTATTTTTTTCTCTAATATTCTATGATTCCATTGTTATTTTTAATGATCGATCTTTTGAACTGGTGTTCTATTAGCGTTTGTTGATGATTATTTGTGCCATATTGAATTGGTTGTGTTTATCGCGAAGCTACACCATCTTATCTGTTGTTCCTTCAAGCATTCAATGGCGGGCACTCACGTAGTGTTACACAGAGGCAAAACTATAACAATGATATCAGATATGATGTACGATATAAAAGTAAAAAAAAAAGTAAAGTACCCCCGTCACGCCAAGTGGCGTATAGGGAAATATGGTGTTAGTGACCCTATATTTTACAGACCTTCAGCACATGATTTTTGGGGTAATGTGGTCAGTATTACGCCCGTGCTGCTTTACTTTCCCAGAAAAAAATCCGTACCCATTTAAGGCTGGGTGAACCCGGAAGCCGTCGGTTGGGATCGAACCCTACCCTTGTCCGTAGTAACTAACCACTGAGCTAGATGTAATATATGATATAAGATATATAAGAAATTATATAAGATATGATATAAGAAATGATATACGATATGATATAAGAAATTATATAAGATATGATATAAGAAATGATATAATAGTTAATATAAGATAGTTGTATACTTTCATTAAATGATTTTATAAGGATTTTAATGATGAAAATCAATTCGACCGTACTGTGATAAATAAAAGGTTCATTAACTCGCTACTGTCTGTTAAAGATCTAATTACCTACTGTAATAGTGCCCATGTAGCAGTGACATATCACTTTAGAAATAGGCTGGTAAAAAAAAATTCGAAATACCAAGTTGACAAGACAGACTTCTAGTCAATATGGCGGATAGGCGGCAGGAACCGTTAAAGGCTGTGTCTGAAAAGAGTTCCTTCTTGCAGTTTCCTCATATCCCAAGTCCGGCTTGCTGCCGAAGCTACTGAGTTAAGCGTTATGTGCACACCGTGAGTTGTGCGTTTCATCCCTTTTAATCGTGCTGAAGTCGGATGTGTTGGGTCGAAAGGCGCAAATATAACAGTTATACTGCAAACCACAACACAACGCAGACACGTCCACTACGTCCTTGTAAGGGCGGATGATGAAGAGGAATATTCTAGTCTACCACGATACTCTAGAATACTTTAGTCATCGGGCGAACGCAACCAACCAACCATCCCTTTTAATCGTGTTTCTATATTCCTATTGTTTACGCTGAATGATGATATCGTATGACGAAGAACAGTTCACTTGTGATCACTGTCGGTGCTGCTATGCCTTTCGTCTTTTAACGTGGGCGGTTTTTGCTACGATGGGGACTGCAGCTATCTTTCTTTGTTTGGATATTCGATTAAATGTTAATTGTGATGATTCCACTGGCGGTAGAGCAATTATAGATCTTCTGACGTTTGCAGTGATACCGGGGCCTTCGAATAACCATAACTATAACTGGAGATCAATGTGAAGGCCAAGGATGCTGGAGTTTACTGTGAAGAGTCAAGGATGCTGGAGATTACTGTGAAGAGTCAAGGATGATTGAGATCAATGTGAAGAGCCAAAGATGCTGGAGATTACTGTGAAGAGTCAAGGATGCTGGAGATTACTGTGAAGAGTCAAGGATGATTGAGATCACTGTGGAGGGCCAAGGATGCTGGAGATTACTGTGAAGAGTCAAGGATGCTGGAGATTACTGTGAAGAGTCAAGGATGCTGGAGATTACTGTGAAGAGTCAAGGATGCTGGAGATTACTGTGAAGAGTCAAGGATGAATGAGATCAATGTGAAGGTCCAAAGATGCTGGAGATTACTGTGAAGAGTCAAGGATGATTGAGATCACTGTGAAGGGCCAAAGATGCTGGAGATTACTGTGAAGAGTCAAGGATGATTGAGATCAATGTGAAGGGCCAAAGATGCTGGAGATTACTGTGAAGAGTCAAGGATGATTGAGATCAATGTGAAGGGCCAAAGATGCTGGAGATTACTGTGAAGAGTCAAGGATGATTGAGATCAATGTGAAGGGCCAAAGATGCTGGAGATTACTGTGAAGAGTCAAGGATGATTGAGATCAATGTGAAGGGCCAAAGATGCTGGAGATTACTGTGAAGAGTCAAGGATGATTGAGATCAATGTGAAGGGCCAAAGATGCTGGAGATTACTGTGAAGAGTCAAGGATGATTGAGATCAATGTGAAGGGCCAAAGATGCTGGAGATTACTGTGAAGAGTCAAGGATGATTGAGATCAATGTGAACGGCCAAAGATGCTGGAGATTACTGTGAAGAGTCAAGGATGATTGAGATCAATGTGAAGGGCCAAAGATGCTGGAGATTACTGTGAAGAGTCAAGGATGATTGAGATCAATGTGAAGGGCCAAAGATGCTGGAGATTACTGTGAAGAGTCAAGGATGATTGAGATCAATGTGAAGGGCCAAAGATGCTGGAGATTACTGTGAAGAGTCAAGGATGATTGAGATCAATGTGAAGGGCCAAAGATGCTGGAGATTACTGTGAAGAGTCAAGGATGATTGAGATCAATGTGAAGGGCCAAAGATGCTGGAGATTACTGTGAAGAGTCAAGGATGATTGAGATCAATGTGAAGGGCCAAAGATGCTGGAGATTACTGTGAAGAGTCAAGGATGATTGAGATCAATGTGAAGGGCCAAAGATGCTGGAGATTACTGTGAAGAGTCAAGGATGATTGAGATCAATGTGAAGAGTCAAGGATGCTGGAGATCACTGTGAAGAGTCAAGGATGCTGGAGATCACTGTGAAGAGTCAAGGATGCTGGAGATCACTGTGAAGAACCAAGGATAAAAATTAGTGAAGAGGAGGAAGCTACTAGAAACATACAGAATAGCAAAGCTCCAGGCCGAGAAGTGACCAAGTTAAAAATAGAATTGAAGCATTAGAATAATTTAAAATATGTATATATAACTACAAAACTGCTACATAACCTCCACAGCACAGGCTATAAAAAAAGGTAAAGAGCCCCCGTCACGCCAAGTGGCGTATAGGGAACATTGTGTTAATAACCATACATTTTACAGACCTTCAGCACATGATTTTTGGGGTTATGTGGCCGGTATTACGCCCGTGCCGCTTTACTTTCCCAGAAAAAAATCCGGTACTCATTTAAGGCTGGGTGAACCCTGAAGCCGTCGGTTGGGATCGAACCCTATCCCTTGTCCTTTGTAGTCCAGTTCACTAACCACTGAGCTATCGAGGCTCCCATCAGAAGATGTAAGATATATATAATAAAAACACGGACAGAAAAAGTTATAGAAGTTAAAACAGATATGAGTAGCTGCTCCTTTTCGTTGGCGATCATGTACTGGCGGCGCTCTCGTGACAGTTACAATCGTCGGGTAAGCTTTGATTCCTTGAAAGGATATATCAGATGATAAGTGACTACAGAATAAACACTATTCTGTAGAAACTTGATTGTTTTTTAAATATTAAGCTTATGTGGAGGATGTCAGCTTCTTATTTCTAACCAATGAGCATTTCTAGGGCTAGATCATCTGTGCGGTGCACTTGCTAAATTTAACGGCTCTATGACAGCCAGAATGGTGGAAGTCTGTAACAGTAGATGGGGCGGAAGAATTAGAAATGAACAACGACCATGAAAGCGAAAGCAGCAAAGAGTGTGGTATACAGGAGGCATATTAATGACACGAAAGACGAATGTTGCTGACCACCGGAAAAGAGATAGGGGGCTCATCACGCACTAATCCATAGAAAGCCATGGGAAGAAATTCTTACTTATGGCATAAGAAAAATCTAAATATAAGTACAACAATTACTTAAAGAAATAAAAACAAGCAAAAAAAAAATATGGATTAGATATGAATATCAAATAAAAAAAAACTACGATAATAAACAAAGAAAATACTCAAATCCTACAAGTGTATTTCAGAATTGAAGGAATAGACCTGGAGACGGTTCAGAACTACAACTACCTTGGACACACTATAACTAGTGATGGAAAATGTAAAACTGAAATAGACAGAAGAATAGGAATGGCAAGAAGAATTTTTAATGTCATGAAAACTATACTAACATCAAAATAAATAACGCCAGATCTAAAACTAAGAATAGCAAAATGGTATATCTTTTCAACATTACTGTATGGTTCAGAAACATGGACATTAGACAAGAAAATAAAACAGAAAATTGAAGCCTTTGAAATGTGGATTTATAGAAGAATAGGTAGAAATGGATGGAAAGAAAAGAAAGAAAAACAAACGATGAAGTTTTAAAACAACTAAAAATGAAAAAGAGAACTACTCAACACAATTCAAACAAGTCAAATAAAATTTTTGGGGAATGTTAAAAAACACAACAGCCTTACTAAAAGTAATCATGGAGGGGAAAATGCAAGGTAAAAGAGGCAAAGGCAGACTAAGACTAACATGGCGGAGTAACATCAACAGATGGACGTGTGTGATCCTGTCTCTCCACAACTTACAATCTCGACAGTTATTTATCATTTATGTTGTTGACCTTCTGCCAACGTATGACAACCTGCACTATCAAAGCAAGAGACAGAGCGGAATGGCGCACCATGGATGCGGAGACCTTCGGTGCGGAGACGGCACTCAATGATGTTGATGATGACGTGGCAGTCGCGACGAACACTTTGCGATCCACTATTATTAGAGTAGAACATTCCAGAATGTAGAATCACAGATGTTCATTTTAAAATGTTAAAACACATAAATATTGATGGAGAAAGATCTTTTTTTTTTTTTTTGTCGTTCGCCAGCTTTTACCTCTGACGAAGTCCCTAGAGACTAGGAAATTTTTCGTGTTAATCCATTTTTCCCTGGTAGCCGTGTGCACAGGGGTCCCTCGCCGAACAGGCAGATAACTCCGACTTCAGAGGTACTTATATTTTTTCCATCGATGAGTAATTGACGTTTCAAGCCGGGCCTCGCTGCTGAGACCAGGGATGGTTGCCGCAGAGAGAAATCATAAATAAAAATCCCAACCGGTGCAGCCGGCATTTGAACCCACAACCTCTCTGTCTCAAGGCCGGCGTCTTGCCACGAGACCAACCCCGAGAAAGATCTAAGAATTATCAAGAAAACGTCTTAGAAACAACAATCAATGTTGATACCTAACTGGGAGAACATTAGAATATAAAAAAAATGGAGTACGAAAAGGATGTAAGTCTGATCTTCCTGGTCTGTTTTTGATGTACAGCGAAAACACCACGTGAAACAAACATAATACATGCCTGGAATAACACTAAGTGGACTTTATTTTAACATGAGATCTACAGATAGTACGTTCTCTGATGCCCAAGAGTTAAAAAAACACGAATGGTCTTGAATCAACCATCACCAGATCTCATGTCCATTACATAACGTTGCATTCACCACAGCCCGTCTGAAAGAATCTCTGTCTCTATCCAGAACTCTCACTACTTCTGTTGTCATGTTTAAGGTCTCCTTGATGTCTTCAAACAATCAATACAGTTATTAGATAAAGTGAGGAAAGAAGTTCTAATTTCAATGAAGAGAGAACTAACATATGTACATTCCCAATGGTACTATATGGTTGTGAAAAAGGGACAATCTCACATACAACAATGAAGGAAATTCGTTCATTAAAAACCAAAATGCTTCGATAAACATTCTTTAAGATACCATCATCATCATCATGTACCGGGCCTGCTGGCGTATGTGATCCTGTCTCTCCACAACTTTAAATCTCGACAGTTGTTTATCATTTATGTTGTTGATCTTCTGCCAAGCCATTCTTTTAAGCTGTCTGGTATCTTTTCTCCTTGTTTCCCTCTATCCCTTCGTCCCTCAATTTTCACAGTTGTCACAATATATTCCAGATGTTCCCTTCTCATTACATGGTCAGAGCCGCCGTAAACTAACCGACGGAAGGCAACAGAAAGCCACCGCCGTAATTTCTGTGTATAATCAAGAATCGTCACAAAAGTAGATTGTTTTAAATACCTGGCTACAGTGTTAACATCAGATGGAAGATGTTTGATGGAGCTGACATGTATCATTGCATCTACATCTGCTCGATAGTTAGTTAGGGGGGAGGTTTGTTTTGTTTATGCCGCGAAATAGCCAAAACAAATCACAAAAGAGGCCACACAATGAGGAAACAAGGAAGAACAAAGATCGACATCCTCAGGCGTTAAGAAGAACAAGGACAAGCGAGGCAAGTACAGCAGACACAAATTATCTAAGGTTGAAAACATTTCACAGTATAGGAATTTATGGCTGGAGACACTGCGAGCCGTGTGTGACTTCTGACGTCACTGTGAAAATGTTACATGTTAGAATACTTTCTTTCTTTCTTCATTCTTTCTTTCTTTCTTTCTTTCTTTCTTTCTTTCTTTCTTTCTTTCTTTCATTCACATTTTCTTTCTTTCTTTCTCTTTAACCTTTCCATTTACTATTTTCTTCTTCTTCTTCCCACTTATGCAATCATTTTTTTACCTTTTCATGTTTTCTGAATCTTCTTTTATTTCCCTTATTCGTCCAGTTGATAATAACATTTATCTCTTTTTCGTATTGTAATTAAGAACAAAAGAAGCTGCAATTACCCAAGGAATATGTATGAATTAACAAAACAAAACAAAAAATATATATGTATATATACGAATGGATAGTAATGAATCGTCATAGAACTAGGAAATGCACTTGATCTGGTCTGACTGCTACAAATATTACCAGGAGATGAGAAATAAAAAACAAAACCATGTTACGTTACCATCTATCACGGAATATCTCGTTTCTTGCACAGATTATTACAAAACTGCCAATACCTGTTATGTTAAATAAATAGGAGACTGTCCTATACATGAGACGATGCAATCTATCTGTGCTGGCCTAATAGAACATTGCTGTGAGATATAATTGAGAGATAGCTGTCCCTCAATTTGGTCGCCCCCTGGCCATCTGGGACGGTTGGAATAGGTTCGGGAGATTGAGAGTATGTATGTGGTGTTGTGATTTTAACTCTTGGGGTTTAGTGATCGGTTGATGGTGTATGTGTGTGCATATGTTTGAATTTTATGGTTTAAAAAAGACATTTAAGGGGGAAAAGAAGGATACAAATATGATATATGGAATGATAAAAAAGAGCTTGTGAATAGATAGAAACAAAAAACAAACTGAATAAACAAGAAGACTAGGTAGGCAAGTCGCATGGGATTATAGAAAAAAAGAAGTATTCACTGTATAAGTTATTTTAAAAGTGTAGATATCTTTGAAGAAATGACATTTACGCACACTTTCACAGACACATACACACATATGCATCAGTGGTGTATACTAGTTTTGGGGTCTGGGCTACCACTGACCTAATAAATAAAAACATACATTATATTCAGTAGGCTAACATAAAGTAATATTTTCTAGTGACATCACTACATTTTAATTACTTACTTATTTATATGTAAACTCTATCCTCTTGTTTGGGACGAAAATGTCTTGATGACTTTGTCATTGAAAGTACTGTTGGGTTGGTTTCTAAGTTTCTGAGGGAATGATTTCTCAATGGACATTAATGACAAACCAGATAAGCGTTCTTGTGTCTGAGTTGAGCAACAATAAGATTTGATTCTCTTGAGAGCAGAAACAGTTCTTTCTACAAATGATGATGCGCATAACGTAGTTATGAATAGCTAAGGAAGGGTGTCCGGTTAGCGCAATCGATAGGCGGTTGGCTTACCACGGCAACAGCTGGGGTTCGTACCCTGGCGAGGACACCTGGGTTTTACTAATTCCCTAAAAATTAGTACCTCTGAAGTCGGAGTAAATCTGCCTGCACGGCGAGGGGCATCCTGTAATGGGATAAAATAGACTTTACACGCAAAATTCAGTCCCACAAAATTGAGTGGGTGGGACTTCGTCAGAGGTCAAAGCTGATGAAAGCGAACGAACGAACGAATAGCTAAGGAAGTTCCGGTAATCAGACAGTTTCACTTTCACTTTGTGACGATTCTGATTGGCTAGAGCTAAAAATAACCAATGAAACCGCATTGTTCTTGCAGTAACACCCGCTATAAATTTTGAATCCCATTTTTGAATGTCGAGGTCGTTAATACAAGGTCCGGTAAGAGGAAAAATGTACCGCTGGCTTCTAGAGGTTTCAGTGTATAGTAGTTTTGGTTTCATTCACAAACGTTATAGTGGCCAGAAAAAAACCTTGCTTTAATAAATGCAAATCGAAGCAAATAAATCATATTGGCCTACGAAATGTGTAATAGAATATTCGAAAATTTTTAATATAATTATTTAAAAAATATCATAAATTATCATTTCCTTTTGTATTTCGTTAATATTTTCAGGCTACTGGCGGTAGCTGCGGTATCATAGAGAATACGCTACTGATATGCATACACACATACACACATGCACACACATACAAGTACACACATACACAAATGCACGCAATTACAAGCACACACATACACGCATACACATACAGACACATACATACACAGATACATACACACACACAAACATGCACATACACATATATTCACGGGAACGAGTCTGTTTTCAACATTACGATTGTCGCTGTGTGTGATTTCTTGTACGATATGAAAACGAACTTGGTGAGTGTTTTATCAGTGTAAATGGTGTACACTTACCTGTGTACTTACCTATTCACTTACCTGTCCACTTACCTGTACACTTACCTGACCACTTACCTGTACATTTACCTATGCACTTACAATTGTTTAGCACTATTCATGGGGAGGTAATCATTTTGGAAACTAAACACACGAACAGTGCCGTAGGGGAGAATTTATCAAAACTAATTGAACGACAAGTCTGTAGATTTAATTACATGCACGGAAAAGCATAAATGGAATCCAGTGGTCATTGACCTAGTAACTTAATGACTTAGACATTGCTTATGGCATAGCTCTCCTATCACATAATCATCAACAGATGCAAGATAAAGTAAGCATATTTGATGAGAGATAACAACAGGTGCGATTGAAAATAAATAGACATAAGGCCAAAATTATGAGAATTAATGCATTTGGCAATATCCAAATAACAATAGGAGAAATAACTCTACTAGACTAGTCTTACATATATCTTGGCAGTAATATATACAAAGAGGGAGGAACTGAGAATGATACCAATATAAGGATATAAAAAGCATGGAGGGCATTCGTTGTACTAGGAAATCAAAGAAATTAGGTTAAATAGACGATTACAAATGTTGAACTGTAATGTTAAGTCAGGCTGTGGAACATGGAGAACAACAAAAATGACTATCATGATGATACAGACCTTCATTAATGAATGCTTCCGCAGAATAAAAAGATAGAAATGGCAGGACAAAATCACTAACGTAGAATTATGGAAATACCCGTCAAATAGCAGTGGATACATATATACAACGAAGACGATGGCGCTGGATAGGACACGCACTGCGGAAGCCAACTGAGAGTATTTCACAACAGACCGTTTTTTTTTATCCCAAAGGAAAAAGACAAAGAGGAAGAGAAAAATATTCTAGGAGAAGACAGAAGCAGCGATGAAGATAATGGGGAAGACATGGAATGATCTTAAAAGAATGGCAATAAACAGAACGGCTGGAAAGTATTTATAGAAGACCTATGCTCCACAGGGAGTTGGAAGGCAGAAGAAGAGAAAAAGATGTGAAAAAACGTTAATAGTTAAAAAAAGACATAAAAAGTACAGAAGATACGTCATTTTTCTCTATGCCGATACTGAATCAACACCAGCGAGCTAGAGGGTCGTTATCTCATAGAACAACTATATCAGCTATGTCATAACATTTGAATGTCCAACTCAACTACTTTATCACGCATTCAAGCTCGTTACTACCAACATGAATCCATTGCTGATCGCCCACACTAGGGGCCGACTACAAGTTACCAGAAGATAAGCACATATGTAAATAATATAATAAATATTAAATATGAAATTCTATGCGGGACCGAGTGTATAGATGCAGAAAACAAATAATGTTCTAACTCGAAATTTTGTGTTTACTGTGTATAGTTTGTTTGTTATACCTGATGAATGCTTTTGCCGAAACGTTGTAGCTTGTCTTGTAATTCTGTTACCTTAGCTGCTCAGTACAATTTTATTTTTATTTATTTCACAAGTCACCTTTCCCCCCCCCCCCAACCCTGTACAAGACCATTTCCACGTGAGAATAGCTAAAAGTGGACATACACGGATTGAGATCACAAGAAGGCCCTGTGACGCAGTGACAACAGCTCAATGTGGACATACACGGATTGAGATCACAAGAAGGCCCTGTGACGAAGTGAGCACAGCTAAAAGTGAACATACATGGATTGAGATCACAAGAAGGCCCCGTGACGCAGTGAGAACAGCTAAAAGTGGACATACATGGATTGAGATCACAAGAAGGACCTGTGACGCAGTGAGAACAGCTCAATGTGGACATACACGGATTGAGATCACAAGAAGATCCTGTGACGAAGTGAGAATAGCTCAATGTGGACATACACGGATTGAGATCACAAGAAGATCATGTGACGAAGTGAGAACAGCTCAATGTGGACATACACGGATTGAGATCACAAGAAGGCGCCATGACGATGTGAGAACAGCTGAAAGTGGACATACACGGATTGAGATCACAAGAAGGCGCCATGACGATGTGAGAACAGCTGAAAGTGGACATACACGATACCAAGATCACGATTTCGCTGCATTTCCTGGGTGCACTACACTTA
The DNA here is from genome assembly GCA_032433765.1 of Megaustenia siamemsis. Lineage (NCBI taxonomy): Eukaryota > Metazoa > Mollusca > Gastropoda > Stylommatophora > Ariophantidae > Megaustenia > Megaustenia siamemsis. Next base: position 25,457,230 of record JAVIAB010000126.1, read on the forward strand.
CTTTAGTTGTTATCTTTCTTCCTCGACACTTTCACATAAATCAATGCCATCGCTTGCTCTGTAATTCAACATTGAACAATTATATGAATAAATGTGCATTTCATGCTGTAATTAAATCGCCCACAGTGACATTTAGCCATCAATGCAAGGTTAAACACTAACTTTTTATACAGACATATAGACAGACAGACAGACATACATACAGACAGACATAGTACCGGGTCTGCTGGCGTAGGTGATCATGTCTCTCCACAACTTTCGATCTCGACAGTTATTTATCATTTCTGTTGTTGACCTTCTGCCAAGCCATTCTCTTAAGCTGTCTGGTATTTTTTTTCCCTTTGCTTCCCACTATCTCTTCGTCCCTCAATTTTTCCAGTTGTTACAATATATTCCAGCTGTTCCCTTCTCATTAAATGGCCCAAAAAAATGATGATTGTTTCTTCGTGATATTGGAAATTAGCTCTCTTTTTGCTTTGACCTCTTTCAGAATATTTTCATTATATTTCTTAGCTGTCTACGGTATTCTCAACATTCTTCTGTAAAACCACATTTCTACAGACTCCAGTGATTTTCTTGTCTGTTGTCCTATTGTCCATTCACATCCCTATGTTAAGATTGGCTCTACATAACATTTAAGAACTCTTTTTCTTGTTTCTATTGTTTCAAATGGATTGCATAGTATCTTCCTCATTTTTGTGGAAAGCAATGGCTGATTAAAGCTTTGCGTAAAAAAAGCGGACGACACAAATTAGAACAACTTTTCGCCTGAATAGGCCTTAAGCAGGAACAAACAAACAACAAACACACATACATTTATTTAAAAAAATAATAAATAATTTTTAAAATGTATTTTTTAAAATAAATAAATAAAAATAAAGCCAATATGGAAATCCAGTGTGCCATAGTTTCTAATCTTGCCTACAGCAAGAGTGAGAAGTGACGCCACTATCATGGTAGTGCTACGCTCTATGAAAGACTGACCGCCACAAACGCTTGGCTGCCAATGATCGGGTTGAGCGTAATTCATCTGCGCTCTCCACATCACCCTGTTTTTATTTTTTTCATGAGGAAAATTAATAAACCAGTGACTTTGAGTGTTGAATGTTTTGTTGTATGGTAAATATCAAGTTTATATTTTGCGTGTTTTTCCCCCGCGCCAGTAAACGTAAGTAGAAAATTGTATTTGTAAGTGACACATATTTTTATATAAAATATCGCATGTGTAGGAATGGTTTCTTCTGGGCGATAATAATATATACAACTCAATAAATTATAGTAACATTATAAATAATAGTAAGTATTACAAATAAGAGTAATGATAATAAATTATTGTTTTAATAAAATGTCTGCAATCAGATTAAATAAGCACTGTCCCATAACATATATAATGTCCTAGGAATAAAATAAACAGAAAGCTCGTGCTAAGCCTCAGTATTTTGTGATAAGACAGTGCATTTCTTGTCTGTCTTTACTTGTTCCCAACTCTGTGAGCCAACTACCCATACCTTTGTCGACTAGCTCAGCTTGAGGGGGTCATGTTGTGTTCACTATATCAAGCCCCGCGTTACTCCACGCTACTGAAAATAGTAAACAATCTGTAGGTGGTCAGTCTTATATAGAGTCCTCAAAACGTGTCGTCTCCTCAATGGATTTGTCAGCAATAGATCGCTAACATCGTTTATCCTTTGCTTTTTGATGAATTCTGATAACATGAGATCTTATCTTTTGACTGATAACATGAGAACTTATCTCTTGATTGATAACATGAGATCTTATCTCTTGATTGATCACATGAGATCTTATTTCTTGATTGATAACATCTTATCTCTTGATTGATAATATGAGATCTTATCTCTTGACTAATAACATGACATCTTATTTCTTGATTGATAACATGAGATCTTATCTCTAGACTGATAACATACAATCTTATTTCTTGATTGATAACATGAGATCTTATCACTTGACTGCTAACATGAGATCTTATCTTTTGACTGATAACTTGAAATCGTATCTCTTGACTGACAACATGAGATCTCATCTCTAGACTGATAACATGAAATCATATCGCTTGACTGATAAAACGAAAGCACGTCTCTTGACAATTTAAAAAAAAAGAAAAGAAAAAAGTGGTAGGGTAGCAGCTTTACGTGGTAATAACCAAAACAAAAGTCAAGCATGTCTTTTGACTCGTTCCTCACATATTTGTTGCCTTTCTCATATCCGATTGCCGCTGAGTTTTCTCTTATATATTTCAATCTGATTTGCCTAAAAATGTTTATTGTTTGTCGGTATCTAATACGTTTATCCTTATCTTATTTCAAATTTTCCTATGATTCATCATCATGTGCCATACCTTTTGGCGTAGGTGATAATGTCCCTCCACAATCTTCTAACTACAGTGCATCGTATCAGTTCTGTTGTTGACTGTTTTCCATGCCATGACACCAAGCTATCCAGTATTTTCTCTCTTTGTCGTCCGCGATCTCTCTTTCCTTTTATTTTGCCAGTTGTAACCAAGTATTCCAACTTTCCTCTTCTCATGATGTGCCCGAAAAATGTTGATTGCTTCTTTCTGATGTTTTTTAAGAGTTTCCTTGTTGTGTTGGCCTCTTTGAGAACTTCCTCATTGGTCTTTTTATCTGTCCAGGGAACTTTCAACATTCTTCTGAGAAATCCCATCTCTGTGGCCTCTATTAGTCTTTTCATTTGTTTGTCTACTGTCCATGATTCGCTTCCATAGGTCAGAATTGGTTCTATATAGCACCGATAAACTCTCTTTCTCATTCATATGATTGCTTTATCTATTTTGCTTACTTTCCATTAAAACTATCAAAATTACCTGTATATCGTTCTAGAGCAACGCTACCATCGTTTCTATGTAGCAGACGTAGGGACTTGGTTATTTCAATTAACTTTCTGTAATAAAAGAAAATACTAAAGGAAAGAGATAAAGATGGCGTATTCTATAGCATGAGTCTAAACGGTATCTTTCTGTGTAGCACGGCATAGTGTGCGCATGAACTTCAGCAGGAAGGCGTTGGTTGTTGAGTGTTAAGGATTGTGTGTTTGTTCCTGCTGTACATCCATATTTTTGTTTTGCTTCAACCTTAAATGTTAGAAACGATCTAATAATGGTAATTTGCAATTTTACTATTCACATATCTCTAGTATTCCCACCAGCCTCCCTTTTTTAATAAAAAATGTACAGTCTATATTGTTCGCGTTTGTCTACTGTTAACGAACTTTTGCGGTCAAAAGTTGATTTTTTTCTTTCTTTTTCAGTCCTGTCTTTACCACAAAGCTGAAAATTGGCATTTTTCATTATTTTGTGTTTATTCTTACCCATAAGCTGAAAATTTGCATTTTTCATTATGTTTTGTTATTCTTACCCACAAAGCTGAAAATTTGCATTTTTCATTATTTTTTGTTTATTCTTACCCACAAAGCTGAAAATTAACATTTTTCATTATTTCTTGTTTATTCTTACCCACAAAGCTGAAAATTAACATTTTTCATTAATTTCGTCTATGCTTACCCTAGTGTTTTGACTCCGTCCACCGGACAGAAATGAAGGTATTATCACAGAAAAACATTAATTACCTTAAAAACACAAGTCAACAAAATAATTTTCAAATATTTTAAATTATCCGCTATAGTTATTCCATCAACAGGAGACTACAACATCGTGTAGATACGTTTGTGTTGATGTGTTGCTAAAGTTAGCTTTATGTTAATGCTTAAAAACTGGGTGATACATCAGGGTGTTTAGCAAATGTTTTTATAAATAAGAATAAAATAGAAGTTCCCTCCACGTCTTATTAGGCGTTTGGAAAATATGCGGGTAGTGACCATATTTTTCTATTACCACAGCACATTTTTGGGTGATGCGGTCGGCATCACGCCTCGCCTTTACTTCCCAGAAAAAAAAATCTCTTACATCTTCATAACACAATGATAAACAAGGACAAAAATAATTTTGTGAATACTCGTGCCATGTAACCACCAGACACAACTGCAGTTACACGCGTGTTATAAGAAATTACAAAAGTAAAATGTAAAATAATTAATATTATCTGAAAGGAAAGATAACATAACGTTTGTTTGCCAAATGTCTGTACCACAATGATACACAAGAACTAGGAAAAATTACTCGTGCCACAGGGACCAACAAATACAACTGATAACAATGCGAAAAAACAGTGAGGAGACCTACCCAACGTTCTTGATTCTATTCGGTGTTTTGTTTTTCATTCTGGAAATATATCTCGTGGCCTTGGTGGATTGCGCAGGCGTAAATGAAGGAGGAGGTAAGCTTGACGTTATTTTGTCATCATCCGCTATCACAGACATTTGTCACTGCTACTTTAGTTGATTTGCCTATTTGTGTCTTAGCATTTCGATACAATACGTCACGTTTCTTCCATTACACATTCAAAGTGATTAGAGGAAACTGTTTCTTTAAATATTATTTAAAATAAAACGTTTGTGATTAAAAATTAAATATATTGCACCCCTAGAAAGTCTTAGATTTAACAGTCCTTATTTTTGTTACAAGCTTTAACTACAAAAATATAATTTACAGATTACTATTTGCGTTAACCACAAAATGTTACATTGTGTGTCTGGTGTTACAAATTGTTACAAATTGAAATTGCTTTCTTAAAATATCAATTCTAAGAATGAGTTGAATGTACAAAGCCTAGGACATAAGTGTTGCTACATTTCTGAGACTAGAACTAAAATACCACTTTGAGATAGAATTAAAATACCACTTTGAGATAGAACTAAAATACCACTTTGAAATATAACTAAAATACTACTATGAAATAGAACTATAAATACAACTTTGAGTTAGAACTAAAATACATCATTTAAATAGAACTAAAATATCCTTTTGAGATAGAAATAAAAACCACTTTGAGGCAGAACTAAAATACCACTTTGAGATAGAACTAAAATACCACTTTGAGATAGAATTAAAATACCACTTTGAGACAGAACTAAATTACCACTTGAGATAGAACTAAAATACCACTTTGAGATAGAACTAAAATACCACTTTGAGATAGAACTTAAATACCACTGTGAGATAGAACTAAAATACCACTTTGAGATATAACTAAAATATCACTTTGAGATAGAACTAAAATACCACTTTGAGATAAAACTAAAATACCACTTAGAGATAGAACGAAACTTCCACTTTGAGATACCACTAAAATACAACTTTGAGATAGAACTAAAACACCACTTTGAGATAGAACTAAAATACCGCTTTGAGATAGAACTAAAATACCACTTTGAGACAGAACTAAATTACCACTTTGAAATAGAACTAAAATACCACTTTGAAATAGAACTAAAATACCACTTTGAAATAGAACTAAAATACCACTTTGAAATAGAACTAAAATACCACTTTGAAATAGAACTAAAATACCACTTTGAGATGAAGAAAAAAACAACTCCCCCCACCCCCTTTTCATTAAAAAACGTTTTCTTGTTTGATAAAAAAAAAACACTTAATCTTCGTCCACGTACTCTTTCACCCTTTTTTTTAGTTACTATTGTTACGAATATTACAAATTAATATCTCAGAACATTGTAAATTAAGATTCCAGAATATTGTGAATTAATATTCCACATCTTTATATTTCACACTTTATTTACCATCTGTTATTGTTGTCAAGAGATTGTTTAAAACTATGTTGTTATTGACTGATATTGCCTTCAAAAATGGTTCAACTTCAAGCTCATGTCACGGAAGGTAGAAACATAAAAAACGAAATTGTTGGATTGGACGTAATGTGGTTTAAGTTATCTCACCGTATATCAATCATATATAGATACGGAAGCGATAATAAAGATTCAGTTTACCTGGATAAGTTACTGACTCAAGTCTTTACGTGAGTGGCTTAGCAACCGACATTGGGTATCATTTTGCTTTAAAAAAAAAAAACGCAGCACAAGGAGAAATGCTTAGAGCAAAAAATGTACACGCTTAATAGGGAAATATAATCTGTTTCACCGATTTGTATACTGCGTTACGTTTTCAAGATTAGCAGATTTGTACAGATGGTCGAGTTGTCTACATGTGAAATCTGCTGAAGATTAGAAAAATGTATACTGCATCAGAAGAAAGAATAAAAGAATTGAATTTATTTTTACAAAATACAGTGTTTTTTTTTATCATTCAAATTTTATTTATCTATCACATTTCCTCATTCTGTAAATACAGGGTGTTTATAAAGTCTCACTACACATGGTATCTAGGTCAATTTGAAAAAAAAATGTTTATGACGTCATCACAATATGTGCTCCCACTGTCAATGAAATTTGTTGAATAAGTTTATTGCTACTGGAAATGTGGAAGATGCTCCACGATCTGGTAGGCCTGCTGTGAATGATGAAATATGTTTAGATATCCAAGACAGAATCCTTAAAAGTCCAGACAAGTCATTAAGAAAACTGTCGCAACAAGTGAACTTACCATTGAGCACATATTGTGATGACGTCATAAACATTTTTTTCAAATTGACCTAGATACCAAGTGTAGTGAGACTTTATAAACACCCTATAGATACCAAGTGTAGTGAGACTTTATAAACACCCTATATAAACCATGTGTGATTCTCCGTTGGTACACTCAAGTTGCGTATAAGAAGTTGTAGATTAAATTTATATAAAATCGATTATGTATTTCCTTTCCTCATAATTTACCTGCTGATATATAATTAACACAAACGTTAATAAAATCACATTGTTGTCCGATGCTCCCTAATTGGATCAACTCTCATACAATAATCATTTTCAGATGGTAGAGATTGTGCCAGACCTGAGGCATTTACAGGAGTAAATTTTGTAAATGTGTAGGGTTATAATCATCATCATCTAGTACCGTGCCTGCTATCGTAGGTGTCTATGTCTCTCATTAACTTTCGATCTAGACAGTTTTTTTAATCATTTTTGTTGTTGACCTTCTGCCATGCCATCCTCTTAAGCTGCATGGTATCTTTTCTATTTGCTTCCCTCTATCTCTTCGTCCCTCAATTTTTCCAGTTGTTACAATATATTCCAGTTGTTCTCTTCTCATTACATGGCCAAAAAATGATGATTGTTTCTTCCTAATATTGGAAATTAGCTCTCTTTTTGCTTTGGTCTCTTTCAGAACGTTTTCATTTTTCTTCTTAGCTGTCCATGGTATTCTCAACATTCTTCTATAAAACCACATTTCTACAGACTCCAGTAATTTTCTTGTCTGTTGTCCTATTGTCCATGATTCACATCCATAAATTTAATACTGGCTCTACATAACCTTTAAAAACTCTTCTTATTGTTTCTGTTGCTAAGAATGGGTTGCACAGTATCTTTCTCATTTTTTGGAAAGCTGATTTTGCCAGAGCCACTCTGCATCAGACCTCTGTTGTACATCTACTACCTGCGGTTAACATTGTTTTCAGATATCTCAATTCATTTAGAAGTGTCATAATCAAAGGCATTAGAAGTGTCATAATCAAAGGCATTAGAAGTGTCATAATCAAAGGCAAATTTACATGGAAGTCTTCAAGTTGCTATTCTATTAACGGAATCAGTTTCACTGCTGTCGAGAATTCCCATAGCTGCCACACCGACCGTCCCAGCTTTTCCTAGAAGCCCTTTCAGACCAATTGTTCTTGTCAGATGTTGATGTTGCATAGATCGTTTTCTCGAATTAAGCTCGACCCAAATCGACCAGATAACTGTTTTCTTCCTTAAACCCAATCTATACATCCATGTCTCATACATCTTCTTCCTCCCACTTTCCCGTAAAAAAAAACAAACTAAGAACAAACTTGGCAATGTTTTCTTTGTCCAGAGCAGTGCAATTCAACCTTGCTATGTCAGGTGCCCACTTGTCTTCAACCTTGCTATGTCCAGTGCCCACTTGTCTTCAACCTTGCTATGTCTAGTGCCCACTTGTCTTCAACCTTGCTATGTCCAGTGCCCACTTGTCTTCAACCTTGCTATGTCCAGTGCCCACTTGTCTTCAACCTTGCTATGTCCAGTGCCCACTTGTATTCAATCTTTCTATGTCAAGCAACGACTTGTCTTCAACCTTGCTATATGCAGCACCAAATTGTCTTCAACATTGTTATGGCCAGCACCGACTTGTCTTCAACCTTGCTTTGTCCAGTGCCCACTTGTCTTCCACCTTGCTATGGCCAGCACCACTTGTCTTCAACCTTGCTATGTCCAGTGCCCACTTGTATTCAATCTTTCTATGTCAAGCAACGACTTGTCTTCAACCTTGCTATGTCCAGTGCCCACTTGTATTCAATCTTTCTATGTCAAGCAACGACTTGTCTTCAACCTTGCTATGTCCAGCGCCCCTTGTCTTCAACCTTGCTATGTCCAGCACCACTTGTCTTCAACCTTGCTATGTCCAGCACCACTTGTCTTCAACCTTGCTATATGCAGCACCAAATTGTCTTCAACATTGTTATGGCCAGCACCGACTTGTCTTCAACCTTGCTTTGTCCAGTGCCCACTTGTCTTCCACCTTGCTATGGCCAGCACCACTTGTCTTCAACCTTGCTATGTCCAGCACCGACTTATCTTCAACCTTGCTATGTCCAGCACCGACTTGTCTCCAACTTTGCTATGTCCAGCAACGACTTGTCTCCAACCTTGCTATGTCCAGCGCCCACTTGTCTTCAATCTTGCTATGTCCAGCACCACTTGTCTTCAACCCTGCTATGTCCAGCACCGACTTGTCTTCAACCTTGCTATGTCCAGCACCGACTTGTCTTCAACCGTTCTATGTCCAGCGCCCACTTGTGTAACTTTTTCATGAACACATTTTCTATACCGCCAACTACAATCTCAAATGAAGAGACTTCCGTAATAAAAAAAAAATTCACTGTCACTAACCTTTCATTTAATTAGATCATTGAGTCTGATACCGAGCAACTAAGTGTTGATATCTGGTTACATTTTTGTAAGGAATGGGCGTAGGTCTCCTCCTTCAGGGAATTTAAAATGGTGTCCGTGTTTAGTGACAAGATTATTCATAATACTAAAACCTGATTCCACTAAATATGAGGAAGTATGAACACGTAATATGTCATGGTCGGTGCTGAACATATGGATGTAAGTCATGGACAATAGGACAGCAAACAAGAAATTCACTGCAGTTGTAGAAATGTAGTTTTACAGAAGAATATTGAGAATACCATGGACAGCAAAGAAGAGTAATAAAAACGTTCTGAAAGAGACCAAAGCAAAAAGAGAGCTACTTTCCAATATTAGGAAGAAACAATCATCATTTTTTGGCCATGTAATAAGAAGAGAACAACTGAAATATATTGTAATAACTGGGAAAATTCAGGGACGAAGAGATAGAGGAAAACAAAGAGAAAAAATTATATCTATTAAAAATGTCTCAATAGTACTTCTGGACATAATACATCTGGCTCAATAGTACTTCTGGACATGTTATATCCGTCTCAATAGTACTTTTGGACATGTTATATCTGGCTCGGTAGTTATTTTGGTTATTTTTGGTTATGGAAGGCCTCGGTATCACTGCAAACGAATTAAAATCCATAATTGCTCAACCGCCCGTGCCAGCGTAATCATCCCAATCTCATCTCCCAAACAAAGAAAGATAACTGTAGTCCCCATCAAAGCAGTCTCAGCACACGCCAAAAGGCGAAACCGCGCAGAAAGTGAACACAGCCAACTGTTCCCTGTCATACGATATCATCCTTCATCAAAAGTAATTGGAATATCGAAACATGATCAAGACGGATGAGACACAGCTCACGGTGTGCACAGAGCACTTAACTCAGTAGCTCCTGCAACAAGCCGGACTTGGAATATGAGGAAACTGCAACAGGGAACACTTTTCATGCATAGCCTTCAATTTTTCCCGTCGCATATCCACCATATACCGGGCGATCACGTCCTCTTGAAAATGATGATCGTCATATTTTAAAAAAAAATGTAGAGCGCTTGATGATGTTAGGCCATCGTTGTTGACACCAATTCCGAACATATAGACACAGTTAGTCGTCAGATTATCCCCGTCGCACATCAAACAACAGACCGTAAGATTAGCGTACGGCCGGTCTAGGGTTTTACTATGAACCATTACGATGACGTAGCACACAAAAAATGTACACACAATTTCGCTCGCTTTCGATTTCTGATTAATCTAGTAAAAGCAGCCTAAGACGAACAAAACACTGTGCAAATTCCGTAAAGAGATAAAACTGCGGCTGACGAAGTAGTTTACATTGATAAGTAACATGGAAATAACTTGCGTCAAGGAATTCCAACAACGGTCATGAACAGCACCAATGTGACGTAAAGCGCAGATCAAGTCTAGACGTTGGAAGGTCGCATTCACAACACTTGATTTGTCAAAACTGGACTGTTGTCGGCGTACAACATCGCTTTAGCGGCGCAGATGTAATAAGAATATCATCACTTAATGGCTCAATAGTACTTCTGGACATGTTATATCTGGCACAAACGTACTCGTGGACATGTTATATCTTGCTCAGTAGTACTTCTGTACATGTTATGTCTGGCTCAATAGTACTCCTGGACATGTTATATCTGGCTCAATAGTACTTCTGGACATGTTATATCCGTCTCAATAGTACTTCTGGACATGTTATATCTGTCTCAATAGTACTTCTGGACATGTTATATCTAGCTCAATAGCACTTCTGGACATGTTATATCTGACTCACAAGTACTTCTGGACGTGTTATATCTGGCTCAATAGTACTTCTGGACATGTTATATCTGGCTCAATAGTACTTCTGGACGTGTTATATCCGTCTCAATAGTACTTATGGACATGTTATATCCGTCTCAATAGTACTTCTGGACGTGTTATATCCGTCTCAATAGTACTTCTGGACGTGTTATATCCGTCTCAATAGTACTTCTGGACGTGTTATATCCGTCTCAATAGTACTTATGAACGTATTATATCCGTCTCAATAGTACTTCTGGACGTGTTATATCCGTCTCAATAGTACTTCAGGACGTGTTATATCTGGCTCAATAGTACTTCTGGACGTGTTATATCCATCTCAATAGTACTCCTGGACGTGTTATATCCGTCTCAATAGTACTTCTGGACGTGTTATATCCGTCTCAATAGTACTTCTGGACGTGTTATATCTGGCTGAATAGTACTTATGGACGTGTTATATCCGTCTCAATAGTACTTCTGGACGTGTTATATCCGTCTCAATAGTACTTCTGGACGTGTTATATCTGTCTCAAGAACATTTGCAGTAAAATGATCTACCATCCATCCATATACTTTGAAGTTCAACACATCGTTAAATTATTTCTCCATATCCGATTTTTAAAAATCCATGTGACTACTGTAGCTTTTTATCTGTTCGGGAGTCTCAATTATCTTTTATTGACGGTAAAACTACAAACCGATGACATTCCCTAATTTTAAATATTATGTTGGAAAAGGCCTCGTTTATCTATGAATAATGACACAACAGTTTTACAATTGATTAACATCATATTGACTGCTTGAAATTGTAAATTAATTGAATTAAATTTCTTTAAAAAATCTTGCCAAATAAAATACATCGTGATTTATGATTAGTAATATTTGAGAGAGAGAAAGAGAGAGAGAGAGAGAGAGAGAGAGAGAGAGAGAGAGAGAGAGAGAGCAGCATTTTCAGTGTCAAAAAAACTTGTCGTCACTATCATGCAATTCAACAATACAAGTGAAGTATGCGCCCTTTGAAAGCCAAAACACTTCTGTGTGTAAAAAAAAAAGTAAAGTACCCCCCGTCACGCCAAGTGGCGTATAGGGAAATATGGTGTTAGTGACTATATTTTACAGACCTTCAGCACATGATTTTTGGGGTAATGTGGTCGGTATAACGCCCGTGCTGCTTTACTTTCCCAGAAAAAATCCGGTACCCATTTAAGGCTGGGTGAACCCGGAGCCGTCGGTTGGGATCGAACCCTACCCCTTGTCCGTAGTAGTCCAGTTCACTAACCACTGACTTCTGTGTGTAATAGTAAAAAAAAAAAAAGAATAAAGAGAACCGTCACGTCACACCAAGTAGCGTATAGGGAATATGGTGTTAGTGACCCTATATTTTACAGACCTTCGGCACATGATTTTTGGGGTAATGTGGTCGGTATTACGCCCGTGCCGCTTTACTTTCCCAGAAAAAATCCGGTACCCATTTAAGGCTGGGTGAACCCGGAAGCCGTCGGTTGGGATCGAACCCTACCTCTTGTCCGTTGTAGTCCAGTTCGCTAACCACTGAGCTATCGCGACTCCCCTGTGTGTAACAGTAACCTAATATATTCCTCATTGCTGTCCTGGCACAGCTGTCGAAACATTCTATCATTTGTGGTTTAGATTTGATCTTTTTAATAGCTCCAATTATTATTACCTGCATAACGATGAATGCAGGTTTGTGTTTGTGTTTTCCAACAAGATGTATCTTTATCACACAATGAGCACACAAACCATTTGACACTCTTCCTTCAAAAAAACAATGAACCCACGATAGCGGCCAATCATTGATGACGACTCGTCAGTGGCACAAGCAACAATACAGCTAAATAGTAAATTATGTTTGCAATGTACTATTTTACAGCAGTAAATATTGATAACTCTGTTGTATCTGTAGTCAGACTTACAGTGAATAACATTTCTTCCTCAATGTCCTGTTTTCATCAAGATACCTTATATATGCCACAAATAAAGCCTTACTATCTGCAACAGTAAACTCGTCTAACTGCACGGAAGCTGATGAGTTTTTAGAACATTTATAATTACTATTCTGTAGTACAGAGGGGCAAAGTCTTTATAACTTCATTTGGGCTCTGATGCATTACAGTCGAGATCAATTTCTTGATTGATGATCATAGTTTCTCTGATGCTATAACTTTTACCACTTCTTGCAATTAATAGGGAAATACAATATGATGCAGTTAATCCATCGCTGTGTTCTGTGCATTATGTTTATTGAGGGATGTTATTATTGTACAACAATTTTGAAATCTTTAAAATAATTATTGAAACTATTCCAAGGGCTTATCTTTTGGAAACTTTGTTGTAAGAAGCTCCTGCAGTCCACTTGACTTCGTTAAAAAAAAAAGGTAAAGTAGCCCCGTCACGCCAAGTGGCGTATAGGGAATATGGTGTTAGTGACCCGTCACGCCAAGTGCCGTATAGGGAATATGGTGTTAGTGACCCGTCACGCCAAGTGGCGTATAGGGAATATGGTGTTAGTGACCCGTCACGCCAAGTGCCGTATAGGGAATATGGTGTTAGTGACCCGTCACGCCAAGTGCCGTATAGGGAATATGGTGTTAGTGACCCGTCACGCCAAGTGCCGTATAGGGAATATGGTGTTAGTGACCCGTCACGCCAAGTGCCGTATAGGGAATATGGTGTTAGTGACCTTACATTTTACAGACCTTCGGCACATGATTTTTGGGGTAATGTGGTCGGTATTACGCCCGTGCCAATTTACTTTCCCAGAAAAAATCCGGTACCCATTTAAGGCTGGGTGAACCTGAAGCTGTCGGTTGGGATCGAACCCTACCTCTTGTCCTTTGTAGTCCAGCTCACTAACCACTGAGCTATCGCGGCTCCCACCTCACTTCGTTACTTCCTTGGAAAATATTGTGTGGCAGAGTGAACACCTAGAAACTGTTTGTAATAGATTCAATGAATTCCATCTACAAGTATTCAGGTAAATAGCCACGAGCATATTTCTTTTCTGAGACATGGTTTCAGATTTGTTAAAGTCACAAATCAATAACAAATAGTATGAACAAATCAGAAGTTATGTGTAAAGTATTCCAGTCGCATATCCAACAGTAGCAGATGTTGTATAGGTTATAATCGTTACAGAACAATCGTGAACTAAATGAGAATTGTAACTGTCAACACAAGATTGAGAGAAGAAGGGAGAGAAGATCAAACCTTCAGCAAGAGAGAGGTATTTGTTGGTGTTAACAGGATCATGCTAACTGCAAATGTGCAAAGGTAGGCCGGTTGACAATGATAAAATGGAAAGATTGGTGTAAAGCAGTCACTACAATAGACACCACCCGTCTGATTCAAATCAGATAGACCGATCTTGTCAACTTAATTGAGATCGCGCTTAGAGACTAAGTTATAAGGATATAGTGGTTATTGATGTTTTAGAAAATGTAGGGAGAGAATAAAGTTACGAAGGTAATATCTTATATATCATTAAAAAAACATATCTCTATTCTGTTACCGCCCACCTGAAAGTCTAATGTGCCCACTAGTGGTTGGTAGTGCCCAGGTTGAAGAGTATTGGTTAAGATTCAAACGGCACTCAGTGCGTCTATTGCCAGTACGTCTATCCACGACTCCATTGCTGTGAACATTGGCGTGCTCTGGACACTACACCAAGGTTGACAGATTAACCTGTGAGTTAATCAGCAGCTGTATCCATTCTTAACACCCAGGAACTGCATCGATTTCTACGCATGCTAAGCATATCAATCTACAGTTACGGACTTTGCGAATACGACATTGCTACTACAATTACCAGATTTCATAACTACCTATCTTCCATGTTGGAATGCCACAGACCCTCATCCGCCACGCTGCCGCAAGACAACAGAATCGTCCGTGTAAAGTTTGAGTTCCAGAGATGATGCTAGTTCTATGTGTTCCCTTATTACGACCTCAGTGGCTTCGTAGATCCAGCTGCCTCACTTCCTGCCGAGTTGAAGTATTACTTTTGTTAGCCTCGTTTTCTTCACTTGTGTTATCCAAAAATGCGTTTCCATTATTGACAAATGTTGTGGTTGTTGCGTCATAATGATGGGCGATTGTATATCTCTAACTGTTCGCTCGGACAATAGGCGAGATAAAAATGTATACATACATCTATACATACATCTATACATACATCTATACATGCATCTATACATACATCTATACATACATCTATAAATAGATCTACGAATACAGTTCGAGAAATCTATGGCCCTGGTGCGACTTTGGGATCTTCATGTTAGTCCAGAATGATGTTGCCTAAATTCAGGAGATCGACGAGGAGAACGACTTGTCAACCAGTTTATCATTTCACACTGCGGGTCTTGATGGGGATTTTCAGTGTGTGATGAAGTTAATCCGACAACTAACATACATTCCAACAGACTTAACATTTGTCTTATTACCATCTAAATCACATATCCTCCTTATGGACTCCACGGCCTGGGCCATCCCATATTTTCCGCGCTTGAGCCTGCCTTTGGTCGTACCCATTTCCGAGAGCAAGGGTTAATGTATGGTCATTACAACATTTAAAATAGGTCATGACCTAAGCGTACTCGTGACGCACTGTAATGCTCCGTATGTCCAGTAAGTATCTCATTGATTGAATTAGTGTATTTCTGGTGCATCTCAGCCGTAGTACCCTACTTTGAAAACTTTACAACCTGCGATCTGTGTTGATTAGAAAGTGAGCTTACCCAAACACTGTCCAGCACTGACAGCAAAAGCGACTGCACTAACAAAAATAACAACGATAGTAGTAGAAGGTGCAGCATTGCAGGCCCCTTTTGTGTCACCACCGGTGCATTTTTGGTTATATAATAAGTCTACCCGAGCATGTTCAGAATTTTTCCTTATATAATTAGTCTAACTGAACATGGGCGGCCGGTCGTGATGACCTCTCGTCGTGGCGGGGTGACCTCTCGTTGACCTTTCGTCAATGGGGGAATAGGGATGGGGTGATCTCTCGTCGTGATGTTTCGTGTGGGAAATGGGGTGGGTGACCTGTTGTGATGTCTCGTCGTGGCTGGGACTCATGAAAGTGGGCGTGAAATCTGTCGTCGTCGGGGTGACATAACTTTGTATTTTCTTTCAAAACAGTTTTATTACAAAAAACTTTTATTAATGTATACATAACATTTCTTTGCATCTATTGCTAACATGTTGACAACAACCTACTCATTGCTTGTCCGTAACACTTACACATGCCTAGGTATGTACACAAAGGCGCGTTAATGACTTTAGCAGGTACGCCGTTCCTCGGTGACATTTTTTGCTTGAGTAACTTAAACCAACCTATTCGTCTACTTGGGCTGCGCTAATGAGTTTAACACCTGAACGGTAAAAGGACATTAACGGATAAATTGACAGAAAAACTGACCGCTGGGGCGCGCTAATGAGTTTATCAGCTGTCTAGTGTTGTGACGTTGTTTTAAAGAGACGGTAAATTAATGGATTATACTATTCTTTTAGTGTGCTTATGCAAGCGGCATAATTTCATGCGTAGTAGTAGTATTGTATATTAGTGTTGTTTTGACAGGGGGACGTAAGTAGCTTTCATGAGTAGTAGAGTTAGGACTTCGCCTGTACTAGAGTTCCATCCTTCCCACCATTGCTACTTGTAGTTGCAGTAGTAGTAGTTGTTGTAGTTGTAGTATTTGTTGTTGTTGTAGTAGTAGCAGTAGTAGTTTCACTAGTAGTAGTTGTTGTTGTAATTGTAGTAGTAGTAGTTGTTGTTGAAGTAGTAGTAGTAGCAGTAGTAGTAGTAGTAGTTGTAGTTGAAGTAGAAGTAGTAGTAGTTGTAGTAGTAGTAGTTGTAGTAGTAATAGTTGTTGTAGTTGTAGTTGTTGTAGTTGTAGTAGTAGTAGTAGTAGTAGTAATAGTTGTTGTAGTTGTAGTTGTTTGTTGTAGTAGTAGTAGTTGTTGTTGTTGTAGTTGTTTGTTGTAGAAGTAGTAGTTGTTGTAGTAGTAGTAATTGTTGTTGTAGAAGTAGTATTAGTATAAGTTGTTGTTGTTGTGGTAGTAGTAGTAGTAGTTGTAGTGGTAGTGGAAGTTATAGTTGTAGTTCTAGAACTAGCATGACTTTCGTTTATTAGAGTTATGAGGCGTAACTTTCATGAGTAGTAGAGTTAGGAGAAATGTATTAGAATTTCATAGAAGTGATCGACTTTACATCTGATCCATCTAGTGATCACGGTTGTCTTCCTTGCTTGTAGCCATGGTTGGTAATACATTCGTTTAGTGGGGCTTATTACAGGGGTGTGACTTTTTCGTGCGTAGTAGTGATATGACAGAGGCTTATAGTTATTTTTATTCCTGACAACTTTATTGTTGACCTAAAATTTCTTTGAAACTAATGCTAACATACAACTTACTCAGTGCTTGGAAAACTAATGATCAAGGTCGTGCTAGTGAGTTTAACAGCTGACCGGTAATGAAATTTCAAGGGCGTAATCTTCTTGAGGGCTACTACGATTAAATTTTAACTTTGCATCTAAGTATTTTGCTGAATTGAACACGTACTGGCCACAATAGAATGAGAAACTATATTTTCACCAAATTCAAAATAGGTACTACCAGCCAATGGTACTGTACACTGGATACCATGACAACAAAATATGTTCTACAAGATTCCCCCCTCCCCAGTACATAGACCTGAGAAGGACAATGTGGTCCATATCCACCTCCCTGGGAGAGAAACTATATAGGGCAATCGAATCACTTTAAGTGACAGCTAATCTCCTCAACGACTAGAGCCTGGCTCTCTCAGACGGTCGCTCCATCTTTATTATAAAATGTTGCTTCTTCTCACAACTGGTGAGCTTAACCCAGCGGCAACACCACCGGGTTAGTACGGCTAGCGTACAGAGTTTTTTCTACTCGTGGCAAAATAATAAACTCAGGCCCTTACACTCTGAGCTCAACATTTATGTGTCGAGCTGGCTCGCCCCCTAGAAGACCCGCTGCGTACGCGCTCGCAAAAGTGATCTCGCTGTCTTAGCCTGCTGTCTATAAGGGGAAGCTTTACATATCTTTTAACGTTAAAGAGATGTCTCTGTATCATTGGACGGCAAAGGGGTGTCTATATCTTCCTTGAGCTTAGGGACTACTTCTCTTTCTATGGGAAGTATGCAGTTCGTAGTTTTTTTTTGCCCTTTTAATTTGCAACTTTTCTTAAATAATGTTTTGATTCAGCTTATAAGTCGTCAAAGTTCTACAGTGAGTGCCGAAATGGTCGTTGTCTCTGGATCAGCGTGATCAGTCCTAGACTGACCTCTTTCAGCACATCCATGGTGGTACAGCACCTCAATCGGGAATAAGGGGGGCACAGAAAAGTGATATGCGAGCTCAAGTACAAAGGCCGTTAGTTTAACAGGAAACAAACAATAATAAAGGAATATTGTTGAGGAGAGAAACTTCCGAGGTGATAGATCAGCCAATCATTTCAGGGAAAAAGGCATGTTTACAGCACTCGGAAAATAATCACAAATAATCATCATCGAGTGCCGTCCTCACAACGAAGGTTGGCTACCATGGATCGATATTCCACTCTGTTTCTTGCTTTGATGGTGCAGGTTGTCATAGATTGACTTGTCCATCTTTTGATGTTACTCGTCCATGTTAGTCTTGGTCTGCCTCTGCCTCTTTTACCTTGTATTTTCTTAAATTTAAGGTCTACAATAAAGTTGTAATGAATAAAAATAACTATGAGATGGATCATATGTAAAGTCGGTCATTTCCGTGAAATTCTAATACACTCCAATTCCTAACTCTACTACTCATGAAAGTTACGCCTCTGTCATAACTCTACTAAACGAAAGTCATGCTAGTTCTACAACTACCACTATAACTTCCACAACAACAACAACAACAACAACAACAACAACAACTACTACTACTACTACTACTACTACTACTACTACTACTACAAAAACTACTACTAGAATTACAACAATAACAACAACAACAACAACAACAACAACAACAACAACAACTACTACTACTACTACAACTACAAGTTACAATGGAGGGAAGGATGGAATTCTAGTACGGGCCAAGTTTTAACTCTACTACTCATGAAAGCTACTTACGTCCCCCATTCAAAACAACACTAATATAAAATACTACTACTGCGCATGAAAGTTACGCCTCTGACATAAGCACACTAAAAGAATAGCATAGTCCATTATTTTACCGTCTCTCTAAAACAACGTCACAACACTAGACAGCTGATAAACTCATTAACGCGCCCCCAGCGGTAAGTCTCTCGGTCAATTTATCCTCTAATGTCTTATTTCCTTTCAGGTGTTAAACTCATTAGCGCAGCCCAGGTATACGACTAGGCTGGTTTAAGTTACTGAAACGAAAAATTTCACCGAGGAACGGATCTTTGACGACGTACCTGTTAAATGTCATTACGCTGCGGTATCCGTGTTACGGACAAGCGGTCAATTTGGACATTAATAAATTTCATGATGCTGATGATTCCACGTGTTAAACTCATTATCGCGCCTTCGTGTATATCTCTAGGCATGTGTAAGTGTTACGGACTAGCACGGAGTAAGTTGTTGTCGACATGTGAGTAATAGCTGCAAAGACACTTTATGTATACATTAGAAGTTTTCTTGAATAAGACTGTTTTGAAAGAAAGTGCAGTTATTTTACCCCGACGACGACACATTTCACGCCCACTTTAATGAGTCTCCACCACGATGAGCCATCACAACAGGTCACCCACCCCATTCCACACACGAAACATCACGACGAGAGATCACCCCACCCCCATTCCCACTTTGACGAGAGGTCAACGAGAGGTCACCCCGCTGCGACGAGAGGTCATAACGACCGGCCGCCTATGCTCGGGTAGACTTATTATATAAGGAAAAATTCTGAACATGCTCGGGTAGACTTATTATATAGCAAAAATTACACCGGCGATGGAAGAAAAGTGGCTTGTAATGCTGTACCTTCTACTACTAACGATTGCACTAGCATGAATAACAGCGATTGTACTAACAAGAATAACAACTATTGCACTAGCAAGAATAACAACTATTGTACTAGCAAGAATAACAGCGATTGCACTAGAAAGAATAACAACTATTGCACTAGTATGAATAACAGCGATTATACTAGCAATAATAACAACTATTGCACTAGAAAGAATAACAACGATTGTACTAGCAAGAATAACAGCGATTGCACTAGAAAGAATAACAAATATTGCACTAGCAAGAATAACAACTAATGCACTAGCAAGAATAACAACTAATGCACTAGAAAGAATAACAGCGATTGCTACTGGTTCGCTTTGGCAATGATCTTGATTGAACAGACTTCCCTTCTAATTTTCTAGGTAAAATCGCTAACGTTCTGATTGAAAGAAAGGGTCCTTTCCAATGCTATGGTGTCCCTAAATATTACAAAGTCTGACCCCTTTCATCGTCCACCCACTGCAGCGAATGACGGCGAGGATGTCTGTCCTTTACTTTTCTAAAATTCAGCGAACACCACACGACAGAAGCCTTGCTGGGGGTTATGGGTGCATTATTGTTACTGCAGCAAGTGATTATCTGGTCCATATTCTATCTGCATCTGTCTAGTCATTCCTGCTCTATCCCGCTCGTGGACATATGTCATGATGCCATCTACAAAGGTGAGAGTTCACCCACGCATTTGCACGCTGACATTTATGAACTAATTTTATGTACGTTCGTCGTAATAATAATCATCATCACGTGCTGTCTCCCCATCGAAGGTTGACTACCATGAAACGCTATTCCGCTGTGTCTCTTGCTTTGATGGTGCAGGTTGTCATAGAGTGACTTGACCATCTATTGATATTACTCGTCCACGTAAGTCTTGGTCTGCCTCTGACTATTTTACCTTGTGTTTTTCCTTCCAAGATTATTTTTCGCTGGCTGTTGTGTCTTTTAACATGCCCCAAAATAGCATTTGTCTTGTTTGAATTGTATTTAGTAGTTCTCTTTTCATTTTTAGTTGTTTTAAAATTTCATCGTTTGTTTTCTTTTCTTTCCATCCAATTCTGCCTATTACTCTACATATCCACATCTCAAAGACTACAATTTTCTGTTCTGTTTTATTATCTAATGTCCTTGTTTTGATCCATACAGTCATGATGAGAACATATAACATTTTGCTATTCTTAGTGTTGGCCCTGGTGTAATTTGTTTTGTTATGTTAGCATATTTTCCATGACTTTAAAATTACTTTTTGCCATTTCTATTCTTTTGTTTATTTCAATTTTACATTTTCCATCGCTGCTTATACTATGTCCAACGTAGCTGTAGTTCTGTACTGCTAGAACGTCGTTATAATAACCTTACATAATTGTGTATTAGAAATACGAAGTATCGCTGTATAAGAAAAACAGAGAACAATTTTTTTTATCATCGAATTTACCTTTACTTTCTTGTCTCAATTCTCTTGGACACACTGATTAGACGGGTACCGTGATAAAACAGTCGTTAGCAAACTGGACCACTAAGAACAAGAGGTCCGGTTCGATCCTGATCGACAGCTTCCAGATTCACTTAACCTTAAGTGGTATGAGATTCTTCACAGGAAAGAAAAGCGGCACGGGCGTAATACTGACCACATTACCTCAAAAACTATGTGCCAAAGGTATATGAAAATATGGACGCTAACACCATATTTCCTGAATGCCAGGTGACTTGACAGGGCTCTTTTCTTTAATTGATTGTAGTTTCCGTGGTCTCAATACAAAGAGTGTATTAGATTTTTGCCAGCTTTGGTTCTCTATGTCTGACGCCATCAGTCAGCTTTTGGGTTGATGCCTGTTATGAGCTCATTATTTCTTTGTTCTCTATAGATATAAAGTAAAAAAGTAAAAAACCCTTCATGCCAAGTAGCGTAAGGGAATATGGTGTTAGTGACCATAATTTTTACAGACCTTCAGTGCATGATTTTTGGGGTAATGTGGTCGGTATTACGCCCGTGCCGCTTTACTTTCTTAGAAAAATCCGCTACCCATTTAAGGCTGGGTAAACCTGGATGCCGTCGATCAGGATCGAACCCAAACCTCTTGTGCTCTGTATTCAAGTTCACTAACCACTGATCTAGAAATTGATGTTGCTCTTTTCGTATATGTAGATCTACGTTATTCCCATTTAAAAAACTTACAGAAATATTCTCACATATACTTGAGTGTATCATCCAGATGAACAAATTAGGATTGCCAAAACAAAAAAAAAGACGCGTTTTAATTATTTATAATCTTTCAAATATGTTTAAAATGGCTTCTCTCATGCTGGCTTTCTTATGACGAATTTTCCTCTGTAAATGAACATTGCATTTATTTATTTATTTATTTTTTTTTTGTTGTTTGAAAAAAATATATCTAACATTTAAATCTGTCGTCAAGGAGACAAAATACAAATTATTATGACAGAATCGTTAGAAAGAATCTGGCAAGGTGAGCATGACGTTAGATCTACAAAATGAAAGCCAAAAATTAATTACATTAAATGTGTTTGATATCTTAAGTTAAAATGAAGTGAATCATAAATAAAACAATTTTGGGTCTTAGTCTACTGATAATTTTAGTCTACTGAGCATCTTAGTCTACTGAACATCTTAGTCTACTACTGAACATCTTAGTCTACTGAACATCTTAGTCTACTGAACATCTTAGTCTACTGAACATCTTGATCTACTGAACATCTTAGTCTACTGAACATCTTAGTCTACTGAACATCTTGATCTACTGAACATCTTAGTCTACTGAACATCTTAGTCTACTGAACATCTTAGTCTACTACTGAACATCTTAGTCTACTGAACATCTTAGTCTACTGAACATCTTAGTCTACTGAGCATCTTAGTCTACTGAACATCTTAGTCTACTGAACATCTTAGTCTACTGAACATCTTAGTCTACTACTGAACATCTTAGTCTACTGAACATCTTAGTCTACTGAACATCTTAGTCTACTACTGAACATCTTAGTCTACTGAACATCTTGATCTACTGAACATCTTAGTCTACTGAACATCTTAGTCTACTGAACATCTTAGTCTACTGAACATCTTAGTCTACTGAACATCTTAGTCTACTACTGAACATCTTAGTCTACTGAACATCTTAGTCTACTACTGAACATCTTAGTCTACTGAACATCTTAGTCTACTACTGAACATCTTAGTCTACTGAACATTTTACCCAGCAGCCGCTCACAAATCTAGTTGCTGAAATAATATTAACTCTAAAAACTCATTCCATTAACTAAAAAGTCCAAGTTAATAATTAAACTATCAGATTGCTACTAGTTTAAATCTAATTTCTACTAATTTAAATATAACTGTTACTAATTAAAATTTAATTGCTACTAATTTAAATCTAATTGCTACTAACTTATATCTAATTGCTACTAATTTAAATTCTGATCCTAATAACTAATCTATCAGATGGCTACTAATTTAAATCTAATTGATACAAATCTAAACCTAATCCTAATAATTAGTCGTTCAATATCAAATCTACCACGCTAATATATTAAATATTCTAAGACTACCATTTTGCCCCTAAAGCAATGACTGATCATAAATACAAGTACCATATTATCAAATAATCATGTAATCCTAAATATGCGAAATCATTACTATAAAAAAAAAAGTAAAAAATAGTAAAGTAAAGTACCCCCGTCACGCCAAGTGGCGTATAGGGAAATATAGTGTTAGTGACCCTATATTTTACAGACCTTCAGCACATGATTTTTGGTGTAATGTTGTCGGTATTACGCCCGTGCTGCTTTACTTTTCCAGAAAAAATCCGGTACCCATTTAAGGCTGGGTGAACCCGGAAGCCGTCGGTTGGGATCGAACCCTACCCTTTGTCCTTTGTAGTCCAGTTCACTAACCACTGAGCTATCGCGGCTCAAATCATTACTATACTAACACATAAATAACGACACAGAATTGCTCTATTCTAAGCAAAAATGTGAAACCGCTGGTAACTGAAAGACAATTAAATTTTGAAGGGAATCAGGCGCATTTAAAGACGTATTTACTAGGTCCTACACCCATCGTGGAAACAAAACACACCAAGTTCAGAGTGAAGTAAGCAATGACTATGTGTATTTCTCTGCTCCGTTACTGATATTTCAGTTTGCGTTTTTTTTGAGTAAAGAGTAACTATGTGTATGTTTCTGCTCAGTTACTCGTATTTCTGTTTGCGTTCTTGTAGAGTAAACAATAACTATGTGCATATTTCTGCTCAGTTACTCGTATTTCTGTTTGCGTTCTTGTAGAGTAAACAATAACTATGTGTATGTTTCTGCTCAGTTACTCGTATTTCTGTTTGCGTTTTTGCATAGTAAACAATAACTATGTGTATGTTTCTGCTCAGTTACTCCTATTGGGAGGCGAAGGCGCGCCT
Organism: Megaustenia siamemsis; assembly: GCA_032433765.1. Classification (NCBI taxonomy): domain Eukaryota; kingdom Metazoa; phylum Mollusca; class Gastropoda; order Stylommatophora; family Ariophantidae; genus Megaustenia; species Megaustenia siamemsis. The sequence continues at coordinate 25,481,463 of JAVIAB010000126.1, forward strand.
ACCAGCACCAGAGCTGGAAGTTGTCAGCGACCCACAGCTGATGGCTTGCGCCAGGATCGGTGAACCAAAACCATCCAGACCCTGCTCCACCTCTCCGCGGTGCCTCCAGCAACAGACTAACCTGTCTAGTCTGGCCAAGCGTGCAGGGATCGAAGAGGGAAGACAACCCGGTACTCAAAAATGTCGTACTAAAGTCCGATGTGTTGGGCTGAAAGGCGCAAATATAACAGTTATACTGCAAACCACAACACAACGCAGACACGTCCACTACGTCCTTGTAAGGGCGGGTGATGAATAGGCATATTCTAGTCTACCACGATACTCTAGAATACTTTAGTCATCGGGCGAACGCAACCAACCACTAACCAGTTACTCCTATTCCTGTCTGTTTGCGTTTTTGTAGAGTAAACAATATCTATGTGTATGTCTCTGCTCAGTTACTCGTATTTCTCTTAGCGTTTTTGTTTAGTAAACATATTTTTTCTTAGATTGTTTGTTTGTTTGTTTGTTTTGTTGTTAGGATCATCATCACTGCACTCCGGACAAACCCATAGGTGTTCCAATATCCTCCCTCGAGAATCTCGTGAAAATCCTAGCAGAATCCTGGCCCACGTGCACGAACCCCGTAGCACGGCCTGGTATTCATGGAATTGTTTAGTTTCTGCTGAGAATTATGCCTGCACAACGGCGGTATTTGTCACCTCCTCTTTTTGATTTTAACTGCCAATGGTCCTTTAACGTGTGCGAATGTACACGAGACCTCCTGTTCATTGTGGTTCTTCGAGAGAGCTAAACATCGAATCGAAAAGACTAGGGGAGGATTACGTCATAAAGAAACCAAGGGTTATTATTATTATTATTTTTAAAAATCAGCACTGCTTCTGGTGGGCTTTCAATCCAGGTCCTTTATGACCTGAGGCCGACGTCGTACGTCTAGACTACCCAGCCACCTAGAGTCCCTCTCTTTTACCTTGTAACAGTAAACAATGTTCTCTTTTTGCGAGATTCATAAGAAAACAATTTTTACTTGCTCGGATAGAACAATGATTTTATGTTTGACAGTCACAGATAGAACAATGAGTCTATGTTTGACAGTCTCAGATAGAACAATGATTCTATGTTTGACAGTCTCAGATAGAACAATGATTCCATGTTTGACAATCTCAGATAGAACATTGAGTCTATGTTTGACAATCTCAGAGAGAACGATGAGTCTATGTTTGACAATCTCAGATAGAACAATGATTCTATGTTTGATAGTCTCAGATAGAACAATGATGAGTCTATGTTTGACAGTCACAGATAGAACAATGAGTCTATTTATGATAGTCTCAGATAGAACAATGAGTCTATGTTTGATGGTCTCAGATAGAACAATGAGTCTATGTTTGACATTGAGTCTATGTTTGATAGTCTCAGATAGAACAATGAGTCTATGTTTGACAGTGTCAGATAGAAGAATGAATCTGTGTTTGACAGTCACAGATAGAACAATGATTCTATGTTTGACAATCTCAGATAGAACATTGATTCTATGTTTGACAGTCTCAGATAGAACAATGATTCTATGTTTGACAGTCTGAGATAGAACAATGATTCTATGTTTGACAATCTCAGATAGAACATTGTGTCTATGTTTGACAATCTCATAGAGAACGATGAGTCTATGTTTGACAATCTCAGATAGAACAATGATTCTATGTTTGATAGTCACAGATAGAACAATGATGCGTCTATGTTTGACAGTCTCAGGTAGGACAATGAGTCTGTCTGATAGTCTCAGGTAGAACAATGAGTCTATGTTTGACAGTGTCAGATAGAATAATGAGTCTATGTTTAATAGTCTCAGATAGAACAATGAATCTATGTTTGATAGTCTCAGATAGAACAATGATTCTATGTTTGATAATGAGTCTATGTTTGATAGTCTCAGATAGAACAATGAGTCTATGTTTGACAGTGTCAGATAGAATAATGAATCTGTGTTTGACAGTCACAGATAGAACAATGATTCTATGTTTGACAATCTCAGATAGAACATTGAGTCTATGTTTGACAATCTCATAGAGAACGATGAGTCAATGTTTGACAATCTCAGATTGAACAATGATTCTATGTTTGATAGTCTCAGATAGAACAATGATGAGTCTATGTTTGACAGTCTCAGGTAAGACAATGAGTCTTTGTCTGATAGTCTGAGATAGAACAATGAGTCTATGTTTGACAGTGTCAGATAGAACAATGAGTCTATGTTTGATAGTCTCAGATAGAACAATGAGTCTATGTTTGATAGTCTCAGATAGAACAATGAGTCTATGTTTGACAGTGTCAGATAGAATAATGAATCTTTGTTTGACAGTCACAGATAGAACAATGATTCTATGTATGACAGTCTCAGATGGAACAATAATTCTATGTTTGACAATCTCAGATAGAACATTGAGTCTATGTTTGACAATCTCATAGAGAACGATGAGTCTATGTTTGACAATCTCAGATAGAACAATGATTCTATGTTTGATAGTCTCAGATAGAACAATGATGAGTCTATGTTTGACAGTCACAGATAGAACAATGAGTCTATTTATGATAGTCTCAGATAGAACAATGAGTCTATGTTTGACAGTCTCAGGTAGGACAATGAGTCTTTGTCTGATAGTCTCAGATAGAACAATGAGTCTATGTTTGACAGTGTCAGATAGAATAATGAGTCTATGTTTGATAGTCTCAGATAGAACAATGTGTCTATGTTTGATAGTCTCAGATAGAACAATGAGTCTATGTTTGACAATGAGTCTATGTTTGATAGTCTCAGATAGAACAATGAGTCTATGTTTGACAGTGTCAGATAGAATAATGAATCTGTGTTTGACAGTCACATAAAGAACAATGAGTCTGTGTTTGACAATGAGTCTATGTTTGATAGTCTCAGATAGGACAATGAGTCTATGTCTGACAATGAGTCTATGTTTGATAGTCTCAGATAGAACAATGAATCTATGTTTGACAGCGTCAGATAGAATAATGCATCTGTGCTTGACAGTCACAGATAGAACAACGAGTCTGTGTTTGACAATCTCATATAGAACAATGAGACTGTGCTTGACAGTTACTTCATAAAATAACTATTTGCTATCTAATTTTACCATTGTCTATCTAGTAGTTCACTGGACAGCTAAAAGACCAAAGAGGTCATCACAAAAAGGGATCTCCTATTAAACTTCAGAAAGAAAGAATCAACACTTTTCGAGCACATAATGAGAAGAGGAAAGTTGGAATACTTGGTTACAAATGACAAAATACAGGGAAAGAGAGATCGCAGAGGACAAAGATAGGAGAATATACTAGACAGTACAGATGGTATCATGGCCTGGAAAACAGTCAAAAACAGAATTGATACGATGCACTGAGGATAGAAGATTGTGGAAGGACTTGATCGTCTACGCTAACCGGAATGGTACACGATGATGATGATAATCCAGTAGCTTGGGAGCTGCGGTAGAGTCGTAGTTAGTGAAGTGGCAGATTTACTGATGGCAAGAAGTCGGTTTCGGGATCGATCGTCGCGTCTAGACTCGCACATTCTTAAATTAAATGGGTTCCTGATTATTTCTGGGAACGAAAAACAGCACTGGCGTAATACTTTTGCACACAAAAATGTGCAATGGTTCCAAAATTAACATCGCACTTATGTTATATTCCACATACAACATGGCACATCGTTAAGTTTTAAAGTAAAAGAGCCCGTATGTGTTAAACATGTTGGAACACAATTAATTGAGGCAATTATTTATTTCAGTTGCTTTGTCTCCGATAAGACTATGTACTTTAAGATCAGAATCCTTGGGATAAGTCTTGAATATTCCACGTATAATTAAATCCAGGAATAATTTAACATTTACTGAGTAAGGTCTTTACACTATTTTCATCCGTTTCAATAGGTGCCACCTCCACAAGAAGGTTGACTTTCATGGAGCGCCATTTTACTCTGTCTCTTGTCTTAAAGGTACACCATGTCATAGCTTCATCTGTTCACCTTTTGATGTTATCCTAAACTTTAGCCTTGGTCTACCTCTGCCTCGTCCACCCTGTATCAACCCTTCCAATATGGTTATGGTTAGTCGAAGGCCCCGGCATCACTGTAAACGACGCAAAATCAATAATTGCTCAACCGTCCGTGCCAGTGGCATGATCCGAATTAAAACGCATCTCATTGAAGGATTCAAGCAAAGAAAGGCAGCTGCTGTCCCCATCATAACAGCTACAGCACATGCTAAAAGATAAAAGGCCAAGCGGCACCGAAAGTGAAGGCAGCTGAACTGTCCTTTGTCATGCGATATCATGAGTCATCGTAAGCAATCGGAATATCGAAACACGATCCGGATGAATATCACAGCTCACGGTGTGCACAGAGCACTAAACTCAGTAGCTCCGGTAGCAAGTCGGAAATTGGAACATGAGGAAACTGCAACAAGGAACACTTCTCAGACTGAGCCTCAATGCTTCCTGCCATGAAATGATAAATAACTATCAAGATGGAAAGTTGTGGAGATACATGATCACCCACGCCAGCAGGCATGGTACTTGATTATGCTATTCTAGTCAACAAGCGCCTACAAGACCGAAATAGTCATTTTTAAAATCAACAATGAGATGGTTTCCCCCAGAGAAAGAACTTAAATGATAGCCATTTCTGGTTATATGTAACATTGTCGACTTCTTTTTGATGGCGATCAAGTAAACTGAGTTATGGTGATAAATGTCTTCTCTTTCGTTAATAGCGCTGTTTATGTCTGTCAAAATCTATTACCATTTCACGAAGCAACATCTCCCATCTGATGTTATTGGAGTAATAGTGTCTTTAAATCGATGATCTCGTCCTAATAATGTTTTTTTTGTGTGTGTGTTCTTCTGATGTTGAATTTGGAAGCCTTTTTCTTGAACTCGTTTTGTTGTGTCTTCTCAGTGCGAATTAGAGGAGAGAATAACGTTGGGACCGTAAATTATAACATGGGGTGTGCATTACTCACAGTTGTTTGTTGATGATATTTTAGTAACTTTGGACAATTTTCTCAGTTCTGAAACTTAAATACTCCCGTGTGTTACCAGGGCCTCATTATGAGGAAAGTAAAGAATGGTAACACTGTGACCTTCCAGGCATGTCGTAAGAGGCGACTAAGGAGATTGATCTATGGTTTGACAAGCTGTCATTGTAAAAAGTATTATTATGGAAATAGATCCATAAATTTTAGAAGCAGTGATCTCGGCAATATGTGCCATTTTGGCACGCAAGGTTTCTGTTTTTGAGATTGTGGTTCTGCCCTATGTGCCGTCTTCGGCTCGAAAGGATAATAGATAGATAGATAGATAGATAGATAGATAGATAGATAGATAGATAGATAGATAGATAGATAGATAGATAGATAGATAGATAGATAGATAGATAGATAGATAGATAGATAGATAGATAGATAGATAGATAGATAGATAGATAGATAGATAGTAGATAGATAGACAGACAGACAGACAGATAGACAGACAGACAGACAGAAAGACAGACAGACAGACAGATAGACAGACAGACAGACAGACAGACAGACAGACAGACAGACAGACAGACAGACAGACAGACAGACAGACAGACAGACAGACAGATAGATAGATAGATAGATAGATAGATAGATAGATAGATAGATAGATAGATAGATAGATAGATAGATAGATAGATAGATAGATAGATAGATAGATAGATAGATAGATAGATAGATAGATAGATAGATAGATAGATAGATAGATAGATAGATAGATAGATAGATAGATAGATAGATAGATAGATAGATAGATAGATAGATAGATAGATAGATAGATAGATAGATAGATAGATAGATAGATAGATAGATAGATAGATAGATAGATAGATAGATAGATAGATAGATAGATAGATAGATAGATAGATAGATAGATAGATAGATAGATAGATAGATAGATAGATAGATAGTACTTTAACAATGATAATAAGAGATGCTATAATTTACACTTTTGTAACATTTATGGTTAAACTATGGTTATACATCAGAAAGTGCTACATTTATCCATTGTATATCTATTTCCATAAACCTTCTTGAATTAAAATATCCCCTTGCATACAAATGAATTGTTCTAGAATATTCATATTGTTGTACAGTGTCACAAATATGAACCGCTCCGATAAAATATCCATTTCAAGAATGAGTGAGATGTAGTTTCATCATATCATCTTCATTCAGACATGTGGTAATGTTTTTTAATGATCACAACTAAAATATTAACTTGCATACAAATTAACTGTTCTAGAATATTCATATTGTTGTACAGTGTCACACATGTGAATCACTCCGATAAAATTTGTACAGTGTCACACATGTGAATCACTCCGATAAAATAATCCATCTCAAGAATGAGCGAGGTGTACTTTCATCAGGTCATCTTCATTCATACATGTGGCAATGCTTTTATGATCACAACTAAAATATCCACCTTCAGCGATGTGTTGTTTGTTTTCATCTTAAAGTGGCATTTTCGTTACAATCCCGGAAATGTGTTTACCATTTATGGATGAAGATGTCCTGAGTATAGTGCATTATTCTCACCCTTAACATTGTATGGGAATGGTTACAGTTTGTAACATCACACACAAAACGTAACATTTTAAACTCAAGTTAAGGATTTTATGTGAATGATACTTTAGTAACTAATGCTCACAAGAATAAGGTGAACGACTAACAAATCTGAATGTTTCCATGATACGATATTCAGTTTTCAATCACAAAAGATTTCACCATAATCTGCAGTGGCGTCTACATCATTTAGCGTCAGGCTCTGCTTCCATGTCTTTGTTTTTGTTGACGAACAATTTCTGAGGCGGCGCATTTGCCTTAACTTTTTTTTCCTTTTTGCAATTTTTTGATACTTTATTCTTCCTCAGTGTCTGCCATTACTTTCACACCAAAGAAGTGTCTGGCTGTATTGTCTCAACTTCAAACAGTGCAGCCGCTTGCGAGGGTCTTTCTGTGTGAGGTCTCACTTCAGATCAAAAAACTTTCCTTTATTGCACGACAAACCCTTTTTTGGAATCCCCGCGGAAGAGGAAAAGAGGAAGGTCAAAATATACTTGAAGAAGACCGGTGGAAGCAGAGATAAGAGGATGAGGTATAGATAAATTGATCTTATAAGAATGGCAAAGAAATCGGCTAGGATAGTTTGTTGAAAACCTGTGTTGCACAGGGAGAGGAAAGGAAGGAGAAGCTAAGAAATATAAATAGATATGCGGAGGTAAAGTCACCTCACAGCAGCAGAGATGGAAGTTATCAGCGACCCACAGATGATGACTTGCGACAGGATCGGTGAACCAGAACCATCCAGGCCATACACCATCTCTCCGTAGTGCCTCCAGAAACAGACTAACCTGTCTAGTCTGGCCAAGCAAGTAGGGATCGAAGAGGGAAGACAACCCGGTACTCAAAAATAACATGCTGAAGTCGGATGTGTTCCGCCGAAAGGCACAAATATCACAGTTTTACTGAAAACCGCAACACAACGCAGACACGACCACTTAACGTCTTTTTAAGGGCGGATGATGAACAGGTGTACTCCTTTAGTCACCTGGCGAACGCAAGCAAGCAAATGGTTTTGTCTTTTTCCACTTTTAGATCATCATCATTACACGTAGAAGATGTCTGTGGTAATCTTATCATTCTTCAGTGGCTTCTATCTATCTATCTATCTATCTATCTATCTATCTATCTATCTATCTATCTATCTATCTATCTATCTATCTATCTATCTATCTATCTATCTATCTATCTATCTATCTATCTATCTATCTATCTATCTATCTATCTATCTATCTATCTATCTATCTATCTATCTATCTATCTATCTATCTATCTATCTATCTATCTATCTATCTATCTATCTATCTATCTATCTATCTATCTATCTATCTATCTATCTATCTATCTATCTATCTATCTATCTATCTATCTGTCTATCTGTCTATCTGTCTGTCTGTCTGTCTGTCTGCCTGTCTGTCTGTCTGTCTGTCTGTCTGTCTGGCTGCCTGCCTGCCTGCCTGCCTGCCTGCCTGTCTGTCTGTCTGCCTGCCTGCCTGCCTGCCTGCCTGTCTGTCTGTCTGTCTGTCTGTCTGTCTGTCTGTCTGTCTGTCTGTCTTTCGTTGACTGAAGTATTGTCTATATCTGCAATGTCGTTTCCTGTATAAATTTTACTGTATTTTGAAATACTTGCAGTTTACCTATATAGTTGTGTCTGTAGTGTTGTATCTATGGGCCAATGTATTTTCCTCAGTCTGCTATATTCAGTACAGTCTTGAACTATATGTCCAGCAGTCTGGGGCACCTGTATACTGTTGATGTCCCTGTACAAGTACGTGTAAATGAGGTGCCGTTCTTGAATTCTGCATACATGTAACTATGTGACTTCTAAATTGTGCATGTGTTATATTGAACTGTAAGATATTACATGATTATGGGAAACCTATCTTAAGGAGCTTTGCACCTAGGGGCAGCTGATCATCAGAAGTCAGCCGTTGAGAAAATGACCTTTAGTTTCTTTGATGCTGTTAAAGGGAGGTGGAAAATGCGGCTAGATTATCCTTCTCAGGCGTCGGCCACCTGCTGAATCGGAGCCTCAAAACTCGTTAAATGTCACAACTTAATAGTCAGTCAGATAATGCTACCAAATGTTCTAACTTAATAGTCTGTCAGATAAAGCTACCAAATGTCCTAACTTAATAGTATCTCAGATAATGCTATCAAATGTCCTAACTTAATATTCTTTCAGATAATGCTACCAAATGTCCTAACTAAATAGTCTCTCAGATAATGCTACCAAATGTCCTAACTTAATAGTCTGCCAGATAATGCTACCAAATGTCCTAACTTAATAGTCTGTCAGATAAAGCTACCAAATGTCCTAACTTAAAAGTCTGTCAGATAAATCTACCAAATGTCCTAACTTAATAGTATCTCAGATAATGCTATCAAATGTCCTAACTTAATATTCTTTCAGATAATGCTACCAAATGTCCTAACTAAATAGTCTCTCAGATAATGCTACCAAATGTCCTAACTTAATAGTCTGTAAGATAAAGCTATCAAATGTCCTAACTTAATAGCCTGCCAGATAATGCTACCAAATGTCCTAACTTAATAGTCTCTCAGATAATGCTACCAAATGTCCTAATTTAATAGTGTCTCAGATAAAGCTACCAAATGTCCTAATTCAATATTCTGTCAGATAATGCTACCAAATGTCCTAACCTAATAGTCTGCCAGACAATGCTACCAAATGTCCTAATTCAATAGTCTGCCAGATAATGCTACCAAATGTCCTAACCTAATAGTCTGTCAGACAATGCTACCAAATGTCCTAATTCAATATTCTGCCAGACAATGCTACCAAATGTCCTAATTCAATATTCTGCCAGACAATGCTACCAAATGTCCTAACCTAATAGTCTGTCAGACAATGCTACCAAACGTCCTAATTCAATATTCTGTCAGATAATGCTACCAAATGTCCTAACTTAATATTTTGTAAGATAATGCTACCAAATGTCCTAACTTAATATTTTATAAGATAATGCTACCAAATGTCTTAATTTAATAGTCTTTCAAATAAAGCTATCAAATGTCTTAACTTAATATTCTGTCAGATAATGCTATCAAATGTCTTAAGTCTGTCTGATAATGCTACCAAATGTCCTAACATAATATTCTGTTAGACTATGCTACGAAATGTCCTAACTTAATAGCCTGTCGGACTATCCTACCAAATGTCTTAAATTGATAGTCTGACAGAATATCCTTCCAATTTTCAGAACTTAATATTCTGTCAGATAATGCTCCCAAATGTCCTAACTTTATATTCTGTCAGACAATCCTACCAAATGTCATAACTTAATATTATGTCGGACAATGCTACCAAATGTCCTAACTTAATATTCTGTCAGACAATGCTACCAAATGTCCTAACTTAATATTCTGTCAGACTATCCTACGAAATGTCCTAACTTAATATTCTGTCAGACAATGCTACCAAATGTCCTAACTTAATATTCTGTCAGACTATCCTACGAAATGTCCTAACTTAATATTCTGTCAGACTATCCTACGAAATGTCCTAACTTAATATTCTGTCAGACAATGCTACCAAATGTCCTAACTCAATAATCTGTCAGACAATCCTACCTAATGTAATAACTTAATAGTCCGACAGACAATCCTACCTAATGTAATAACTTAATAGTCCGACAGACAATCCTACCTAATGTAATAACTTAATAGTCCGACAGACAATCCTATGATCACAGCACATTTTTGTTATATGTGGTCGGTATCACGCCAGGAAGCCTTTAACTCCCATAAAATTATCTTGTACTCATTTTTTTGACGGCTGGTGAACCGCGGAGCCGTTTCAGTACGAAAAAATAAATCCAAAAATTCTCATAATTAAGCCCAGACCTTTCTGACCAGGAAACATTCGCTCACGGCGACTCAAGGAGGATACTACCAGCGTCAGCTCTGAAGCCTAAACTAAACTGCAAATCGAAACTACTGTTCACACCTGTACACAAATACCTGTTCACACCTGTACACAAATATTTGTTCACAACGTTACAGTAGATCGGTTAAAAGTGGAGTATACAGAAATAAATAGAAGTGTAAATTTTATTATTTCAGCTTGACTATGGTAACAGACAACACAAAGTATTCTAACGTTGCTGCCTAAGATAGTTTTCTGCTGGATATAAATATGACACACAAAATAGAAAAAAATAAACTCGAAGATTAAATTGAAGTAGAGTCATCATCATCATCATCATCATCATCATCATCATTTTCATGTGCCATACCGGTTGGCGTATGTGAGCCGCGATAGCTCAGTGGTTAGTGAACTGGACTACAAAGGACAAGAGGTAGGTTTCGATCCCAACCGACGGCTTCCATTTTCACCCATCCTTTAATGGGTACCGGATTTTTTTCTGGGAAAGTAAAGCGGCACGGGCGTAATACCGACCACATTACCCCAAAAAATCATGTGCCGAGGGTCTGTAAAATGTATGGTCACTAACACCATATTCCCTAAACGCCACTTGGCGTGACAGGGGTTACTTTACATTTTTTTCCTTATACCGGTTGGCGCAGGTGATCATGTCCTTCCACAATCTTGTATGCACAGTGCATCGTATCAATGCTATGGTTGACTGTTTTCCATGCCATGACACCAAGCTATCTAATATCTTCTCTCTTTGTTGTCCGCGATCTATCTTTCCCTGTATTTTGCCAGTTGTAACAAAGTGTTTATATAGAACAACAACTTAAATGGTTTGGCTATCTGGTCAGAATGAATCCTTACCAATCACCATCAAGGGCGTTCTTCTCGAGAATGCATGGAAAAAGACCAAGAGGAAGACCCAGAAGAAAATTGATAGATGCAGTGACAGAGACATGTAACAACAAAGGAAAATCACTAATTCAGACAGTTCGAGCAGGTCAAGAAGGACAAATGATATAAACCACGACACCTTTTAGATATCAATGAAAAGAGAAAAGAAGAAGAACAAAGTGTTCCAACTTTCCTCTTCTCATGATGTGCCCGAAAAATGTTGATTGTTTCATTCTGATATTTTTTAGAAGCTCCCTTTTTGTGTTGACCTCTTTGAGAATTTGCTCATTGGTCTTTTTAGCTGTCCAGGGAACTTTCAACATTCTGCTGAGAAATCCCATCTCTCTTCTGCTTTCCTTCCTCATTTGCCTTTCAGTGTAGAGGGGCGAGATCCCATCTCTGTGGCCTCTAATCGTCTTTTCATTTGTTTGTCTAACGTCCATGATTCGCTCCATAGGTCAGAATTGGCCCTATATAGCACCGATGAACTCTCTTTCTCACTTCTATTGAGATAGACTTATTGCATACGATGTTTTTCATTTTCTTAAATGCTACCTTGGCCTGAACTATTCTGCTTTTTATTTCTATGATGCATCTTCCATCTGATGTTATTATTGTGCCCAATTATTTTTTCACGTTACACTTGTTTCAGATTTGTCCTGTTTATTTTTATGCTGCATGATGGTGATGATTGTTTCTTAGATATGACCATTACTTCTGTTTTCCCACTATTCAGACTGTAACATTTCTTGTTGCTTTCTTTTACTATTATGTCTGTCGTTTCTTGTAGTTCATTCTCTGTCTCTGCTATTAAGACTGTGTCATCCGCACATCGCAAATTGTTTGTTTAGTGACCGTTGACTTCAATTCCTTTTTTGTCTAATATAGATCTCATATTATCTTCGCTGTAAAGTGAAAACAAATCCGGCGACAGAACACAGACTTGTCTGACTCCTTGTTTTATATATTGGAATTGTCCTGTTTGGCTGTTAATTCTTATGACTGTTGTTTGTTGCCAGTACATGATATTATAATTTTCAGATCCTTGCCATTAATGTTTAATTTATCCAGAAATAAGTAGAGAAGTAGAGTAGATTAAATAATTAAACAGTAGTGATTACAAAAAAATTAATTAAAAATAAAACTGTTACGACCAATAGAACCACACATTGCCTCAACTTTACTTCCTTTCGAACAGGCTGTTTACAACGGATACTTTTATTTGTAAACTTCTTATTTTTACTTAAATACACTTTGATATTTTTGGGGCTAATCTTTGAGTTTCTCTAGTTTCTGTTTGTGTGTTTTATCTATGTCTCAGAATAAAGCAATTGTTTATTTCGCAAACATAGCAATGTTTGATGTCCTTCTTTATCACCGTTAAGCTGCTTTCCATTTCCAACACTTTTTTCTGTTTTCTCTAATAGTTATAGTATTCCTTTCATCCTTTTTCCTGCTATTCTGTATTTTGGTTTCCTTTCTCTCTCTCTCTCTCTCTCTCTCTCTCTCTCTCTCTCTCTTTATATTCAATTTGTTCATCAATATTTTAATCTTCTCTTCCTTCCTTCTTCCAATTTCTTTTTGTCCGCATGTCCTTTTTCCTTAACCTCCTTGCGTAATTAAAGTTGATGTCAGTGTGCACACTTCGCCCTTTGTTTCTCTAGATTTTGCCATCGTTTCTATTAGATACCCCTCAAGCACTGGCTAATGAAATGGGGATTCATGAACTCGCCTCGTTAAACTGTTAGCCATATGTTATCGCTATTAGCGTTAGATCTGACGTTAGCAACACTATCAAGCCCGCTTTAAAAACAAACTGCGGTATTTCTGCATTTCGACTGTACACATTCGACCTTAGCATTTTATTTTTAGGACCGTGGTTACTTTCTTTCTTCTCTATTCCCATTTGTTTGCGCTAGCCTTTTACTGGTCAAGAAGGAATGAATGTGTCCGGAAAGCAGGGATTATAACTTAACATTGAAGAAAATGCACCCTATAAGAAAATGCACCCTATAAGAAAATGCACTCTATAAGAAAATGCATCCTATAAGAAAATGAATCTTATAAGACAATGCATTCTATAAGACAATGCATCCTTTAAGAAAATACATTCTATAAGAAAATGCATACTATAAGAAAATGCGCCCTATAATGCATCGTATAAGACAATGCATGCTATAAGACAATGCACCCTATAATGCATTGTATAAGACAATGCATCCTATATGAAAATGCATCCTATAAGAAAATGCGTCATATAAGAAGATGCAAAAATGAATGTGAAAAAAACAGTATGGACGAAGCAGGATAGTGCCCAAGTGCCCAAGAGCAACAGAACTTAAAGCTGCCAGCCACCCATAGCTGATGCCTTGAGCTATTCTGCGATGCCCCTGGTAACAAACTAACTAGTTTAGTCTACCTAATGGAGGTAAGGATCGAGAGGAAAGGCAACCCAATACTCAAAAAGGTCACATCAGAGGAAAGGGGACTGGTTGGTCTCGAGGCAAGACGCCGGCCTCTTGACAGAGAGGTTGTGAGTTCAAATCCCAGCTGCACTCGTTGGGATTTTTATTTGTGATTTCTCTCTGCAGGAACCACCCAAATCTCAGCAACGAGGCCCTGCTTGACACGTCAATGTCTCATCGACGGAAAAAATATTAGTACCTCTGACAATGAAGTTATCTGCTTGTGCGGCAAGGGACCCCTGTGCACATGGCTTCTGGAAAAAAAAAACGGATTAACGCGGAAAAATTCAGTTCCCAATTTATAGGGACTACGTCAGAGGTGAAAGCGTGCGAAAACTAAAAGGAGAAAAGAAAAACAAAAACAATTAGAGGGAGAGTCAATGAATAGGGAAGACGATATTAATAATCTCTTACCACAAGAGAACCATCCGCTCAGTTATGATGAAGCCAAATCCATCCTCAAAGGTCAGTTCCATGAAAAATGGAAACGAGAACACCAAAAGCATAACGAGAGTGACGGATACCAACAACTATCAAGGAGGGATTAAGTCATCATACTTCGCCTACACACTGACCACAATAGAATGAGAAATCACATGTTCACCAAATTCAAAATAGCTACAACCAGCCTATGCCACTGTACACTGGACAATATGACTACAAAACATGTTCTACAGGATTGCCCCCAGTACACAGACCTGAGAAGAGCAATGTGGTCCACGCCCACCTCCCTGGAAGAAAAACTATATGGGGCAATCGATTCGCTTAAACAGACAGCTGACTTCATGAGAGAGTCTGGAATCCTACTCTGATTGAGTCTTGATCGCAGAGAGAGAGAGAGAGAGAGAGAGAGAGAGAGAGAGAGATAATCTCATAGATGAAGGGCGTTGCAAGAAGAGAAACTAGACTTTGAGAAGTGGGAATGAAGTTTGGCAATGCCCTAACAGAACGATATTCTGGTCGAATGACAGAAATAGACAATAAAGGTAAAGTAAGAGACTTGAAACGTCTTAGCACGCGAGTTTATACCCATATGTGCTCGGCCGCCTACCCAGAAATGTTCGGATATTTCTTTATAGTGTCGCGCAAGCATCGAAACTCAGATGCGAGGCGACATTCCTCACCTTCCCAGGGTAATAACCTGATACCCATTTCTGCCAACGGCTGGGTCGACCGTGGGGGTATTTTTTTTTCCAACCACGAGTACAACTCACACTGCTCCCAGCGGGAATCGAACACGGGTTGTCCGAACGTCGGTAGCCCAGTCGGGTGGTTTTCCCAACTAGGCTACAGTAAAAGTAAAGTACCCCCGTCACGCCAAGTGGCGTATAGGGAAATATGGTGTTAGTGACCCTATATTTTACAGACCTTCAGCACATGATTTTTGGGGTAATGTGGTCAGTATTACGCCCGTGCTGCTTTACTTTCCCAGAAAAAAATCCGGTACCCATTTAAGGCTGGGTGAACCCGAAAGCCGTCGGTTGGGATCGAACCCTACCCCTTGTCCGTGGTAGTCCAGTTCACTAACCACTGAGCTATCGCGGCTCCCTAACTAGGCTACAGAGGCTCCCCTAAATAGACTATATTGTGATCTAACACATAACTTGAGCGATTAGTCGGTATGGGCTGATGAATAATGTCACAATAAGATTGAAACACTTGTATGTACGTTCAGAACGCAGTGATGTTGACCCTAACATAACATGATGTTAATGAATCACGTAAGAAAAATGATAAAATGAACGTGCGTAATGAACAGTATGGACGAAGCCGGAAGTGTTTTCTCCCTTCACACACGAAACGAATTCATAGCTTCTCATTGCTAATAATAGGGGGAATACCGTATTTCTCAGAATTAGCGCACGAGCTGTTCCACATAAAATTTGATCCGGTTATAATTTTTTCTGATGCGGAAAAACATTTTTTTTTATAAATCGGGCTTCCCCGTTCTTCCTTCCAGATTAGAGGTTTCTTGTGTTCACGAAACAAAATAATTGTAGCTGTGGACATCCTTATTATCATAATGTTGTTGGCATCGAAATCTGAATCCGCGAAGATACATCGTTATGTCGGAATATATCATTATCGTGATTAATGCAGTAATTGAAATCCACAAGATCGTCATAATGAATTCATTAACAATGAATATAATAATGTTTCTCTTTGTTCGTTTTATTAATCTGAATGGACATGTTTTCAATAACGGATAATAAACAGGATCTTCTGAAGTCATGAATATGTAGCCATTTACCAGATATTTAACATTGTTATTGATGGTTTATAACTGTGATGCATGGCGATTGAAATGAATAAACAACTTATAGAATGCCTAAAAGATATACATCTCGATGACACGGACATGCCACTTAGTTGTAATTTATTCTGGGAGCAAACAGCAATAATAAAATACAAGAAAGAGAACTCTACGTCCATTGAGATAACAAGAGGATTAAGACAAGGATGTATCTTATCACCAAACTTGTTCAATCTATTCACTGATCAGATTTTCAAAAACACCACAGAGATATCAGATCCACACATTTATGGAAAGATAATCAATAACCTAAGATATGTTGATGATACTGTACTACTAGAAGAAAATCCTAAATATCTACAATTAATTAATGAAATAAGCATAACAAGCAAAAAATATGGACTAGATACGAATATCAAAAAGACTAAAACTATAAACATAAACAAACAAAATACTCAAAACCCACAAGTGGATATCAAAATCGAAGGATTAGACCTGGAGACAGTTCAGAGCTACAACTACCTAGGTCATACTATAACCAGTGATGAAAAATATAAAACTGAAATAAACAAAAGAATAGGAATGGCAAAAAGTAATTTTAATGTCACGAAGAACATACAAACATCAAAACAAATAACACCAGGGCTAAAACTAAGAATAGCAAAATGCTACATCTTCTCAATATTCCTATATGGCGCAGAAACATGGACATTAGACAAGAAAACAGAACAGAGAATTGAAGCCTTTGAAATGTGGATATATAGAAGAGTAGGTAGAATTGGATGGAAAGAAAAGAAAACAAATGATGAAGTCTTAAAACAACTAAAAATAAAAAGAGAACTACTAAACACGATTCAAACAAGGCAAATGCGATTTTTGGGCCATGTTAAAAGACACAACAGCTTACTAAAAGTAATCTTGGAGGGGAAAGTACAAGGTAAAAGCGACAGAGACAAATCAAGACTAACATGGACGAGAAACATCAAAAGACAAGGCAGCCTATGACAACCTGCACCATCAAAGTATGAGACATAATGGAATAGCGCTCCATGGTGGCCAACCGTCGATGCCAGGACGGCACTCAATGATGATGATGATAACTCTGAACCGAAACATCGTGACGACTGTACTCTACATGCTGTTTCCAACCTCCAAACCCACGAAAATCTCCCGATACGCCTCGGTAATGTGATTTAAGGGAACAACGATAAATAGGAATAAAGCGTTTCAAGCGAGTATAAATATGAGCAGTTTGTCAAATGGGGGTGCAACGGTGCTCATGCAGTGTGTGCCAAGAACTGTGTAAGCGATGAGTGGGGTGTTTAGTTGTGTACTAAGGGAGGGGCGTATTACTGGCACAGTGGTCAAGGGTGTATAACCACTCAACTTAACTGTGATGATATATTTCAGATAGATAGATAGATAGACAGACAGACAGACAGACAGACAGACAGACAGACAGAAAGACAGGCAGACAGACAGACAGACAGACAGACAGACAGACAGACAGGCAGGCAGGCAGGCAGGCTGGCAGGCAGACTGACTGACTGACAGACAGACAGACAGACAGACAGACATGTAGGCAGGCAGGCAGACAGACTGACTGACTGACAGACAGACAGACAGACAGACAGATAGACAGATAGATAGATAGATAGATAGATAGATAGATAGATAGATAGATAAATAGATAGATAGATAGATAGATAGATAGATAGATAGATAGATAGATAGATAGATAGATAGATAGATAGATAGATAGATTGATGGATGGATGGATGGATGGATGGATGGATGGATGGATGGATGGATGGATGGATGGATGGATGGATGGATAGATAGATAGATAGATGGATGGATGGATGGATGGATGGATGGATGGATGGCTGGATGGATGGATGGATGGATGGATGGATGGATAGATAGATAGATAGATAGATAGATAGATAGATAGATAGATAGATAGATAGATAGATAGATAGATAGATAGATAGATAGATAGATAGATAGATAGATAGATAGATAGATAGATAGATAGATAGATAGATAGATAGATAGATAGATAGATAGATAGATAGATAGATAGATAGAATTGTCTGACGATGTAAGCAGTTAAACGTGAACTCAAGGAACAATGGCAGTGCTGGTGAGTAACACTAATGGCGGATTGAGCCGTGCCGATACAACGGTAATGATTACAGCTCTGAAGGAGAAGATGCTGATGAAGATGACGGTGATGATGATAATGATGATGATACGAGTTACGAGAAAATCAAATGTATATAATTGTTAGATAAAGCTGGAGTAGATGTGGAAGAAAACAATTTTAGAAGAGAAAAAAAAATAGAAAAATAGTAAAGAAAGAGCAAGGTGTGTAAATAGGAATATAAAAAAAGGAAAAATTAATAAGATGAAGACAATGATTAGAAATAAGAGAAAAGATGAATAATAAGCAGATAAAGAAAAACATTTTTTTTCAAAGCTGGTAATTCTTATATCAAATTCAAGCGATTTTGTTCACTACATTTACATAATCAAATCCCATTAATTTAGAAATAAAAAAGAAATTAATTGATGATTATATTTCTGATTTAACTCTATATAACTTCTATAAAAATTAATCACTTAATCTTTTCAGAGTCTGTCCATTCAAACAAATGAAGACAGATCATTTACCCCTTCCCATCCTACTTCCTTTGGCCAAGTGTACTTTCAATTATTCGACAATTTTAACACATTTAAAGAGAATAACTCTTAATTGTTGATTTGAGCGAATCGGGAAAGGCATTTATTTTGGTTCGCTGTATCGATTGTAGGGAATCTAGTAATTTTTCTGTCCTTTTATTTTTTATTAAAGCGAAATTCTAGACTCTAGAGTATCGAATGGAATAGGTCGCGATTGTGAAAAGATGATGTCCTCTACTTAAAATGTAATTGGATGTTGTGGTGTTTTCTGAAGCGTCCTTGGTAATTTTACATTTTGTATTTTGCTATAGAAAGTGCGGAGAATGGTTCGGTAGGTTGAAAGACAGAGTGACGGATGAAAGGTAGAAGTAGAGCATATAGGAATGGATAAATGTAAGAGATACTGAACAGACCGGCAGATGCAAGATAGAAGGAGAAGATATATAAGAATGGTTAAATATAAGAGTGTTTAGACAGAATGATAGATGAAAGATAGAAGTAGAAGATATATAGCATTGGTTAAATGTAGGAGTTTTTAGACAGAATGATAGATGAAAGATGGAAGTAGAAGATATATAGGAATGGGTAAATGTAAGAGTTTCTAGACAGAATGATAGATGAAAGATAGAAGTAGAAGATATATAGAGATGGTTAAATGTAAGAGTTTCTAGACAGACTGCAATATTGCTGATTATTAAATGGAAATAAATACATCATCATCATGGTTTCGTCCATTAATATCATCACATTGTTGTCCAGTTCAAGGTCTCTATAACGCCTTGAAAACACCATCTTCTTGGTCTGCACTTGTCTGGTCTTCCTGAAACCATACCCTCCGATACGGTTTTTTCCATGTCACGATATCTTTTGATGTAGCCGCAGAATTTTAATTTTCTCTATAATATGCATTTTTATAAGCCTGTTTTTTTCAGTGCCGATGGATTTTTGTATCTATATTTCTATGTTTTTAAATTATCCAATATTGTACAAATTGTTCTGTAGCATTTTGTTTCGAATGAACAAATTTTCTTCATTGCTGTTTGTAAAATTATCCATAACTCGCGGCCATATGTTGCTATTAGGAAAATATATGTTCTCTGTAGTTTTACTGCCTTGTTGGCATTCGCCCATATGTCTTTCATTAAATTAAATGTTTGTATTGCTATTGTTTGTCGTCTTTTTTTCTCCTTCTGGCATTGTTGGTTATTCATCAATGGGTGCCGTCTCCTCATCGAAGGTTGGCTACCATGGAGCGCCATTCCACTCTGTCTCTTGCTTTGATGGTGCAGTTTGCCATAGGCTGACTTGTCCATCTTTTGATGTTACTCGTCCATGTTAGTCTTGGTCTGCCTCTGCCTCTTTTACCTTGTATTCTCCCTTCTAATATTACTTTTATTAGACTGTTGTGTCTTTTAACATGACCAAAAAATTTCATTTGTCTTGCTCTAATTGTGTTTAGTAGTTATTTTTTCTTTTTTCTTTTAATTATTTTTTTATTGTTTTTTTAAAACTTCTTCGTTTGTTTTCTTTTCTTTCCATCCAATTCTACCTATTCTTCTATATATCCACATTTCAAAGGCTTCAGTTTTCTGTTCTGTTTTCTGGTCTAATGTCCATGTATCTGCACTATACAGGAATATTGAGAAGATGTAACATTTTGCTATTCTTAGTTTCAACCCTGGTGTTATTTGTTTTGAGGTTAGTATATTTTTCATGGCATTGAAATTACTTTTTGCCATTCCTATTCTTTTATTTATTTCAGTTGTACATTTTCCATCACTGGTTATAGTATGTCCCAGGTAGTTGTAGCTTTTGACTGTCTCTAGATGTATTCCTTCAACTTTGATATTTAATTGTAGGTCTTGAGAATTTTCTTTGTTTATGATCATAATTTTAGTCTTTGTTATATTCATATCTAGTCCATATTTTTTGCTTGTCGTGTTTATTACATTAAGTAATTGTTGTAGGTCTTTAGGATTTTCTGCTAGTAGAACAGTATCATCAGCATATCTTAGGTTATTGATTATATTTCCATTAATGTTTTGGCCATGCATCTTTGTGATGTTTTTAAAGATTTGCTCAGTGTATAAATTGAACAAGCTTGGTGATAGGATGCATCCTTGTCTTACTCCTCTTTTTATATCAATGGTGTTGGTTATTACTGATCCCATAAATTCATAGTTTGCTACAATTTTAAGTTCCTCATTGCTTATGAAGATTTTTGTTTCACTTTCTTAGTTATGGTCGGTGAACATTATTTTAATTCTTCTGATTTTTTTAAAAAATAAACGGTTTTGCTCTACACTGTATGCTTTTTGTTTGTTAAGTTTTAACTCAGTGCTTGTAATCCCTTTAAACCGCTTGTTATAACTGTTTGATGCTTATCAGCGTATCTGAGATCTGGTATAATTTGACATTTATTGTGAATGGGTCGGACTTTACAAATCTGCCATCGTTTATGACATTTCTCATGATGTTCTCAGCATAGATATTGAACAGGTATGGAAAAAAGATGCATCCCCGCCTCACTTCTTTTCGCACCTCGAATCAACATGAAGTTTGGTCCGGATATTATCACAACTGCTTGCTGTTCGTGATATAGTGATTCTTTCAGTTATGTTACTTCTGTTGGAAAGCCTGTATCTTTCGTGATGTTTCATAATTTATAACGCCTTACACAAAGGCCTTACTGTAACTTATGAAACATATATACATTTTATGTTACACTCTCTTCACTTCTCATAGATGTTTCTCATGTTAGAGATATGGTCACGGTAATGTCAGAAATCTATCTAAATTACTTATAGTTTCTGGGCAATCTTCGTCATATATTAATCATGGTGATTGTAATTGCAGTTCAGTAGTAGCCTCCGTCAGGCATAGTTGACATTGGATTTTGGAATACCCCTTGAAATGTTCTTTTTTCCCCCTTGTATTCTGTTTCTATGAATCTGTCTGCTTCTTGCTTGAGTTGGAGCTTTAGAGTGTGTTTTGCACAAATTTGCACTCTCTAATTCCAGGCTGCAGTGTGTATGTTCATGTTCTTTATGTCACGATTAAATACGACTATAAATCGGAGTTCTGGGCGCCCCCTAGTTCTTTTGCCGTCTGCTAGTTGTCCATGGAGTATATCTTTTGGTATGCAGCCATCTTTCATACGGTGTACGTGGCTAAGCCAGCATAACCTACGTTGTTTGAGCAGCGTGTAGATGTTCAGGAGGCCTGTGCGAGTAAGGACCTCCACGTTTGTCACTTTGTCTTTCCAAGGGATATCAAGAATACGACAATGGCATCGCACATGGAATGCATTTAGTATTCTCTTTCGCTTTGCATAAATTGTCCATGATTCGCTGCCATATTAAAGGATACTGATGGTGGAGGCGTTGTAAACAGTGGCTTTTGTTTTAATTGTCAGTTTGCTGTTTTGCTAAACACGCCTAGAAAGACGGGCGAAGGTGGTAGCAGCTTTACCAATATGGGTGTCAACTTCTATATCTACAGATAGTTTGTTGTTGAGTATGTACCCCACGTAGCTAATACTGCACAACATCAATTTTGTTTTAGTTGTCGATAAAGATGGTAGAAGCTGCTTCGACGACCTGACCGAGTATATTAGTTTTCTACAAAATTATTGTGAGACTGAAGTCTCTGCAGGCATGCGCAAAACGATTTATCAAGCTCTGGAGTTCTTGACTTTGTGTGACAAGTGCAGCGTCGTCAGGAAATAACAGATCTCTAATAGTGATATGTCTGATTCTGGGCCTTGCTTTTAGTCTTGTGAGATTGAACAACCGACCATCAGATCTTATATGAAGATAAACTACTTTGTTCGCATCCGAGAGTGCATGTTTCAACAGAGTAGCAAAGAAGTTGTTGTTTACAGGTTGGCTTCATAGAGAAAACGTTATTTTCGTGCTTCACGGCTTCATGTTTATTTTTTTATTTATTTTTTTTGGGGGAGGGGGTGGAATATACGTTGATCTTTCCAGGCTTCTGACAGGACTGCACTGCTTCAGATCTTCACACAAAGGGCATGATAAAAGCACTGGCCTCCTCTTCTACATGGATGGATTCAGTTGGAATATAACTTCACTCTATTTTCTCTCTCTGATTGCGAAGAGCACTTAATTTAACATCGACCCTGGTTTTTGTTATTTTTCATCAGTTTCAATAATTACATCAATTTCGTCAGCTACCTCAAGGTCATCAATTGCATCAATTTAAAAAAAAATAAATTCCAACAATTGCCCCAACTTCGACCATTTTAACAAATACATCAAATTCATCAATTTCAATAAATGAGAGTGACAAATTGTATGTGCAACGATAAAAAACCAAAGGTTCAGTAAATCTTATTTGAAAGTGCATGTTAGACAAACGTATAAGCAAAAAAAATACGATGACAGAAAATAATTGCTATTATTATTATTATAAGACACAAAACTAAGTGTGCATGGACAGGCAGGCAACATGACGGAGTGACAGACAAATCAACGAAAAGGACAAACAAAAATCCGATGACAGATTGTAAACAAATGTACACACAGAGAAAGGGAAACAGCAAAACAAAAACAAACAAACAAAACAAAAGTAAAAGAATGGCTGGATAAATGTGAACATTAAAGTACATTGACAAATTAAGAGCTATAATAGAACGAACAAAAGTGCAAAAGCAGAAAAACTAAAAGTGAAAACGCTGACACTAAAAGTGTAACGGACGGCAAATAAAACTGTAAAATAAACATAAAAATGTGTTAAGCAGCTAAAGCTGAAGAGAGACAAGAAAAATTATGACGTTTCGAGAAAAGCCTTCATCAGGTACAAAACAATAACTTTAATAAAAAAAAACAAACACGTTTTGCTGCAGTTGTACTCTCAGTCCCTCGTGCTATTTAATATTTTATGTATGTGTTCTTATGTCTCAAAAAAAGAGTAACCATATTCGAACAAATATTAATTATAAATAAATTGTATAAATATTGATAAATATAATTATTTTAAATATTATATATATATATATATTAATGTATTAAATATTGTATATATGTATAGCGAGGAATTAAATTAAACAGGAAGTCTAGTGACAAACGACAATTCACATGCAGCAGAAATAGACTCAAGATGCAACAAAGCTTGTCAAATCATTGGACAGCTATTACCACTAATGTCCAACAAAGAAGTAACTCTAGAGGCAAAACGGGCACTATTCAATACAATCTTCATCCCAACGTTGTGCTACCAATGCCAGACTTGAACTCTAGATGCAAGAACAATAAGAAACAAAACTCTACAGAGATGAAATGTGTTAGACGAATGACAGGAAACAGTCTGAGAGATAAGATCAGAAATGAAGAACTGAGAAAAAAGCTAGCAATAACCCCCGCCATAGAATATATAAAAAAAAACAACACAAAATGGTTGGCCACGTGACCAGTCAGAAAGATCAAAACACAACACAACGATACCTCAATAAACGTTGTGAGAATACCAGACCCAGAATACCAGACCCAAGGGTCGACCACGAAAAAGATGGATCGATGGAATATTAGAAGCACTAGGAAACATAACACCAGCAGAGGCCAACAGTAGAGCAAAAAACCGCAAATTATATCTCCCATCGACGCTGAAAGGCAGACGAGAGAGGAAAGAAGAAGAACAAAAAGAATATATTAAATACAAATATTAATAATCAATTCGGAACGGTTTCAATCATGCAAAACCATACAACTTAAAGAAATTCGTGAAGTCCTAGTTTAACGTCTTTCTGCTGGACGAGTGACCTCCTCTGATTGATTAAACGGACGTGAATGTCTCACCTGTTTCTACTTTCTGTGTATTTAATTTTAATCTTTCAGCAAAGTTTAAGGTTTGATTAATGTTATGTTTAGGGTATTCCTAACCGTGACCCTAACACAGTGTTCTTTTTATGACAGATGAGAAAATAACCGAATAAAGTACAAGGGGACGTTACTCCGACCAGAAATACGCTAAACTAGGACTTTACCAGAAACTGTTATCTATAACACACACAAACATACATAAAAAACATAGAAACAGCAAGAAAATCAAATGAATTATGGGAACAAAGTTGTAACCGTAACTATTCACACACAGCCTGACGAACGACGAAGAACTAAAGAACTACATGAAAACTCGGGAAGGATTAACACTCGTAAAATATTCTCCAAAGTTTCAATTTTTTCCAGTCGTTTGCCTGCAACCGAACTAATTCAATCTACAACCACTCGTTCTATCGCTCCATATGTTAACAGAGACGGGAATTGTAAAGAAGTCAACGCTGTCATTGCGAGTGATGGAAGGACCTGTAATATGCTAACGCCCATCCATTGGTTGAGGAGAAGATGAGTTTGAGGGCAATATTAATTTATAGGACGTGTTTGCTGTCGAGGCTGGGTGGAGGTGAGTGTACCGATCTCATTTAACGAGGGGCAGGAGAGCAATTGAGTGATTGATTCTTGATAATGGGTGCAACATTTGTAGTTTATTTGAAGCTCTGCTCTGCAATCATTCATATATTTTATACATATATCCTGTCATTTGTCTAACACATTTAACCTCAGTAGAGGTTATTTTTCTAATTGTTCATATCTATATATATATATATATATATATATATATATATATATATATATCTATTGACCTTTCGAGCCGTAACCGGCCCATAGGGCGTAGACCAAGATACACCTTCTCCTATATGAATTTTTGTTCTAGCAGTTTTCTTTTAAAGATATTTTATCAAATCTCGCCATCTGTCTCTGTTCTGTGCAAGCAGTTCTATCTCATTGAGGGAGCCGATTCCTGCTGCTCTTGCCTCTCTCATCAATGTTCTTCTCAGTGTCTCCCTGGGTCTTCCTCTTTTTCTTTTACCTGTTGTTTCCCATATGAGGGCTTGCTTTGCTATTCGATTATTATCTCTTCTCATCACATGTCCAACGTATGACCATCGTCTTTTCTTTATTACTGAAGATATTAGTGGTTGATTGGCGATTTCTCTAATTTCCTCGTTTGTTTTGAATTCGTTCCATTCTATACCAAGTATTTTCCTTAGACATTTATTTTCGAATGCGTTCAACTTTGTTTCTATATCTCTTGTTGTTTTCCAGCTTTCACACGCATACGTAAGGGTTGATAGTACATTATGCCTACTCCTTCACGGTGTTTTCCATCTTCCCTTCCAGAAAAAACTACTATTTTATTATCAATAGATCTCCTACCTGTTCCAGGCCAGCGCATTTCGCTTAATCCTAAAATATCTAGATCGTATCTGTCCATCTCGCTCGCGACCTGTGCATGTTTCGTCGGAGCGGCCATTGTTCGCACATTCCAGAATCCTATTTTTGTTGTTGTTTTAGGGCCGAAAAAACTATCACTACTATCTACTGCTAATTTACACATTCTGTATCAGGTCTACGTTTCATTAACAACATCGTTTTTACGATAGCGGCTTGTTAAACCTCTGATCAACGGTTCTATACCAAGCCGGAGAAAAATAATTCCTCCATTTTGGAAACAACCGGAAAACTTATATATATATATATTAACAATTCGCAGAAACTTATATAGACACATACACTACGATACAGGGTAATTAGGCAGTTAAAGAAACAGATAGGTGTTAGGTAGTTAGGTAGTTTTATTTGTTGATAGACAGATAGATAGTTAGATAGATAGACAGACAGACAGACAGAAAGACAGACAGACAGACAGACAGACAGATAGACAGATAGATAGATAGATAGATAGATAGATAGATAGATAGATAGATAGATAGATAGATAGATAGATAGATAGATAGATAGATAGATAGATAGACGGATGGATGGATGGATGGATGGATGGATGGATGGATGGATGGATGGATGGATGGATGGATGGATGGATGGATGAATGGATGGATTGATGGATTGATGATGGATGGATGGATGGATGGATGGATGGATGGATGGATGGATGGATGGATGGATGGATGGAAGGATGGAAGGATGGATAGAGTTAATGGTTGATGTTTACGTTAGCAGAGAAGCGAATAGGCAAATAAATAATGTACATAGTTTGCTTAGACAGACAAACAGAAAGATAGACAATTGAGTAGCTTGCTAGTAGATAGATAAGTTGCATAGACAGAGAGAAAAATATATATATAGATTCACACATTCTCAAGCACAAAAATGTAGATTTACTTTCAGACTATATAACATACAGTCTTATTAATTGTTTCTTATATTTACAATCATAGATATTATATATTTTCGTTTATTTTGTTCTGTTATATTGGGGGATAGTAAGGTAATAAGGGTTCTCATTCTCTTTCTGTCTTTTCTGTTTTGTCTAATCTTCCAACGGTTTAATTTATCATAGCGAACGATATTTTAAGGTTTCGTTCTCATGCATGTTTAGATCATATTTTTTTGGTTTACTTTTGCACTGTGGGTTCCAGTAGGGAGCCTCTCTAGTTGGTTAGTCGTTGAAATATCCTCACCACACATCGAGCAACTGTCCAAAAGCGCCTCCGATCTCCTTGCCAGCAAATCCTGGAGTGTAAAAAGATAAACTGGTTCACAAGTCCTCCCATGTATTTCTCGTAGCTCTACTGAATTAAAGCAGCATTATCGTCATCATCAAGTACCGGGCCTGCTGACGTAGGTAATCATGTCTCTCCACAACTTTCGATCTCGACAGTTATTTATCACTTCCTTGCTTGTTGACTTTCTGCCAAGCCATTTTCTTAAACTGTTCAGGTATCTTTTCTCTTTGCTTCCCTCTATCTCTTCGTGCCTCAATTTTCCCAGTTGTTACAATATATTCCAGCTGTTCCCTTCTCATTACATTGCCAAAAAGTGGAGATTGTTGCTTCATAATATTGGATAATAGATCTCTTTTAGTTTGGTCTCTTTCATAATGTTTTTGTTACTCTTCTTAGCTTTACCCATGGTATTCTCAACATTCTTCTGTAAAACCACATTTCTACAGACTCCAGTGATTTTCTTGTCTGTTGTCCTATTGTCCATGATTCACAATCATATGTTTAGACTGTCTCTACATAACATTTAAGAACTCTTTTTCTTATTTTTATTGTCAAAAATAGATTGCATAGTATTTTGCTCATTTTTTAGAAAGCTGCTTTTGCCTGAGCAATTCTGCATCTCACCTCTTCCGATTCTGATTTCATCAGTCGGTGACGTAATTTCACAAATATTTTTTAAGTCACTGCACAGCGATTTTATAGACAGCTTGTTTCTGCGGCCGTCAAAATAGAGAAAGTTGAGGATTTTATATTTTCTTCGACACTCAAACCGGAGACAGGGTGGTCTCGAAGCAAGACGCCGGCCTCCAGACAGAGAGGTCGTGGGTTCACATCCCGGCTGTACCAGTTGGGATTTTTATTTATGATTTCTCTCTGCGGCAATCACCCCTGGTCTCAGCAGCGAGGCCCAACTCAAAACGTTAATTACTCATGGATGGAAAAAATAAGAGTACCTCCGAAGGCGGAGTTATCTGCCTGTGCGGCGAGGGACCCATGTGCCCAGTGCTGCCAGGGAAAAACCGATTAACACGCAAAATGCAGTTCCTAATCTCTAGGGAACTTCGTCAGAGGTAAAAAGCTGGAGAACGAAAAAAAAAAAAAAAAAAAACTGGTACTGGATGACATGAAGAAGAAGTGGAAAACATATACATTGCAATTTACGAGTTAAGCGTCGTAAATTAAAGTTATCTCCACTAAGAGATGCAGCCTGTGGGTCCTATATTTCCTAATCTAAAACTAACTTAAAATTAACCCTAAACCAAAAATAAAAAATATAAAAATGAATTAGTGATGAACATTGATGAACACTGAGATCATTTTTAGTATTTGGGACACACTGAAGTTTTGTTTTCAGGGGATATCACTTACATTTACCACGTTTAACTCGTAATTTACCATATACCTTTATTTTTATTACTATTCTCTCATTTTAACCTGACCTGGTGATTTCCGATGTGACATTTATTTATTTCGTGCACAACACCCACCTGACAATTTGGTGATTCTTTTTTCTCTTTGTTTCCACTTTCTACCTTGTCAAAATCTTTCATGGGAGGGGGCTCACCTTTCTATCCCACCAACACCGCGATTGTCTGTATCATTTTGCAGTTTATTTTTTCAGCTAAATGATTCATCATTATCAAATACCACACCGATTTGAAAAGGCCATCATGTCCTTCCACAATCTCCTACCTACAACATCATATAAATTTTGTTGATGATCGTCTTCCATGCCAGGACACCAAGCTATCTAGTATTTTCGCTCTTTGACGTCCGCAATCTCTCTTTCCTTGCATTTTTCCAGTTGTAACCAAGTATTTCAACATTCCTCTTCTTGATTGTTACTTTGTGATGTTTTTTTAGGAGTTCCCTCTGTGTTGGCTTCTTTGAGAATTTCCTCATTGGTCTTTCTAGCTGTCCAGGGAACTTTCAACATTCTTCTGATAAATCCCATCTCTGTGACATCTAATCGTCATTTCATTTCTTTGTTTACTGTCCATTATTCGCTTCCATTGGTCAGAATTAGCTCTATATAGCACCAATGAATTCTCTTTCTCACTTCCATTGACACAGACTTATTGCACAAGAGGTTTTCCATTTTCTGAAATGCTATTTTAACATGAGCCACGTTTATCTCTTTTTTGTTTGGCTTTTTATTTCTGTGGTGCATCTTTCGTCTGATGTTATTACTGTGACCAAGTATTTGACGCTCTGCATTTGTTTCAGATTTTTCTTGTTTAGATCGTGAAACACACCGATTACCTATTTAAAAACATGCCTTAAGGATCAAAATTGTCGCTCACAATCGCATATATCTATATATATCTGATATCATCATCATCATCATCATCATCACCACCACCATCATCATCATCACCATCATCATCACCATCATCATCACCATCATCATCATCATCATCATCATCATCATCATCATCACCATCATCATCATCATCATCATCATCATCATCATCACCATCATCATCATCATCATCATCATCACCATCATCATCACCATCATCATCATCATCATCACCACCACCATCATCATCATCATCATCATCATCATCATCACCACCATTATCTTCATCATCATCAAGTACCATGCTTGCTGACGCAGGTGATCATGTCTCTCTACAACTTTCGATCGCGACAGGTATTTATCATTTCTGTTGTTGACCTTCTGCCAAGCCATTCTCTTAAGATGTCAGTTCTATCTTTGCTTCCCTCTATCTCTTCGTCCCTCAATCTTCAGAGTTATTACAATATATTCCAGTTGTTCCCTTCTCATAACATGGCCAAAAATGTGATCGTATATTCCTAAAATTTGAAATATTAGTTCTCTTTTTGTTTTGGCCTCTTTCAGAACGTTTCCATTGCTCTTATTAGCTGTCCATAGTATTCTCAACATTCTTCTGTAATACCATATTTCTACAGTCTCCAGTGATTTTCTTGTGTTTCGTCCTATTGTCCATGTTTCACATCCATATGTTAAGACTGGCTATACATAAAATTTAAGAATTCTTTTCCTTGTTTCTATTGTCAAAAATGGATTGCACGGTACTGTCCCATTTTTTTCAATATTTGCTTCTGATATACCTGATATGTAATTATTATTTATACTGCTGCATCCGGTTTGTGGTAACTTAAAAATATTAAACACTGACGTAAACTTATTGCAGGAAACGTAACAAAAATATTTTCGTTCTCGTAAATTGTTTGGTTCTCACAAACAGCGAGGACGGCGCGAGTATTGTTTTAGGAGTACTTCTAAATTGTGCGACGACGTGTTTGGTTGCCTGGCTACAGTAATTCGTTTATGGTGCCATTTCCGGCCGTGCTTCCGATGTTGCTCTAGTGAGACAAATATTTCTAAAAGGTGTTAGTTCACATCCCCGACGGTGTCCAGTGTTTTTATGGTCGTTGGAGTGGAGAGATGGAAATTGACGACATCATCAATAAGGAGTAAACACTTTCGTTATCGCCGCTACTATAATGTTATCATCTTTATCTAAACCGTCCTTCTCAACGTTATTATGAAAGTTATAAATGGTGATAACTGTTATCATCGCTGGTATGCTTGCTTGGTTGCGTTCGCTCGATGACTATAGGAGTATTCCTCTTCATCATCCGGCCTTAAAAGGACGTTAAGTGGGCTTGTCTGCGTTGTGTTGTGGTTTGCAGTATAACTGTGATATTTGCGCCTTTCGGCCAAAACACATCCGACTTCAGCACGATCGCTGATATAAACGTCAACATCATGATGAAATAATTATTATCGATCATCATCATTGTCATATATATCATCAACAACATTGTCAGCATAATCATCATTATCATCACATCCACCAGTTTTTGTTACTATCATTGACACCCTTGCCATGAACATTTTCTTTCTCATTAACATTTATCACTGCAACCACTACTGGCGACATTAATTATAATTATAAAATTATTAATGTCATTATTGCTATCACCGTCATAATTGTTAAAAGAGGCCGACCCAGAGAGACACTGAGAAATACATTTATCAGAGAGGCAAAAGCAGCAGGAATCGGCTCCCTCAATGTGATAGAGTTGCTTGCACAGAACAGAGACAAATGGCAAGATTTGATAAAATATCTTTGCAAGGATTGAGACTGCTAGAATGAAAAGAATCTAGAAAAAAGAGAAAGAGTATCTGGGTCTATGCGCTATGGGCTGGTCACAGCTCGAAAGGTCAATAGATAGATAGATAGAGAGATAGACAGATAGACAGACAGACAGATAGACAGACATGCAGGCAGGCAGGCAGGCAGGCAGGCAGGCAGATAGATAGATAGATAGATAGATAGATAGATAGATAGATAGATAGATAGATAGATAGATAGATAGATAGATAGATAGATAGATAGATAGATAGATAGCTAGCTAGCTAGCTAGCTAGATAGATAGATAGATAGATAGATAGATAGATAGATAGATAGATAGATAGATAGATAGATAGATAGATAGATAGATAGATAGATAGATAGATAGATAGATAGATAGATAGATAGATAGATAGATAGATAGATAGATAGATAGATAGATAGATAGATAGATAGATAGATAGATAGATAGATAGATAGATAGATAGATAGATAGATAGATAGATAGATAGATAGATAGATAGATAGATCACCATTGTCATCATAATAATAAAAATCATTATACGTTATATATATATATATATACGTATAGGCAGCTTTCCAAAAAATGAGGAAGATACTATGCAATCTATATTTGACAATAGAAACAAGAAAAAGAGTTCTTAATGTTACGTAGAGCCAGTCTTAACATATGGATGCGAATCATGGACAATAGGACAACAGACAAGAAAATCACTGGAGTCTGTAGAAATGTGGTTTTACAGAAGAA
Organism: Megaustenia siamemsis; assembly: GCA_032433765.1. Taxonomy (NCBI): domain Eukaryota; kingdom Metazoa; phylum Mollusca; class Gastropoda; order Stylommatophora; family Ariophantidae; genus Megaustenia; species Megaustenia siamemsis. The sequence continues at coordinate 25,513,756 of JAVIAB010000126.1, forward strand.
TATTGAGAGTACCAAGGGCAGCTAAGAAGAGTAATGAAGATGTTCTGAGAGAGGTCAAAGTAAAAAGGGAGCTAATTTCCAATATTAGAAAGAAACAATCATCATTTTTTGGCCATGTAATGAGAAGAGAACAGCTGGAATATATTGTAACAACTGGAAAAATTGAGGGACGAAGACATAGAGGGAAGCAAAGAGAAAAAAAAAACAGACAGCTTAAGAGAATGGCTTGGCAGAAGGTCAACAACAGAAATGATAAATAGCTGCCGAGATCGAAAGTTGTGGAGAGACATGATCACCTACACCAGTAGGCTCGGTACTTGATGATGATGATGATGATGATGATGATGATGATATACACGCATACATTTACACACATTGACACACACACAAGCTTAATGGCGTAATTCCCGAGAAAGATAGAAAACATTGCCACATATAAATAAAGGAACTGACAGAGTCGGTCAGTACATAAATTCGAACTGACAATAATAACTCAAGCTACATAACTTGCGAAGACCACATATTCCTTTTTGCTGCAACGTTTCACTGTATGTGCTATAGTGCGGACAAACAAAGAACATAAAGATAAAGGCGTATTTTTAGAATGTTATGATTAAATGAAAGCCATTAAATATGGGAACAACATCGCCAAAGAGAGAGAAAGAGAGAGAGAGAGAGAGAGAGAGAGAGAGAGAGAGAGAGAGAGAGATAGCATTGAATGTTATATATCATTATTATCAGGTGCCATGTCGAATGACGTAGCCGACTACCTCTATCCACATCACACGGTCCTTCATGCAAGTCTTAAACTTAGTCAGTGATGTTTTATTATGCCAACTGCATAACCTGTTCAACACTTTTTCACATGGTTTTCCTCTGCTCTTCTTTCCATTCATCCTGTCTGTTGTTACAGTATTCTCAATGCCTTTTTTTTACGCTTGGCGTGCCCAATAAATGTAGAGTGCCTCTTCCGTATAATTTTGATAACATTTCTGGTTTCTCCAGCTCGTTTTAAACATTCTTCATTTGTAATGTTTGCTATCCATAGAACTTGTGGAATTGTTCCGATAAACCACATCTCAGCTGCCTCTAATATTCTACTATATGTTGTCTTGCTTATAGTCCATGACTCACTTCCTTATAGTAGAACATTTTCGATGTAGTTTGTATTATATATATATATTTATACTTACATGCATGCAATTTACGGGAGCTGTAATAGCTCAGTGGTTAGTGAACTGGACTACAAAGGACAGGAGAAAGGATTCGATCCCAACCGACAGTTTCCGGGTTCTCCAAGCCTTTAATGGGTACCGGATTTTTTTTCTGGAAAAGTAACGCGGCAGGGGCGTAATACCGACCACATTACTCCAAAAATAATGTGCTGTTGATCTGTAAAATTTATGGTCACTAGCACCTTATTCCCTCCCTATACGTCACTTGGCGTGGCACTTTACTTTTTTTACTTTTACCTGCAATTTACAGTTTTGTTGAAATATGTGAAGAATTAGAGAAAGAGAAAGGGGGGGGGGGATGGAGGGAGGAAGGAAAAAAGATAAATAAGAGCAATATCCCATAACATGTAAGGGAAAACTTTAAGAAGAGTGAACTATTATTTTGCCGTACTAGTCCTTATAAATTGCAGGTAGAGTTAAGTTGCTCCTTTTCACATCTGGGTGGCCGACTGGAGAGGGACAAGCTCCGGCGTTAAAATCTAGATTCATTGCATCACAATGTCAACGCGTTGCCACTACACAACTAACACTGCCAGGCAGGAGTGGTTTAACCAATAAGCAGAATAAACACGTAGTGTTTGACTGGTGCATTTCCATAATTCTATGTTAGTGATTTTGTCCAGCCATTTCCATCCATTTATTCTGCGTAAGCATCCATTAATGAAAGTCTGTATCTTCATGATTGCCATTTATGTTGTTCTCCATGTTTCACAGCCATATAATGAGACTGACTTAACATTGGAGTTGAAATTTTTTATTTTAGTATTTAAACTAATTTCTTTGGACTTCCATAAGTTTCCCAGTGCAACAAATACAACTCTTGCTTTTGATATCCTTATTTTGGTATCCTTTTCTGTTCTTCCCTCGTTGTCCATATTACTACCCAGATATATGTAAGATTGTACGTCTAGTAATGGAATTTCTCCTATTTTTATTTGATTATTGCCAACTGCATTAGTTCTCATAATTTTGGTCTTATCTCTATTTACTTTCACTCCCAGCTGTTGTGATCTCATATAAAAGTATGTTAATTTTATCCTGCATCTATTGATGGTTGTGTGATAGGAGAGCTATATCATCAGCAAAGTCTAAATCATCAATTTACTTGGTCAATGACCACTGGATTCCATATATGTTGTTTTGAGTAATTTTCATAATCCAATCTATGGCCTGGGGTGTCCGGTTAGCGCAATCGATAGGCGGTTGGCTTACCACGGCAACAGCCGGGGTTCGTAATCCTGGCGAGGACACCTGGGTTTTACTAATTCCCTAAAAATTAGTAGGAGCCGCGATAGCTCAGTGGTTAGTGAACTGGACTACTACGGACAAGGGGTAGGGTTCGATCCCAACCGACGGCTCCGGGTTCACCCAGCCTTAAATGGGTACCGGATTTTTTCTGGGAAAGTAAAAGCAGCACGGGCGTAATACCGACCACATTACCCCAAAAATCATGTGCTGAAGGTCTGTAAAATATAGGGTCACTAACACCAAATTTCCCTATACGCCACTTGGCGTGACGGGGGGTACTTTACTTTTACTTTTAATCTATGGCCAGTAAGTAGAAAGAGAAATGGAGACAGAAGGCATCCGTGCCTTACTCCTGTTCTTATTTCAAATGCTTCTGTAAGCTGACCTTCATGCACCACACAACGTTCGAGTGTGAGAAGTGAAATGCGAATCAAACATAATTAGATGCAGAGAAACATTGAGAAATATTTGCACGAAAAAGCAATTCAATTGTCTGGGAACAGCGAAGGGGAACAATGAAATATAAAGTGACAGACATAACGATTGCCCTATCGTAAAGATATCGATTAAGCTTTGAGTTTATTACAATAAAACGAAACATCAACATTCAAAAATGGGAGGACCAGAATTCGCTGGATACAATCAAAATCAATCCAATGTTTAAGACTAGTTCAGACAAACTTACATTTATTGCAACGGTTTTCAAATTAGGCGATACGGTCTCCAAATGTTGCAAAACAGTTATAAATAAATACGTAACAATACCCTAACTTGTCTTGCAAGTCGTATGGGGAATATAGTGTAAGTGACTTTATTTTTCTATGGCTACGACATATTTTTTTTGTGGTGTGTCGGTATCACGCCAGGCCGCCTTTATTTACCAGAGAATGTGTCTAGAACACATATATTTAGATGTTTAATAGACCCGGGATGCTTGTCGGTCCCCCCCCCCCCAAAAAAAAAAAAAAAAAAATATATAAAAAATCCGCTACTTCTGGGAATCGAACCCTGCCCCTTAAACATTAGCCACTCAACCACCGAATTGAGCCGCGATAGCTCAGTGGTTAGTGAACTGGGCTAAAATGGATAAGAGGTAGGGTTCGATCCCAACCGACGGCTTCCGGGTTCACCCAGTCTAAAATGGATTCGGAATTTTTTTCTGGGAAAGTAAAGCGGCACGGGCGTAATATCGACCACATTACCCCCCACAAAAATTATGTGCTGAAGGTCTGTAAAATTTATGGTCACTAACACCATACTCCCTACACGCCACTTGGCGCGTTGGGGTTCTTTACTTTTTTTTACTTACTTACTTAGCCACCGATGTTCCTAAAGGAGCAAAAGTGTTAGAAAAATGGTTATGCGTCTATTAAGGCTGTAAATAGTTATTGATGTTATCAAAAGAGTTGTTAACGTTACGAAAATAGTTATTGACGTTATGAAAAGAGTTGTAAACGTTACGAAAATAGTTATTGATGTTATGGAAAGAGTTGTTAACGTTACGAAAATAGTTATTGCTGTTATGAAAGGAGCTTTTGACGTTACCAAAATAGTTATTAATGTTATGAAAAGAGTTTTTGGCGTTATAGAAATAATCCAGTCTAAGAAAATATTTTATTGGAGTTACATAAGAATGAAGAATTCGCTGTGACAGAGTGGTTAGTACGCACATCTACTGATCTACGGTTGAGGTTCAATTCCCAAATGTTTAAATATTTTTCTCTTCACATGGCATGGGCTTCGGAGTTAACTCTGATACCATAGACTATTTCCCGGTAAAGAAGGGCGGCCTGGCACACTACTGACCATACTATCACCAAATGGTCCGACGGTCATCGAAAAATTTGAGCACTGACTTCCCCATAATCACCAGTTTTAACGAAAACCCTTACTTTGCTATGTCATTCTTTTCCCCCCGGAAATAAATTTCTGGCATCGAATAAAGACTGTGTGAAGCCCTCTAGAAGTCCTCGATTGTGATTGAAATCGACCTCTTGTCTACAGCAGACAAGCTCCGTACCGATTGCTCTAGAGCAGTTCCAAATAAATAGGAAGGCGCTCAAAAAATGTTAGTTAACCGCTGTTTCGGAATCCCCAGGGAAAAAGACAAAGAGGAAGACAAAGGAATTCTTGGAGAAGACAGATAGAAGCAGAGATGAAGATGATGGGGAAGACATGGAATGATCTTAAAAGAATGGCAAGAAACAGACCGGCTTGGAAAGTGTTTGTTGAAGACCTATGCTCTACAGGGAGATTAATGGTAGAAGAAAAAAGAAGAATAACCGCTGTTTGAAATTAACTTTACATTAACATTAACATTTTACTGGTGACCTCTGTAGCCTAGTTGGGAAAACAACCACAATAACTACTACCAACAACCTGTGTTCCATTCCCGCTGAAAGCAGTCTGAATTGAATTTTTGGTTTGTAAAATAAACAAATAGCCCTGTGGTCGACCCAGCCGTTAACAGAAATTGGTACCAGAAATTTTATACTCTGGGAAGGTGAGGAATGGCACCTCGTTCGTGAGTTACGATACTTGAGGCGATACTAGACAGAAGTCTCCGAACACTTTTCTGGATAGGCGACCGAGCGCATATGGTTTAAGACACAGATTAAAGTGTCGCACTTTACCTTTTGGTTATGTTAATATTTTACTGGGGAAACAAACATAATGCGTATCGTGGGTGTTCCATTTTTCTGTATGCTGACATCTTCAGTTAAAATTTGTTGTTGTGCACTATCTAATATTGGATACAATATTCATTAGTCACAGCTATGGATGTAGTAAGAAATGGTAGTTCTGTTGAGATCTTGTTTCGTGATCATATTTTGTGACTTTATGTTGTTACCTTTACTTATGACCTGACCACGTGACCTTACTTTGTAACCTTATTTTGTTATTGTATCTTGTTACCTTTACTTGTGACCTTACCTTGTAACCTCATTTTGTTAATTGTATCTTGTTACCATTACTTGAAACCATATTTTATAACCTAAACTTGTTACTCTATCTTGTTAACTTTACCTGTGAGCTTACCTTGTAATCTTATTTTGTGACCTATCTTGTGTCCTTATCTTGTGTCCTTATCTTGTGATCTTATCTTGTGATCTTATTTTGTGATCTTATCTTGTGTCCTTATCTTGTGATCTTATCTTGTAATCTTCTTTTGTGACCTATCTTGTGTCCTTATCTTGTGTCCTTATCTTGTGATCTTATCTTGTGATCTTATTTTGTGATCTTATCTTGTGTCCTTATCTTGTGATCTTATCTTGTGTCCTTATCTTGTGATCTTATCTTGTGCCCATATCTTGTGATCTTATCCTGTGTCCTTATCTTGTGATCTTATCTTGTGTCCATATCTTGTGTCCATATCTTGTGACCATATCTTGTGATCTTATCTTGTGATCTTATCTTGTGTCTTTATCTTGTGATCTTATCTTGTGTTCTTATCTTGTGTCCATATCTTGTGATCTTATCTTGTGTCCTTATCTTGTGATCTTATCTTGTGTCCTTATCTTGTGATCTTAACTTGTGTCCAATTCTTGTAACTATATCTTGTGATCTTATGCTGTGTCCTTATCTTGTGTCCATATGTTGTGATCATATCTTGTGTCCATATCTTGTGTCCTTATTTTGTGTCCTTTTCTTGTGATCTTATCTTGTATCCATATCATGTGATCATATCTTGTGTCCTTATCTTGTGTACATATTTTGTGTCCATTTCTTGTGATCTTATCTTGTGTCCATATCTTGTGATCTTATCTTGTGACCAAAAATCTTGCGTCCATATCTTGTGATCTTATTTTGTGTTCTTATCTTGTGATCTTATCTTGTGTCCATATCTTGTGTCCTTATCTTGTGGTCTAATATTATGTCCTTATCTTGTGTTCATATCTTGAATCAATATTATGTGATCTTTTCTTGTGTCCTATCATGTTATCATATCATGTGTCCTTATCTTGTAATCTTATCTTGTGTCCATATCTTGTGATCTTATCTGATGTCCATATCTTGTGATCTTATCTTGTGTCCGTATCTTGTGTCCTTATTATGTGATCTTATCTTGTGTCCTTATCTTGTGATCTTGTCTTGTGTCCATATCTTGTGTCCATATCTTGTAATCTTATCGTGCGTACATATCTTGTGTCCTTATCTTGTGATCTAATCTTGTGTCCATATATTGTGATCTTATTTGTGTCCTTATCTTGAGATCTTATCTTGTGTCCATATATTGTGATCATATCTTGTGTCCATATTTTGTGTCTTTTTCTTGTGTCCATATCTTGTGTCCTTATCGTTTGTCCTTATCTTTTGATTTTATCGTGTGTCCATATCTTGTGTCCTTATCTTGTGTCCATATCTTGTGTCCATATCTTGTGTCCTTATCTTGTGTCCATATCTTGTGTCCATATCTTGTGTCCTTATCTTGTGATCATATCTTGCTTGTGTCCATATCTTGTGATCTTATCTTGTGATCTTATCTTGTGATCATATCTTGCTTGTGTCCATATCTTGTGATCTTATCTTGTGTCCATATCTTGTGTCCATATCTTGTGTCCATATCTTGTGTCCATATCTTGTGATCATATCTTGTGATCTTATTTTGTGATCATATCTTGCTTGTGTCCATATCTTGTGATCTTATCTTGTGTCCATATCTTGTGTCCATATCTTGTGTCCATATCTTGTGATCATATCTTGTGTCCTTATCTTGTGATCATATCTTGCTTGTGTCCATATCTTGTGATCTTATCTTGTGTCCATATCTTGTGTCATTATCTTGTGTCCATATCTTGTGTCCATATCTTGTGATCATATCTTGTTTCCATATTTTGTGTCCTTATCTTGTGACCTTATCTTGTGCCCATATCTTGTGATCTTATCATGTGTCCTTATCTTGTGATCTTATCTTGTGTCCATATCTTGTATCCATAACTTGTGACCATAACTTGTGATCTTATCTTGTGATCTTATCTTGTGTCTTTATCTTGTGATCTTATCTTGTGTTCTTATCTTGTGTCCATATCTTGTGATCTTATGCTGGTGTCCTTATCTTGTGATCTTATCTTGTGTCCTTATCTTGTGATCTTAACTTGTGTCCATATCTTGTGACCATATCTTGTGATCTTATGCTGTATCCTTATCTTGTGTCCATATGTTGTGATCATATCTTGTGTCCATATCTTGTGTCCTTATTTTGTGTCCATATTTTGTGTCCTTTTCTTGTGATCTTATCTTGTATCCATATCATGTGATCATATCTTGTGTCCTTATCTTGTGTACATATTTTGTGTCCATTTCTTGTGATCTTATCGTGTGTCCATATCTTGTGATCTTATCTTGTGACCAAAAATCTTGCGTCCATATCTTGTGATCTTATTTTGTGTTCTTATCTTGTGATCTTATTTTGTGTTCTTATCTTGTGATCTTATCTTGCGCCCATATCTTGTGTCCATATTTTGTGATCTTATCTTGTGTCCTTTTCTTGTGTCCTTATCTTGTGATCTTATCTTGTGTCCTTATCTTGTGATCTTGTCTTGTGTCCATATCTTGTGTCCATATCTTGTAATCTTATCGTGCGTACATATCTTGTGTCCTTATCTTGTGATCTTTTCTTGTGTCCATATATTGTGATCTTATTTGTGTCCTTATCTTGAGATCTTATCTTGTGTCCATATATTGTGATCATATCTTGTGTCCATATTTTGTGTCTTTTTCTTGTGTCCATATCTTGTGTCCTTATCGTTTGTCCTTATCTTTTGATCTTATCTTGTGTCCATATCTTGTGTCCTTATCTTGTGTCCATATCTTGTGTCCATATCTTGTGTCCTTATCTTGTGTCCATATCTTGTGTCCATATCTTGTGTCCTTATCTTGTGATCATATCTTGCTTGTGTCCATATCTTGTGATCTTATCTTGTGTCCATATCTTGTGTCCATATCTTGTGTCCATATCTTGTGATCATATCTTGTTTCCATATTTTGTGTCCTTATCTTATGATCTTATCTTGTGTCCATATCTTATGATCATATCTTGTGTCCATATATTGTGTCCTTATCTTATGATCTTATCTTGTGTCCATATCTTGTGATCTTATCTTGTGTCCATATCTTATGATCTTATCTTGTGTCCATATCTTGTGATCATATCTTGTGTCCATATCTTGTGTCCATATCTTGTGATCTTATCTTGTGTCCATATCTTGTGTCCATATCTTGTGATCATATCTTGTGTCCATATCTTGTGTCCATATCTTGTCATCTTATCTTGTGTCCATATCTTTTGATCTTATCTTTTGTTTAAATCGTGTGATCATATCTTGTGTCCATATCTTGTGATCTTATCTTGTGTCCATATCTTGTGATCTTACTTTGTGTCCATATCATGTAATTATATCTTGTGTTCATATCTTGTGATCTTATCGTGTCCTTATCTTGTGATCTTATCTTGTATCCTTATCTTGTGATCTTATCTTATGTCCTTATCTTGTGACCTTATCTTGTGATCTTATCTTGTGTCCATATCTTGTTATCATATCTTGTGGTTATGTCTTGTGATCTTATCTTGTGTGCTTATCTACTGATCTTATATTGTGTCCTTATCTTGTAATCTTATCTTGTGTCCATATCTTGTGTCCTTATCTTGTGTCCATATCTTGTGATCATATCATGTGTCCTTATCTTGTGACCATATCTTGTGTACATATCTTGTGATCATATCATGTGTCCTTATCTTGTGACCTTATCTTGTGTCCATATTTTGTGTACATATCTTGTATCTATATTTTGTGTTCTTATCTTGTGTTCATATCTTGTGATCTTATCTTGTGTCCATATCTTGTATCCGTATCTTGTGTGCATCTTGTGTCCATATCTTGTTTCCTTATCTTGAGTCTATATCTTGTGATCTTATCTTGTGATCTTAACTTGTGTCCATATCATGTGTCCATTTCTTGTGATGTTACTTGTGTCCATATCTTGTGATCTTATCTTTTGTTTTTATCTTGTGATCTTTTCTTGTGCCCTTATTCTTGTGATCTTGTCTTGTGTCCTTATCGTGTGATCTTATCTTTTGTCCATATCGTGTGCCCTTATCTTGTGTCCATATTTTGTGTCCATATCTTGTGTCCATATCTTGTGTCCTTATCTTGTTTCCATATCTTGTTTCCTTATCTTGTTTCCTTATCTTGTGTCCTTATCTTGTGTCCATATTTTTATGTCCATATCTTGTTTCCTTATCTTGTGTCCATATCTTGTGTCCATATCTTGTGTCTTTATCTTGTTTCCATATCTTGTTTCCTTATCTTGTTTCCTTATCTTGTATCCATATCTTGTGTCCTTATCTTGTTTCCATATCTTGTTTCCTTATCTTGTGTCCTTATCTTGTGATCTTTTCTTGTGTCCTTATCTTGTGATCTTATCTTCTGACCTTATCTGGTACCATATCTTCCTGAACCTGCGGAAATCTAAGAAAGCGTTTTTCAACCTAACTCCTCGCCAAAACTGCAAATGGACTACAAAGGATTCGAGGTCGAGCTTGCTCCAATCGACTACTCCTAGGTTCACCCTGTTGTAAATGGGTATACGTTTTTTTCATGAGAAATGGCGACTTGGCGTGATACTGACACATACATCATTTCTTATGGGGCGAGTTAGGTTGTGATAAGGATTAGTTTGTTGAGAAATAGTCAAAAGTAAAGTGCCCCCGTCACGCCATGTGGCATATAGGGAATATGGTGTTAGTGACCATACATTTTACAGACCTTCGGTACATGATTTTTGGGGTGATGTTGTCGGTATTACAACCGTGCCGCTTTAATTTCCAGGGAAAAAAAATCAGGTACCCATTATAGGCTGGGTGAACCCTAAAGCCGTCGTTGGGATCGAACCCTACCTCTTGTCCTTTATAGTCCAGTTCACTAACCACTGAGCTATCGCGACTCCCTTTGTGGAGTAATACATGGAAGTAAATGATGAGTCTATGGGGATGGGGGAATGGAGAGAGAGGCACCTGGAGTCGAGTATGAGTTAAATGAACATTTGGAAACACTCAAGTTGGGTTTGTTGAAATGAAAAATGCAAGAATGAGATTCACGCAAAACAAATGTAGACATGAGTATGTGTTTACAGAACGAGATGAGAAGAGAGTGAATTTTTGAAACAATGAGACAGTGTTTAAAGATCAAAGTGTAGGTGAAGGTTGGTCTGTGAATGAGGAGGCAGGAAGAACTGACTTAACTTCAAAGTGATATGAGAATTAACGTATGTAGTGAAAGATGAAGGGAATACGTTTATATAGGGACGGATGGCGGAAAAGATTTTAAGTAGGGAAATATGGAGGGAAAGAGTTTATGTAGGCAAGATGGAGGGAAAGAGTTTATGTAGGCAAGATGGAGAGAAAGAGTTTATGTAGGCAAGATGGAGGGAAAGAGTTTATGTAGGTAAGATGGAGGGAAAGAGTTTATGTAGGCAAGATGGAGGGAAAGAGTTTATGTAGGTAAGATGGAGGGAAAGAGTTTACGTAGGCAAGATGGAGGGAAAGAGTTTATGTAGGCAAGATGGAGGGAAAGTGTTTATGTAGGCAAAATGGAGGGAAAGAGTTTATGTAGGCAAGATGGAGGGAAAGAGTTTATGTAGGCAAGATGGAGGGAACGAGTTTATGTAGGCAAGATGGAGGGAAAGAGTTTATGTAGGCAAGATGGAGGGAAAGAGTTTATGTAGGCAAGATGGATGGAAAGAGTTTATGTAGGCAAGATGGAGGGAAAGAGTTTATGTAGGCAAGATGGAGGGAAAGAGTTTATTTAGGGAAAGATGTGGAGAATTAACTTTTGTAGGGAAAGATGTGGAGAATTAACTTTTGTAGGGAAAGATGTGGAGAATTAACTTTTGTAGGGAAAGATGTGGAGAATTAACTTTTGTAGGGAAATATATGGAGAATTAACTTTTGTAGGGAAAGATGTGGAGAATTAACTTTTGTAGGGAAAGATGTGGAGAATTAACTTTTGTAGGGAAAGATGTGGAGAATTAACTTTTGTAGGGAATGATGTGGAGAATTAACTTTTGTAAGGAAAGATGTGGAGAATTAACTTTTGTAGGGAAAGATGTGGAGAATTAACTTTTGTAAGGAAAGATGGAGAGAATTAATTTTTGTAGGGAAAGATGGAGAGAATTAATTTTTGTAGGGAAAGATGGAGAGAATTAATTTTTGTAGGGAAAGATGGAGAGAATTAATTTTTGTAGGGAAAGATGGAGAGAATTAATTTTTGTAGGGAAAGATGGAGAGAATTAATTTTTGTAGGGAAAGATGGAGAGAATTAATTTTTGTAGGGAAAGATGGAGAGAATTAATTTTTGTAGGGAAAGATGGAGATAATTATTTTTTGTAGGGAAAGATGGAGAGAATTAATTTTTGTAGGGAAAGATGCATGATTGGGATGAGTTTATAGATCCAAAATAGGTAGTTAAAGTGTGTGAATAAAGAAGTGAATGAAAAATGTATTGATCATTTAAACAAAAATGGCCTTAAATGGGTACCATCTTTCTTTTCTAGGAAAGAAAAGCGCCACTGGCCTAATATTGACTACATTACCACAAAAACCAATGCCGTAGTTCTGTTAAAAAATAAATTGGCACCAACACCATATCCCCTATGCGTCACAGGGCACTTTTTCCTTTTATTTTTGTCATCACTTAAATCCAACTGTTATAGAAACAGTTTGTTGAACAAACGCCGCGCTGTGAATTCTTTATTTTTATGGGTTTTTTTTTTTAAATATAGAGTGAATGTGTAGAAATATTGGCAGTGGAAGCCAAAGATATGATACTTTTTATCAAATACAATTTTGATATTAAGTTAATGATGTCATGATACAGACGAGTTTATTGGTCTAATACTGCAGTAGAATGCGTTTGTGTAACCAGATGGAGAATGCCGTGAAAGGTTGTGGAACCGCTGACTTAGAACGTCACAGAAGAGATCGCTCGCAAGCTCGTGTGATGGGCTCTCACCACGAGAAAATGACAGCACTTGGCGGATTTTGTTTGCTCTTCTGATTATCTGATCTTGTGACTGAATTTCAAGACCCTTGGGTAGCTGAAAGAGTTGGGATAGTTGAGGAGGAGGCTGTAAGGACGAGGACTTCTCAGCCATAATTACTTCCACTTGAAATTATAGGAATTACTGGTAAAGAAAACTTTGGGTTTGAAACGTAGACGCAGTTTAGAGACAGCTTGGAATGGATGTATGTGTGTGAAAATCTTTGATATGTGTTATGTTAATTTAGTGTCTTCTTAATCTTTTCATCACAGAACGTGTTCTTATTCACAAAGAGCAGAAATAGACTCAAGATGCAACAAAGCTTGTCAAATAATTGGACAGGTTTCACCACTATAGTCCGACAACGAAATAACTCTGGAGGCAAAGCTGACACCCTACAATACAATCTTCATCTCAACGTTGTGCTACCAATGCCAGTCCTGGATTCTTGATACAAGAACAATAAGACAAATAACCTTAGCGGAGATGAAATGTGTTAGACGAATGACAGGAAACAATCTGAGATAAGATCGGTAATGAAGAAGCGTGAAAAAAGGAAGGAATAACCCCCGCCATAGATTATATAAAGAAACAACAGATAAAATGGTTTGACCACGTGACAATGCAGAAAGATCAAAACACAACATAAGAAGCCTTCAGTAAACGTTGCGAGAACACCAGACCCAAAGTCCGACCATAAAAAAAAGGATCGACGGAATATTGGAAACAATAAGCAACATACCAGCAGCAGAGGCCAGCAGAAGTGCAAAAGACCACAAATTATATCTCCCCTCAACGCTGAAAGGCAAATGAGAAAGGAAAGAAGAAGAACAGAACTTAAAGCAGTCACCCTTTGGTCTCAATTATAGTACAAAAACAAAATTAATGTCGAGCATCTGGCTATTACTAGAAAATGGAGGTAGATTGGACACACACTAAGAAAACCTTAGCAAGACAGGCGATGTCATGGGATCCACTGGGGGAAGTGGACGCCAGAAAGGCCTAGGAACACACGGAGAAGTCCTGGTGACCCTTAAGAACATTGGCCTAAACTGGAAATAAGTAGAGAAAATGTCCAAAAATTTGGATTCGTGATGAGACCGTGTCCATTTCCTATACTCCACAAAGGGGTATAAAGAGTTTTAACTGATTGATTGAACAAAGTTGCTCCATACTGCACGATCTGACACCATCCTTTACAGAGTACTCTAAATCTGACCCACACTGTTTATCTCGTTTCCATTGCTTTAAACTCATTATCCAGTCCACTGCATTTCGATTTTTGAGACAATTTCTTGATCTTTACTATTAACGTACTGTATCCAACTCACATACCTGCCATTACTGAATGTGATTTATATTGTTTACACCCTTTGGCAGTTCAAGGGTGCCGATCTTGATTTGTGAAAGTACTCCGAGAAAATCACACAAATTCACATACTGGGAAAAAACACATAAATTCACATACTGTGATAAAATCACACAGTTCAGAGATACAACTACCTTGGACATACTATAAACAGTGATGGAAAATGTAAAACTGAAATAAACAAAACAATAGGTATGGCAAAAAGTAATTTTAATGTCATGAAAAATATACAAACATCAAAACAAATAACACCAGCGCTAAAACTAAGAATAGCAAAATGTTACATCTTCTCAATATTCCAATATGGTGCAGAAACATGGACATTAGACAAGAAAACCGAACAGAAAATTGAAGCCTTTGAAATGTGGATTTATAGAAGAATAGGTAGAATTGGATGGAAAGAAAAGAAAACAAACGATGAAGTTTTAAAACAACTAAAAATAAAAAGAGAACTACTAAATATAATTCAGACAAGACAAATGAGATTTTTAGGGCACGTTAAAATACACAGCACCCTAATTAAAGTAATATTTAAAGGAAACATACAAGGTAAAAGAGGCAGACCAAGACTAACATGGACTAGTAACATCAAAAGATGGACAAGTCAACAACCTATGACAACCTGCACCATCAGAGCTAGAAACAGAGTGGAATGGCGCTCCATGGTAGCCAACCTTCGTTGCACAGACGGCATTCGATGAATATGATGATGATAAAATCACATAAATTCACGTGCTGTGAGAAAATCACATAAATTCACGTGCTGTGAGAAAATCACATAAATTCAAAAATTGTGAAAATTATAAAACAATTGCATCGAACATGTATATATATATATATATATATATATATATATATATATATATATATATATATAAATTTATATATATATATATAATTAATAATGAATAAAAAATGCAAAACAAGAAACAAAAATATGTACTACATAATATGTAAAAAATCAAATATATTCAAATGGCTGTGGATAGCTGTCTACGCGGAGCAACGAATATCTGACGTCATTCTGAAGAGACATCTTGTTAAATCAAAACTGCTATATATTATACAATAGTATCTTCCTAGACAAGTCAACACTGGCCACATCCGTGACATTACTGTAGCCTACTGTAGCATTACTTCATGGCTCGTATTACCCTCATTAACAATATTCGAATTCAGTTTAATAATATTCTATTTCCACATCACGAGAAGAGGAAAGTTGTAATACTTGGTTACAACTGACAAAATACAGGGAAACAGATCGCGGACGACAAAGAGAGAAAATACTAGATAGCTTGGTGTCATGGCATGGAAGACAGCCAAAAAGAGAACTGATACGATGCACTGTAGATAGATGATTGTAGAAGGACATGACTTTTCTATAGACGGTGATTGGTAAAGCAACTCGGCCTGGCATCGTGTTGGTCATATCACATATTAATTTCCCTAGATTGCCACTGACAGATATGGGCACTATCACTATGATCCCTATGCTGCAATGATGACTTGGCTACTGCTCGCTTCTAATTATTGCGTCTTCTCTTCCGATTAAAAGACCCTTGACTTCAGACACAAAATAGAACATAAACGTTTCTGTCGTCCCTTGTAAACACAATTTGGAATTGATACTAATTATCGAACTATAGCTCGTTTTAAATCACGTGCCCAACTTCAAAACGCTATTACTCAGTAACCGTTTGTTAAAAACTGTTGAAATTTTCCAAATGTTATTAGAATGCAAAAGACCCTTTAAATGTATATTTAACAAATATCTTGCAGCTACAATTTTCTTAAAGCGGCGAATTTCTTTGATGTTTGTCAAAATTGTAAATTGTGAACCCCTAAATAATAGAAATTACCGTAGTTGCTGGTCTATGATTAATTTTCACTAGGTAAAGGCGTGGCCGTAATGGGGAAATACCAGGAGAATTATTGTCTTCTCAGTTCGAGGACGGACGATAATATCAAGGTATACCTGTATGTCCAATTTTCATAGTTGTGTGATCCTGAAAAGGACCGTTTGTTGAACTAATTTAAGGTAATATAGGGGCCAACATTGTGGGGGCTATATACTTTCATTCTGAATCAGACGAGTCTAAAAGATTAATAACTGTTTGGGGGTTGAACATTCCACAAACCATCATTTTTCCAATATTCCTCTTCCTGTTTTAAGACGTGGTCTTCACATTCAGCCCAATAATCTTTGTCTATATTTAATAAAGCGAGATTAGCAAGAGTCTTTATATCGCGTATTTTGAATGTTGTATTTTCATCTACCACTTGTCCTTTTAATTTTGCCCAGACTAGTTCTATTGGATTTAAATGAGCATGGTAAGGTGGCAGCCTCAAACTTATATGACCGTGCTCTTGGATAATCTTATCTATTTGAAAAATCTTTGTCCTTTGTTTTTGCTTTACTAGAGATAGTAATTCAGGTTTTAAGTACATGTTATTAAATTGTATGTGCTCCTTTGTGAGCCATATCTTAATAACATCTTTTGTACTGGATGACGTCGGGACTTTATCTTCAAGTGCAA
Source organism: Megaustenia siamemsis (assembly GCA_032433765.1). NCBI lineage: Eukaryota > Metazoa > Mollusca > Gastropoda > Stylommatophora > Ariophantidae > Megaustenia > Megaustenia siamemsis. The sequence goes on from JAVIAB010000126.1 coordinate 25,530,183, forward strand.
CAATGTTGTGGTACGCTGCATTGTCCATTATTAGGCAAGATGGTCGATCTAGTGATGGGAGAACAGAATTTTCAATCCAATGTCTAAATATGTGACCATTCATCTCAGAGTGATAATCCCGATTGTCTATGGATTTTGAAAGAAAAATGAGCTCTGCATTCTGTATTAGTCCATGTTGTCGACTACCTGCATGAGCAATTATCAAGCGCTGTCCTTTGCTGCTAGGTATTAATCTCTTAATCTTTCCATCTGATGACTGCCATTCCCTTTGGTTAGTGTGGTGAGCATTGAACCATGTTTCATCCAAGTACACAATATCATAACCTTGCTTGCGCACCTCTTTTACTTCACGTAAGTACTTGCTTCTCATGATACTATATGTGGTTTCTCACAGATGATGTTTCGTCCATTGGAATACTTTCTGAATGTAAAGCCTGCAGCTCTCACATTCCTCCATAATGTAGACTTTGATATTTCAATACTGTTGTTCTTTTTCAGCGATACTTTTAATTTTCTTATTGTAACAGTTTCATTCATACCCAACATTTTGCGAATTTCACTTCTAATAAGTTCACTGTCGAAATTATCCAACATTTTTGCTCTTCCTTGTGATTTTGTATATTTTGAACATTGACGGTCACGTGCTAGAATCCAGCGATTAAATGACCGTTTAGATAAATCCAAAATGTGTCTTGTCCTATTCTCAGGGTTTTCTAAAGAATGAAATAAGCTTCCTCGTTTAGACTCTTTGCAAAAATAGTCATACATTTTTATTGCGATGTTTTGTAAACTGCAGAATTTCATTTTAAGACTCATGATAAATGTTATCGTTCCACGTGTTCACCTCTGAACGAACGGAAATGGAACACACAATTTCTCGTGTTTTTTACAAGTGTCTAATTGTGTCAAAAAACCACGGTGAAAGCGTGCAAACACGTCAATTTTAACGTGTATGGATTTTTAATCGCTATTTTTAACTTAAAATACTGTAAACATTAAGTTTTGACTACATCAATGGGTCGTTATAAATTTATATAAATCAAATAAGCAACAATAATAACCAAATGTTTTTTTTTAATGAAATTAATTCCCTGTTGGGTTCTAATCATTATAACTTTACATGCAAATTTTGAACAACTTACAACAAGCGGTTAAAAAGCTATCGATTTTAAAAGTTGGGCACGAGTTATGAAACAAGCTATAATTAGTTCGTTATTGAACTAATTAAGTTTATTATCGAACTAATTAAGTTTATCATTGAATTTATTAAGTATATTACTGAAATAATTAAGTTTATCATTAAACTAATTAAGTATATTACTGAACTAATTAAGTATATTACTGAAATAATTAAGTTTATCATTGAACTAATTAAGTATATTACTGAACTAATTAAGTATATTACTGAACTAATTAAGTTTATTATTGAACTAATTACATTTATTATCGAACTAATTCAGTTTATTATCGAAGCTATTGAGTTTATTATCGAACTAATTAAGTTTATCATTGAATTAATTAAGTATATTACTGAACTAATTACGTTTATTATTGAACTAATTAAGTTTATTATTGAACTAATTAAGTATATTATTGAACTAATTAAGTTTATCATTGAACTAATTAAGTTTATCATTGAACTAATTAAGTATATTATTGAACTAATTAAGTTTATCATTGAACTAATTAAGTTTATCATTGAACTAATTAAGTATATTATTGAACTAATTAAGTTTATCATTGAACTAATTAAGTTTATCATTGAACTAATTAAGTTTATTATTGAACTAATTAAGTATATTACTGAAATAATTAAGTTTATCATTGGACTAATTAAGTATATTACTGAACTAATTAAGTATATTACTGAACTAATTAAGTATATTATTGAACTAATTAAGTTTATTACTGAACTAATTAAGTTTATTACTGAAATAATTAAGTATATTACTGAACTAATTAATTTCATTACTGAACAAATTAAGTTTATTATTGAACTAATTAAGTATATTATTGAACTAATTAAGTTTATTACTGAACTAATTAAGTTTATTACTGAACTAATTAAGTTTATTACTGAACTAATTAAGTTTATTATTGAACTAATTAAGTTTATTACTGAACTAATTAAGTTTATTACTGAACTAATTAAGTTTATTATTGAACTAATTCAGTTTATTATCGAACTAATTCAGTTTATTATCGAACTAATTCCGTTTATTATCGAAGTAATTGAGTTTATTATCGAACTAATTAAGTTTATTATCGAACTATTTCAGTTTATTATCGAACTAATTCAGTTTATTATCGTTCTACTTAAGTTTATTATCGAACCAATTCAGTTTATTATCGAACTAATTCAGTTTATTATCGAACTAATTAATTTTATTATCGAACTAATTAAGTTTATTATCGAACTAATTCATCTTATTATCGAACTAATTCAGTTTATTATCGAACTAATTCATCTTATTATCGAACTAATTCAGTTTTGTTATTAAACTAGTTAAGTGAAGGGCCAAAAAATGTGAATCTATTTCTTACAAGAATTATTTCTAGCTAGTAAAGTGGGAGATAAACTTTGAAGAACTTTTGAAGCAAACAAAATGGGCGACTGGTTGGCTTTAAGGCAGGACTCGGCCTCAAGACAGAGAGGTTGTGAGTTCAAATCCCAGCTGCACCAGTTGTGATTTCTCTCTGTGGCAACCACCCCTGGTCTTAATAGCGATGTCTGGTTTGAAACGTCAATTACTCATCGACTGAAAAAAAATATGAGTAACTCTGTAGACGGAGTTAGCTGCCTGTGCGGCGAGGGACCCTTGTGCACACAGATGTCAGGGAAAAACTGAACGGATTAACATGCAGAATTCAGTTTCACATTCTCTAGGGACACCGTCAGACGTGAAAGTTGGCGAACGGAAAACACAAAAAAGCAACAACTAAAAAACATTGATGCATAAATCGTGAGACTAATGAGAGACGAAATAGGAGAGAGCCTGCAGCGAAAGGTAAACAGACGAATAATGAATATCCTGCCCAGACGACCGAGGTACGTAGCCAAATGATTTCAATTTGCATTTCATCGCAATAGTCAAAGGATCACTGTATACACAGAAGTGATAAGCAATCGGAGTAGATGATAATGTTTAGACTATTGGGAAGAAAGGAAAGCTGAAATGGTTTGGCTGCCTATATCTCAATAGTCTGGATAGCAAATACCGCCCTACAAGAAACTGTGAAAAGTGGAAGGAATAGTATGCAGAGAAAGAGATGGGAAGATAATATCAAAGAGTGGACTGGCTCAACTGACCACCCCCCCACCCCTGGTTGACAGTCTGTTATTGGTGCTCCAATGACCCCCAGGTTGACAGTCTGTTAGTGGTTCTCCTATGAACCCCAGGTTGACAGTCTGTTATTGGTGCTCCAATGACCCCCAGGTTGACTGTCTGTTATTGGTGCTCCAATGACCCCCAGGTTGACAGTCTGTTAGTGGTGCTCCAATGACCCCCATATTGACTGTCTGTTATTGGTGCTCCAATGACCCCCATATTGACTGTCTGTTATTGGTGCTCCAATGACCCCCAGGTTGACAGTCTGTTAGTGGTTCTCCTATGAACCCCAGGTTGACAGTGTTATTGGTGCTCCAATGACCCCCATATTGACTGTCTGTTAGTGGTGCTCCAATGACCCCCAGGTTGACTGTCTGTTAGTGGTGCTCCAAACAACCCACAGGTTGACAGTCTGTTAGTGGTGCTCCATGACCCCCAGGTTGACAGTCTGTTAGTGGTGCTCCAATGACCCCCACATTGACAGTCTGTTAGTGGTGCTCCATGACCCCCAGGTTGACAGTCTGTTAGTGGTGCTCCATGACCCCCACATTGACAGTCTGTTAGTGGTGCTCCATGACCCCCAGGTTGACAGTCTGTTAGTGGTGCTCCATGACCCCTAGGTTGACAGTCTTTTAGTGGTGTTCCATGACCCCTAGGTTGACAGTCTGTTATTGGTGCTCCATGACCCCCGTATTGACAGTCAGTTAGTGGTGCTCCATGAGACCCATATGGACTGTCAGTTAGTGGTGCTCCATTGACCCCCAGGTTGACAGTCTGTTAGTGGTGCTTCATGACCCCCGTATTGACAGTCAGTTAGTGGTGCTCCATGAGACCCATATGGACTGTCAGTTAGTGGTGCTCCATTGACCCCCAGGTTGACAGTCTGTTATTGGTGCTCCATGACCCCCGTATTGACAGTCAGTTAGTGGTGCTCCATGAGACCCATATGGACTGTCAGTTAGTGGTGCTCCATTGACCCCCAGGTTGACAGTCAGTTAGTGGTGCTCCATGAGACCCATATGGACTGTCAGTTAGTGGTGCTCCATTGACCCCCAGGTTGACTGTCTGTTAGTGGTGCTCCATTGACCCCCAGGTTGACTGTCTGTTAGTGGTGCTCCAATGACCCCCAGGTTGACAGTCTGTTAGTGGTGCTCCAATGAACCCCAGGTTGACTGTCTGTTAGTGGTGCTTCAATGAACCCCAGGTTGACAGTCTGTTAGTGGTGCTCCAATGACCCCCAGGTTGACAGTCTGTTAGTGGTGCTCCAATGACCCCCAGGTTGACTGTCTGTTAGTGGTGCTCCAATGAACCCCAGGTTGACTGTCTGTTAGTGGTGCTCCAATGACCCCCAGGTTGACTGTCTGTTAGTGGTGCTCCAATGACCCCCAGGTTGACAGTCTGTTAGTGGTGCTCCAATGACCCCCAGGTTGACTGTCTGTTAGTGGTGCTCCAATGACCCCCAGGTTGACAGTCTGTTAGTGGTGCTCCAATGAACCCCTGGGTTATGGATTGAAGAAGATGGAAATCTTAAACTTGAATGGGGTTGCTGTTATCTTGATAAAGTGGTAATCTTGTGTTCATTTGTTTTTTTTTTTAACTAATTAACTCATATTGTCTTTGCCTTGCAAATGTGTGTGATTATAGACATTAAGTTGTGTATTCATAATTATTCTTTTCTGAACATTACACTAAGACTATGCTGGACCATCATCAATAAATACCATACCTGCTGGCGTAGGTGATCATGCCTCTCCATAACTTTCGATCTCGACAGTTATTTATAAGTTCTGTTGTTGACCTTCCGCCAAGCCATACTCTTAAGCTGCCTAGTATCTTTTCTTTTTGTTTTCCTTGATCTCTTTGTCCCTCAATTTTTGCAGTTCACACAATATATTTCAACTGTCTCCTTATTGCAGCCCAAAAATTATGATCGTTTCTTACCAATATTAGAAATTAGCTCACTTTTTGCTTTGGCCTCTTTTATTACGTTTTCATTATTATTTTTAGCTGTCCAATATTCTCCTGTAAAACCACATTTCTACAACCTCCAGTGATTTTCTTGTCTGTTTTCCTATTATCCATGATTCACATCCATAAGTTAAGACTGGTTGTACATAACATTTAAGAACTCTTTTTCTTGTTTCTATTGTCAAGAATGGATTTCCTGTACAAGACACACGACTTTCATTCTCGGGTCTTCATCAACAACCCCCCCCCCCCCAAAAAAAAAAATAAATAAAAAAAAAAATAAAAAATCCAGATTTTTTATATTGTCGAAAATTATAGTTTTATTTGTATTTTTATAAACACAAATTCTTTGTGGAGCAAAGTGCATTGTTATTTTGTTACTCAAATTCTTGTTCAGTTTTCCTACTATTTAGTCTATCTTTTCTGTATTTTTTTCAGTGTTATTATCATAAACATTAAAGCCTTGATGTTTAATCGTTTGTTCTATGGGGTATGCATGTTAAATGAGCCAGTCAGGAAAGTACTTAAAATTCGTGGTTATCGATTATTTCTTTATCGTTTGCTTTCCCTTTTATGTTTTATAACTTCATCCTTTGTAGCTGGTGCTTGCATCCTTTCCTTGTTGCAACATTTAACCCGAGCATACACAGGCGAACACACACATAAACGCCCCAATTTCCACTCTCTTATTCTTGTTAAAACATTCGTGAACCGACCTTTCTCAAGCTACGGGTTGGCTTTCTGATCCTAGTTTTAAAACACACACGGACACATATGCACGCGCACACGCACATACACACAATTCACATCTGAGAGATGATCACGAACTCTGTTCCAAACGCACTTTTACAAATCCATTAAAATGTTAACAATACAATGAAGCGTAAAGTGCGTTACATTATTGCCCTATTAATTGACACTATATCAACATGAGCATATACACACACATGCGCGCACATACAAATCTTCCTTTCTTCACCTTTTACCTTTAATGTTTAAAATGAGCGGACAGTTTACGTGCTGTGTTTTGATAATCTATTTGATTCTGCTGGCATGTTCTCGAGTATTGCTAATACGATCTCTTTCTTGAAGACACCCTATCGGTTCGTTTTTTTGTTTCTATTTATAATGGGTTTTTTTTTTCCATTTGTAACGCTTTTTTTCTGTTTGTAGTTTTTTTTATATTTGTAGCGTTTTTTTATTTATAGCGTTTTTTTCTATTTGTAGCGTTTTTTTCTATTTGTAGCGTTTTTTTTAAATATTTGTAGTAAAAAGTAAGTAAAGTACCCCCCCCCCCCCGTCACGCCAAGTGGCGTATAGGGATATATGGTGTTAGTGACCCTATATTTTACAAACCTTCAGCATATGATGTTAATGGTAATGTGGTCGGTATTACGCCTGTGCTGATTTACTTTCCCTGAAAAAATCCGGTACCCATTTAAGGCTGGGTGAACCCGGAAAGTGTCGGTTGGGATCGAACCCTACCTCTTGTCCTTTGTAGTCCAGTTCACTAACCACTGAGCTATCGGGGCTCCCAAATATTTTTAGTGTTTGTTCATAATTGTGTTTCACAAGTTTTAGTTCTCTTACATATTGTTCAGGCTACATAAGTGTCTGCTAAGTATTTTTGCATTTTAAAAAAAAAATTAATTACTTTTTTTTGTAATAAAGTACTTTTCTTTTTCCATTTGTCTTCTCATTTCATTTCACTTTCTATTGTAGATCCACTAGTTTTGGTTACTCTAGAACATGTAGTTTTGTTTATTTTCATTTCGTTGTCCACTTTTGTTGCTCTTGTTTTTTTTTTCCCCGAAGAAGGCCATGTGTAGGCCAAAACGTCATAATTTTGTTTTGTTTCATTTTTTTGTGAAACTATCACCATACATTGAAGGAGTTTACGGTACACACCCCACCACATGCTCCTTGCTATCAGCTTTACCGCAGCACTGCAATTGTTTGTATGTTCCATTCTCTGACTTGTTATATGATTAAGTAATTAATGTTCAAAATTAGTGCAGTTATCATCATCCTCATGTACCAGTACCGGCTGGCGTAGGCGATCATGTCCTTCCACTGTTGTCTATCCACAGTACATCGTATCAGTTCTGTTGTTGACTATTTTCCATGCCATGACACCAAGCTATCCAGTATTTTCTCTCTATGTCGTCCACAACCTCCCATTCCCTGTATTTTGCTAGTTGTAACCAAGTATTCCAACATTCCTCTTCTCATGATGTGCCCGAAAAAAATTTTTTTTTCTAATGTTATCAGGAGCTTCCTTTTTGTTTTGGCCACCTTGATAATTCCCCGTTGGTTGTTGTAGCTGTCCAGGGGACTTTCAACATTCTTCTGAGAAATCCCATCTCTGACCTCTAATCGTCTTTTCATTTGTTTGTTTACTGTCCATGATTCGCTTTAATAGGTTAGAATTGTCTCTATGTAGCACCGAGGAACTCTCTTTCTCAATTGTAACAGAGTCCTGTTTTAGCTGTTTTTTTTACTGTGTGATTAAAGTGTATTCATTTTCATATCCAGACTGAATGCGCTTGGAACCGTTATGATGGTGTTACTATAAAAACAATTTGAAACGATAAAAGATGTTGATGGTTTCTGTTGTTTAACGGTTAAACATACAGTTCCTTAATTAGTTACACCATGCACGTTAGATTCTATTCTACCAATGGCACCAGTTTGATTTCAGTCAGGAATTTCCCGTATCCGCTCCACCAATTGTCACAGCATTTCCTAAAATGCATCGGTAAATTCCGTCGACAAGATTGTTCTGTGCATGCCTTATTCAGTTGCACGGGTGACGATTCCAAATCTCCTTAGTAGCCTGTTACAATGCATGGCAGGTAAGTGTCCCTAATTTTGTCTCCTCTCAAAAGTGGGAGGGTGGGAGGCCGAGGGGTGATGGTAGTCACACGTGAGAGTAGGCCTAGCGCTTTAAACGGGGACACAAATAAGAAATAAAATAAAACAAAATTGATCCCAAATCTGAAAGATCATCATCATTATGAGCCGTAACGGTTGGTGTAAGCAATCATAGGCTTTCACAATCTTCCATCCACAGTGCGTCGTATCAGTCCTGTTAACTGTAGTATTTAAACTTTCCTCTTCTCATGATGTGCACGAAAAAAAGTTGATTGTTTCATACTCATGTTTCTTATGAGCTCCCTTTTTTGTGTTCGCCTCTTTCAAAATTTCTTCCTTGATTTTTTTTTTATGTTCAGGGAACTTTCAACATTCTTCTGAGAAATCGTATCTCTGTGGCCTCTAATCGTCTTTTCATTTGTTTGTCTACTGTCGATGACTCACTGCCATAAGTCACAATTGGCTCTATATAGTACAGATGAACTCTATTTCTCTCTTCTATTGACATAGACTTGTTGCACAAGCTAATATTTTGCCTTGATATATATATATATATATTTCTTTGTTCTTCCATATGATGTTATTATTGTGCCTATGTCCCAGAATTATATATATATTTCGTTTCTTATTTATAGTTCTTTAAAATAATCTAACTGTTTTTGTTACAGATTACACCTATAAAACAGCTCAACGTTTTAACAAAGTCTTGTCGTATTCAACAATCTCAGACCATACAAGTCATGTTCATTCAAGTTTATTGAATCCTTCGCTTAGCCCGTAATGATTAGTAAGTAAAAAAGTAATGCGCCCCGTCACGCCAAGTGACGTATAGGGAATATGGTGTTAGTGACCATACATTTTACAGACCATCAGCACATAATTTTTGAGGTGTATGTGATCGGTGTTACGCCCGTGCTGCTTTACTTTCCCAGAAAAAAATCTGGTACCTATTTAAGGCTGGGTGAACCAGAAGCTGTCGGTTGGAATCGAACCCTACCTACCCCTTGTCTTTTGTAGTCCAGTTCACTAATCACTGAGCTATCGCGGCTCCCGAGTCATCAGACATGGAGACCAATGTCCCTGTCCTGTGTGCCGACTCTGGTTCACGTGGAAATAACTAATATAGAACTTGCCTACGATCTGATCCAAACAATACCTTAATTAAATGTGACGCTTCTATTGCTGTATCATTCACAAGTACAAGCAGCAGCAATTTGCCAGTTTTGCATTTTATCTTCATGTTCATGTATTACCTAATCGATTGGGATCGAACCCTACCCCTTGTCGGGATGATTATTGGTAGTACCTAAATTATCAATGCTGTTCTTTACTGAGTTTAACTCTCTAGACAAACTGCCGGTCTTGATGGAGTTAACTCTAGTACTTATTGCCTGTGACAATTACAATTCTATCTTTGACATTCACAACTGTCTTGTGCTACACTTCTGTTATACTTAATCTACTTACAATTGTCTCTATAGCACAAACTTCTGAATCTCACTTGAACACACTTCACAACTGTCTTGTGCTACACTTCTGTTATACTTAATCTTCTTACTATTGTCTCTATAGCACAAACTTCTGAATCTCACTTGAACACACTTCACAACTGTCTTGTGCTACACTTCTGTTATACTTAATCTTCTTACTAATGTCTCTATAGCACAAACTTCTGAATCTCACTTGAACACACTTCACAACTGTCTTGTGCTACACTTCTGTTATACTTAATCTTCTTACTAATGTCTCTATAGCACAAACTTCTGAATCTCACTTGAACACACTTCACAACTGTCTTGTGCTACACTTCTGTTATACTTAATCTTCTTACTAATGTCTCTATAGCACAAACTTCTGAATCTCACTTGAACACACTTCACAACTGTCTTGTGCTACACTTCTGTTATACTTAATCTACTTACTATTGTCTCTATAACACAAACTTCTGAATCTCACTTGAACACACTTCACAACTGTCTTGTGCTACACTTCTGTTATACTTAATCTTCTTACTAATGTCTCTATAGCACAGACTTCTGAATCTCACTTGAACACACTTCACAACTGTCTTGTGCTACACTTCTGTTATACTTAATCTACTTACTATTGTCTCTATAGCACAAACTTCTGAATCTCACTTGAACACACTTCACAACTGTCTTGTGCTACACTTCTGTTATACTTAATCTACTTACTATTGTCTCTATAGCACAAACTTCTGAATCTCACTTGAACACACTTCACAACTGTCTTGTGCTACACTTCTGTTATACTTAATCTTCTTACTAATGTCTCTATAGCACAAACTTCTGAATCTCACTTGAACACACTTCACAACTGTCTTGTGCTACACTTCTGTTATACTTAATCTTCTTACTAATGTCTCTATAGCACAAACTTCTGAATCTCACTTGAACACACTTCACAACTGTCTTGTGCTACACTTCTGTTATACTTAATCTACTTACTATTGTCTCTATAACACAAACTTCTGAATCTCACTTGAACACACTTCACAACTGTCTTGTGCTACACTTCTGTTATACTTAATCTTCTTACTAATGTCTCTATAGCACAAACTTCTGAATCTCACTTGAACACACTTCACAACTGTCTTGTGCTACACTTCTGTTATACTTAATCTACTTACTATTGTCTCTATAGCACAAACTTCTGAATCTCACTTGAACACACTTCACAACTGTCGTGTGCTACACTTCTGTTATACTTAATCTACTTACTATTGTCTCTATAGCACAAACTTCTGAATCTCACTTGAACACACTTCACAACTGTCTTGTGCTACACTTCTGTTATACTTAATCTACTTACTATTGTCTCTATAGCACAAACTTCTGAATCTCACTTGAACACACTTCACAACTGTCTTGTGCTACACTTCTGTTATACTTAATCTACTTACTATTGTCTCTATAGCACAGACTTCTGAATCTCACTTGAACACACTTCACATGAAGTCAGGGATGACGTCATGGGACGCACCAAAATGGCAGCTTATTTATAAGTGAGCTATGGACTAAGCAATGTTTACATTGAACAACACGATAAATGTTATTGCTGCGAGTTGGCAGATTTTTGAAAATGTTTTCAAGGGTTTGAACATAAATGTTTGTTCACAGTTCGTTAACCTTCGCTGTAGATAAAGTCGTTAATTGGATGGCTTCGTTTCAGACATTTTTGACGTTGGTAGCTAAGGACTAAGGACCTAACTTGTGCAAACGGATGGCATTGGCAAGGATCATTTTGAATCTATGAAGTGGGCTCATTGTGTGTTTAACTCAAACGCATATGTGCTTTTTAACCAAAGACCTTTTTTTGGGGACTCAATGCAGATATCCCCGATGGAAGAATAAATTGTACTATTAGTCCCATAAATGATTCGCTTCCAGAGGTTTATGATGTAAACAAAGCAGTTTTGTCATAGCAAGTGAATAATAATGTCCACACCTATAATTGGTCAGGATTGTGTAGCAGCAGCAGCTTTATAGCGAACACAGAAAACATCACAGGATTGTGCTGTTCTGAAACAGCTATGCCATGCTACCCTAGAATTGCCTTTAATGGGATTACTGTGACCGCAAACCACTCTCCATGTGTGTGCCACATATTTACACCCCAGAAAGAAATACTGAATATAACAACATCATATGCCGTCTGTGATATTAATGACCACAGACCATGAGCCTCCAGTATGATTGATACAACTGTTGCACCAAGCATTTCATCAGCAGAGCCATATCTATTGAATGTTAATCTGACATTGTTCTTGAATGATGTCCAAGTTAATGAGACATCAGAATCGTGTGGCAGCAGCAACAAGAAGGGAGCGGAGAACATCAAGTTCTGCTGCTATAAAGGAGACTTGCCTTGCTATCCCAGAATTGCCTTAAATGGAATCACTGTAGTTGAAAACTTCTCCTCTTGTGTAAACTACACATTCACATCTAAGAGTGAATCAGTGAAGGTCACAAAATCATATTCTCTCTGTGGTTTTACTAACTACAGGTCATGTGGCTTCTGTTAGATTGGAAATGACAAATTACCACCACTGTGTGTCTATATGTTTGGAATTGAAGTCATCAATGATGGCCTAACATCATCAAGTGCTATGACGATCATCATTTTCGGGAGGACGTGATCTCCCATGGTATATGGTGGATAGGCGGCAGGAACCATTGAAGGCTATGTCTGAAAAGTGTTCCTTCTTGCAGTTTCCTCATATTCCAAGTCCGGCTTGTTGCAGGAGCTACTGAGTTAAGTGCTCTGTGCACACCGTGAGCTGTGTGTCTCATCCGTTTTGATCCTGCTTCGATATCCCGCTTGTTTACGATGAATGATGATATCGTATGACAGGGAACAGTTGGCTGTGTTCACTTTCTGTGCGGTTTCGCCTTATGTCTTTTGGCGTGTGCTGAGACTGCTACGATGTGGACTACAGTTACTTTTCTTTGTTTGGGAGATGAGTTGGTAATTCGAATGATTCCACTGGCACGGGCGGTTGAGCAATTATGGATTTTAATTCGTTTGCTGTGATGCCGAGGCCTTCCATAACCAATAACCAATAATAACACTTCACACCTGTCTTGTGCTACACTTCTGTTATACTTAATCTACTTACTAATGTCTCTATAGCACAAACTTCTGAATCTCACTTGAACACACTTCACACCTAAACGATGTTTGTACTGATTAATCTATCTATATTGGACTTGCTCTCTATGTTTGTAATTCTACTTGTTCTGTTCTTGTTCTATCTACTTCTCAACTAACTGATCCTACGTAACTGATATTCTTTCAACTTGCAGCTCTTGTTTTCCTGACTCACTAACTTCTCTGATCTTGCCTCTAACTGCTCTTCTCTTTTTAAGTTAACTAACTGTATAAGTCCACACTATTATCAAAACTGCCGCTTGCAGTTTCGGTTGAAGCCGAACTAAGCTCGTCTAGTTGACATTTCTGATTTAGATATTCATCTAAGTTCTAGCTATCAAATCGTCTTGTAAAAGTAAAGTAAAGTACCCCCCGTCACGCCAAGTGGCGTATAGGGAAATATGGTGTTAGTGACCCTATATTTTACAGACCTTCAGCACATGATTTTTGGGGTAATGTGGTCGGTATTACGCCCGTGCTGCTTTACTTTCCCAGAAAAAATCCGGTACCCATTTAAGGCTGGGTGAACCCGGAGCCGTCGGTTGGGATCGAACCCTACCCCTTTGTCCGTTAGTAGTCCAGTTCACTAACCACTGAGCTATCGCGGCTCCCACTAATTTTTAGGGAATTAGTAAAACCCAGGTGTCCTCGCCAGGGTACGAACCCCGGCTGTTGCCGTGGTAAGCCAACCGCCTATCGATTGCGCTAACCGGACACCAAATCGTCTTGTGCATGAGTCTAAATACCTAAGCCTCATTTGCATAATTTATTGGCTTATCTTTGCGCGGTCCGTACGCAGCCAATCAAAATCCGCGATTTTAAATTGTCAATGAACTTTGTATCAAAATTGCCAAACCATGGTGACCATCTTGACACCTAGTTGACCTTACTAACTCGTTTCAAAACAACTCTTACGAGTAACATTTCTCTGGTCCACTTGACTTGCTCTCTGGTCAACTTGTTTATCAACCTAATTCCTGGACATGTTGGCGGCTCAAGTCATGTTACCATCCCCACACCTTTTCCAATAACAGCTAGAAAAGTTCCATTGCCTCCAATTCCTTCACTAACTACTGGTGACTGTGATTCTTAAGTTACTGTTATAAGATGTTGATAAATGGTTCCCGACTAAGTTTATCTCCCATTATGTAATTTAATGTACCACACTCCTTATACTGTCACACCCAGGTTTTTGACGCTTATGTACTTGTTTCAGAAATGTCCTGGTTATTTTTATGCTGCTTCATGGTGAAGCTTGTTTCTTCGATATGACCACTATTTCATTTTTGTTATTATTCAAATTAAGCATTATCGTAGCTTTATTCTTCTATTATGTCTATCATTTCTTGTAGTTCATTCTCCGTATCTGCTATTAAGATTACATCATTTGCATATCGCAGATTGTTTACATTGTGACCGTTGACTTAAATTTCTTTTTTTTTTTTCGTCTGCTATTGATTTCAAAATGGTTTCACTAAAAGGTTAGAGTGCATCGGGTGATAGAATATAGCCTTGTCTGACTCCTCGTTTTGTATGTGAACAAATCTGAGTTAATTGAAAAAGTAAGAAAGGTAATCACAAGAAAGAGTCGTCTTATAGTCAACGTTAGCAATATAAACAGTGGTTTTCAAAATGGACACAGAGAAAGGGACTTTAAAAGTACAAATGGTAGAGAAAATAAAGAACGAGGAGTAGTTCTCAAAACGGTACAAATATTTAATGGAAGACATGATTTGAAATAAATTATCATAAATTATCTCCGGTTTAAAGTACCAAAGCGTAATGTTATGTTATTCTTAAGGTGGAATCGCCAGCGATCACCGAAGGAACATGACAGAACGCCATTAACACGGCTATCTTTTCGGCCATTATGAGTAGAAACGATGATGACCCAGCTTTGCCGCGAGTACACATGGTTACCATGGTTATTCCCTTCCCCCGCCCCATGATAGCACTTCCACCAATCGTGCGGTCTGTCAGTTTTGTGTCGTTTAGTAGCATCAATATGTCATATGTTCACAGTCAATATCCCCTTTACGGTCAGAGGACAGACATAAAATGATGCTGGGGTGCAGTACAGCTGAAGATATGAAGAGTGAAATATAAGATATTAAAAGAAAATATGAACAATTTAAACAAAATACACAATTAAACGAAATGATTTAAGTTCAGCCACGTCAACTAAGCGAAAGCCATCACACTATTAAAAAATGGTAAAAGCCACAGGACCAGATGAAATTCCTTCGGAAGCCACCAAACTATTAAAAAAGGGTAAAGTCACAGGACCAGATGAAATTCCTTCGGAAGCCACCAAACTATTAAAAAATGGTAAAGCCACAGGACAAGATGAAATTCCTTCGGAAGCCACCAAACTATTAAAAACTGGTAAAGCCACAGGACCAGATGAAATTCCTTCGGAAGCCACCAAACTATTAAAAAATGGTAAAGCCACAGGACCAGATGAAATTCCTTCGGAAGCCATCAAAGCAGATATTAACACCGCTACCAAGATGCTACATAATCTATTAGGTAAAATTTGGGAGAGGGAAGAAATACATTAAGACTGGACAGAAAGTTATATGATCAAACTGCCAAAGAAAGGAAGTTTACAGGAGTGCACGAATTATAGGTGAATTATGCTACTATCAGTGCCAGGAAAAAATATTAAGCAGAATCATTCTGGAGAGACTAAAAGAGGCCATAGAGAAACATTTGAGAGATGAACAAGCAGGTTTTAGGAAGAACAGATCATGTGCTGATCAAATAACTACTCTACGTATAATAGTTGAACAAAGTTTAGAACTAAAATCCCCACTTTATATTGGATTCATAGATTACGAAAAGGCATTTGATAGTTTAGACAGAAGAATGCTTTGGAAGTTGCTGAGTCATTACAGAATCCCCATAAAGTTTATTAACCTGATAAAAACAATGTATGAAGGAACGAAATGTAGTGTGGTGCATGAAGGACAGATTACAGAAGCATTTGAAATAAGAACAGGAGTAAGGCAGGGATGCCTTCTGTCTCCATTTCTCTTTCTACTGGCCATAGATTGGATTATGAAAATAACTCAAAACAACAGAAATGGAATCCAGTGGTCACTGACCAAACAACTTGATGATTTAGACTTTGCTGATGACATAGCTCTTCTATCACACAGCCATCAACAGATGCAGGATAAAATGAGCATACTTGATGAGAGATCACAACAGCTAGGACTGAAGATTAATAGAGATAAGACCAACATTATGAGAATTAATACAATTGGCAATAACCAAATAAAACTAGGAGAATTACCTCTATTAGATGTATAATTTTACATATATCTGGGCAGTAATATAGATAAAGAGGGAGGAACAGAAAATGATACCAAAATAAGGATATCAAAAGCAAGAGGAGCTTTCATTGCACTGAGAAACATATGGAAATCCAAAGAAATTAGGTTAAATACTAAAATAAAAATTTTCAACTCAAATGTTAAGGCGGTCCTATTATATGGCTGTGAAACATGGAGAACAACAAAATTGACAATCAAGAAGATACAGACTTTCATTAATGGATGCTTACGCAGAATAAAAGGATAGAAATGGCAGGACAAAATCACTAACACAGAATTATTGAAATGTACCAGTCAAACACCAGTGGATAAAGAGATACAGCGAAGACGATGGCGCTGGATAGGACACTCACTACGGAAGCCAACTGACAGTATTACACAACAGGCCCTTTTTGGAATCCCCAGGGGAAAAGAGAAAGAGGAAGAACAAGGAATTCTTGGAGAAGACAGATAGAAGCAGAGATGAAGATGATGGGGAAGACAACATGGAATGATCTTAAAAGAATGGCAAAAAACAGAACGACTTGGAAAGTATTTGTTGAAGACCTATGCTCCACTGGGAGCTAAAAAGGTAGAAGAAGAATGTCAACTAAGCGGGGAAACGCCGAAGAAAAAACAAAAGAAATGTACATATGGAGTTAGCGTCTAAAGTAACAGAAAGAGAAGAAGATTAACTAAACAAGTAAAACATTATATCTTTTTTGTTTTAAAAATCATATTTAGTTAACTAGAAACAGGTGGAAATAGTCTAAAAATAAATCTATCGACACGTAAAAAATTGCAAACTATATCGCCCTTTAACGCTGAAAGACAAATAAGAAAAAAAATAAGAGAAGATATGTATTAGCGAACCACATAAAAATGTAGACATAGTGCTGGTATTGAAAATAAAAAAAGAAGACATTTTAGTCCACGATTCTGTGCATTTATTAATAAAAAAAAAAATCAATTATTAGCCCGAGTTATTATCGAACATGGCCATATTTAGTCCTTAGTCTAAAACCTTTTGTAGTTACATTATAGGGTAGGAAGGACAACACTAGTGAAGGGTGAAGGGAGTTAATCTGGATTACAGGGGAGGCAATTTGACATTTTCTTAACATCGCAGGAAAGTTTGACTAAGAAAAAGAAGGAAAGTTCCGAATCAATTTGTGGTTCCAGACTTAATGGAACATTCTTAGAAGTGTTATCACTATCATGTGCCGTGTATTGTTGAATCAAATGATAATGTCATCATTTAAGAAAGATCAATACATGTGAGATGCGATGCTTGAGAAAAGTAACAAACAACACAAGAAGAGATAGAATACCAAATGAAACCATAAGAAAAATGGTAGGAACAAAACCCTGCCAAGAATATATAGAACAACAACAACTTAAATGGTTTGGCCACCTGGTCAGAATGAATCCTCACCAATCACCATCAAGGGCGTTCTTCTCGAGAATGCATGGAAAAAGACCAAGAGGAAGACCCAGAAGAAGATGGATAGATGCAGTGACAGAGACATGTAACAACAAAGGAAAATCACTAATTCAGACAGTTCGAGCAGCACAAGAACGATAAATGATATAAACCACGACACCTTTTAGGTATCAGTGAAAGAGAAAAGAAGATGAAGAATGTCATTTGATTTTTATCACATGTTAGCGTATAAAAGGAACACTAGAGTCATTAGCAGGGATAACACCAGAAGAGGCCAACAGAAGAGCAAAGAAACGCAGATTTGGCATCTCCCCTCGACGCCAACAGCATGGGAGGAGGGATACAAGGAGAAGAAGAAGAATGATAGTATTTATCCGTCTAGATGATTCATTTCTGATTTCATGTTTCTTTCTTGCATTTAGGACAGAAAGGATCCAGGTAGGTTCAAGCTCACCAGAAGCGGTGCTGATTTTATTCAAAAATATGACAAATTAATCAGTGGTTAATAATAAGAAAGATAACGACCACCGAAATGAAATGTGAAAGAAGAACGACAGGAAACAGCTTAAGGGACAGAGTAAGAACCACCGACCTGAGGAAGAAACTCGAAATTTAACCAGCCATCGAATACATAAAGAAACAACATATAAATTGGTTCGGCCACAAAACAAGACAAAAAGAACTAACAATGAGCCATAGAACTCAAAGAGCCATAAAACAAACGCTACGAAAACGCCAGATTAAGAGAAAGACCGAGAAAGAGATGGATAATGGGAATACTAGAGCCACTAGGAGGGATAACACCAGAAGAGGCCAACAGAAGAGCAAAGCATCGCAGATTGTATCTCCCCTCGACGCCAACGGCAATGGAGGAAGGATAGAAGAAGAAGATGAAGAATCAGTGGTTTCTTTAGGGCGTTAATCCCCTGATCTCTTTGCTAGTGAGATCCGATGTCTATCCCTCTCAGATAACGGCAATAAACAGGCGGTTCCATGTGCACTTGCGCGCGTTAAGGAACCTTTGACAGTTAAAATTGAAAAGAATAGGCTATAAATATGTGCCGCTGCCCGGGCAAAATAGCCAGCAAAAACCTACCCACAACGTGGGTCCCACACCGTGGTACGGAGTTCGTGCAGAGGACTAGGATTCTCCTCGGATTTTCTCGAGATTCTCGAGGGGGATATCGGAGCACCTATTGGTTCGTCCGGTGTGCAGTGATTACGATCCCAACAAATAAATAAACCATTTAGTACTTACTTCCTGCTGTCACTAAATTTTCCGAACTCTTCTCAACAAAATCAAGAAATGTATCCGTGAAATCTTTACCACTACTACCGTAATCCGATGAGCTATGTTTCTCATCTTCCCTTCTGGCATGAAACAGTCAGAGGTAGTTAAAGTAAAGATGGAGACTGTAACCAGCTTTCTCGGCTCCTCAATGTTTGCGGTTTCTCTTTGTGAAATGAGGAGGCTATGGTCAACAGACTCATTGATGCTGTCCTTGTCTGTTCTTTTCGTACTTTTTTATTTTTTTTATTTTTGACTAAAATAGGAATTTGGTTTGTTTGTGATGTTTGTTATGGAGACTAGCATTTCTCCAGAGTCGTGTCCGTGACATGGTGGAACAGTGGGTCAAGGAAATCGACTTCACGAGAAGATAAAGTTTGTTTAGTAGGGGGGAGGGGTGTGTTCATTCGTTAGAACAAACCTTTACCAGATGTGGTAGTGCAGTGAGCAGAAAACCCGTCTACTGTGGGCAAGAGGTCCAGGTCAGTCAACTGGTCGACGATGTTTAGAATCGTTTTCCTTTTTCCCATAATTCTCAGGATAATCGGGGCACTGCAAACAGGCGTCGTCAACTTTCTCTCTGTATTCTTCGCACAATCATCCAGCTTTTAATGGATAGCGATGAAATTTTATGGGAAATAAAGGCGGCCTGGAGTAGTGGTGACCATTAAATCCAAATTGTGTTGATGGCTAAAACATATGGGTACTAACAGAATACCTTAACTATAACCTAAAACATATTGTACAGTAAAACAAAATCTTTACACATCATGCTCGAGATGTTATGAGATTCCTTCCTTCCTTCCTTCCTTCCTTCCTTCCTTCCTTCCTTCCTTCCTTCCTTCCTTCCTTCCTTCCTTCCTTCCTTCCTTCCTTCCTTCCTTCCTTCCTTCCTTCCTTCATTCCTTCCTTCCTTCCTTCCTTCCTTCCTTCCTTCCTTCCCTCCCTCCCTCCCTCCCTCCCTCCTTCCTTCCTTCCTTCCTTTTTTCGTTCCTTCCCTCCTTCCTTCCTTCCTTCCTTCCTTCCTTCCTTCCTTCATTCATTCCTTCCTTCCTTCCTTCCTTTCTCCACTCCTTCATCATTTCCTTCACTCGTTCCTCCACTCTTTCTTTTTTCCATTTGTATTTATTTCTTTTTTCATTCTTTTTTTTCTTTCTTTCTTTCTTTCTTACTACCCTTTCTTTCTGTCTTTCTTTCTTTCTTTCTTTCTTTCTTTCTTTCATTCTTTCTTTCCATTATTTTTTTCTTTCTTTCTCCCTTTCCTTTCTTTCTTTCTTCCTATCCTTTTATTCTTTCTTTCTTTCATTCTTTCTTTCTTCCTATCCTTTCTATCTTTCTTTCTCTCTATCTTTTGCCCCTTCTTTACAAACATAGACCCAGTGGATGCCTAGATATGCAGGACACATGTGAAGACTTCATGTAATCAGTGGCACCAATAAAGGAGAGCCACCCACAATATAGATTTATGATCATCGGAACTTAAGATACAATAATAGATAGAATAAGATACCAAATGTTGACGAGCCTGTCAAAGCGCTGGATTTGTATCTTCCACTTCCATGACCTTTTCCATCAATCAATCATCAAGTGCCGTCTCCGCATCGAAGGTTGGCTACCCCGTCTCCGCATCGAAGGTTGGCTACCCCGTCTCCGCATCGAAGGTTGGCTACCCCGTCTCCGCATCGAAGGTGGCTACCCCGTCTCCGCATCGAAGGTTGGCTACCCCGTCACCGCATCGAAGGTTGGCTACCATGGAGCGCCATTCCACTCTGTCTCTTGCTTTGATGGTGCAGATTGTCATAGGTTGACTTGTCCATCTTTTGATGTTGTTCGTCCATGTTAGACTTGGTCTGCCTCTGCCTCCTTTACCTTGTATTTTCCCTACTAACATTACTTTTATGAGGCAGTTCTGTCTTTTAACATGCCCCAAAAATTTCATTTGTCTTGTTCTTATTGTGTTTAATAGTTATCTTTTCATTTTTAGTTGTTTTAAGACTTCATCATTTGTTTTCTTTTCTTTCCAGCCAATTCTACCTATTCCTCTATAGATCCACATTTCAAAGGCTTCAATTTTCTGTTCTGTTTTCCGCTCTAATTTCCATGTTTCTGCACCATACAGGAATATTGAGAAGATGTAACATTTTGCTATTCTTGGTTTTAGCCTTGGTGTTATTTGTTTTGATGCTAGTATATTTTTGTTTCCATGGCATTACAATTACTTTTTGCCATACCTATTCTTTTGTTTATTTCAGTTGTACATTTTCCATCATTAGTTATAGTATGACCTTTCACCGTCCAGGAAAAAAAGACACTTGCTTGAGGTTTGTCCAGTAAAAAGTGAACCTATTTTTCCATGTCAAATTGTGTAAGCTGGTTTGATATGAAAATTAGGAACATCCGGAAATATAACAGCAGCGGATGCCAACAGAAGAGCAAAAGATCGCAAGTTATCTCTTTCGTCGACGGTGAAAGGCCAATGGGGAAGAAAAGAAGCCGGAAAAGATATATGGTATTATTTTATAGGTTTTCCGTTATTGGTTTTTCTTTAGTTGATTTAGCATCTTACCTACTATATATGGCCCTTTTCGTCTGGTCAGACGGTCTAGTGGAGGCTATTGTGTATTTTTTGAGGCTTCGTTTTTGTTGAACAGCTTCTCTCGTGGCTAATTCTACCAATGTTTGACAAACACATGCGGTCACAGAATGCACAAGCCCACTGGTTCACAGGGTTTTCCATCCTTTTTCATGAGTGTTTTCTTTTCTAAGTTTTGCCTTGGCACAGTCTCAATTGATGTTATACCGTTCCTTATACATGTTCTCCATGATGTCCGATCACTTGACAGATGATCCCAGTCATATTCACTATACGGAGAAGTCATTCAGAGATGATTTACAGATATCTCTATATTGTAGTTTAGGTCTGCCGATTTGTCTTTTTCCGTGTGTTAGTTCGCCATATAGTATTTGCCTGGGGATGCGCTTTTCTTCCATTCGCTGGACGTGCCCAAGCCATCTTAGTCTTCGACATCTGAGCATGGACATGAATGTTGGGGTCTTAGCACGTTGCAGGACAAATGTCTTGCCTACTGTTGTGCAAATATCTAAACTGAAGGATTTCGTAACGAGAAGTGGACATTATCTAGAACAAAAAGTATGGCTAAAGCTTTACGTAATAGTTGGACGACATAGTTAGGAACAACTTTTCGGTCTAAAGTTCTTCTTCTCTTCTTATCTCCTTTCTCATTTGCCTTTCAGCGTCGAGGGTAGATATAATTTGCGGTCTTTTGCTCTTCTGTTCGCTTCTGCTGCTATGTTTCCTTGTGCTGTTAATATTCCATCGATCCATTATTTTCGTGGTCGACCATTGGGTCTGGTTTTCTCGCAACGGTTATTGGGGGGTCAATGTGTTGTGCGTTGATCACTTTACCTTGTCACGCGGCCAAACCATTTTACCTGTTGTTTCTTTATATATTCTATGGCCGGAGGGGAGGGGGGGGGGGTTAATTCTTTGCTTTTTTTCTCAGTTCTTAATTTCTGATCTTATCTCTCAGACTGTTTCCTGTCATTCGTCTAACACATTTCATCTCAGTAGAGGTTATTTTTCTTATTGTTCTTGCATCTAGGGTGCAGGACTGGCATTGGTAGCACAACGTTGGGATGAAGATGAATAAAAGTTGACTAAAATTGAATGTGGAAAACTTAAGCATCGCAGCATCTTACTTTTTGTACTGACATCACCATCATCAAGTACCGCGCCTACTGGCGTAGGTGATCATGTCTCTCAGCAACTTTCGATCACGACAGTTATTTATCATTTCTGTTGTTGACCTTTTGCCAAGCCATTCTCTTAAGCTGTCTGCTATCTTTTCTCTTTGCTTCCCTCTATCTCTTCGTCAAACGTGTAGAAGAGATCGATCACTTTATCTATCTTGGAAGTCACATTGATCGAGAAGGGGATACGAGCAAAGCAATTAGAATCAGAATAGCTAAAGCAGCAATGTCTTTCAGAAGCCTTGAAAAGTTGTGGAAATCAAAACTCATCAGCACAAACACAAAACTTAGGCTATTCAAATCAAATGTACTATCAACCCTTACGTATGCGTGTGAAAGCTGGAAAACAACAAGAGATATAGAAACAAAGTTGAACGCATTCGAAAATAAATGTCTAAGGAAAATACTTGGTATAGCATGGAACGAATTCAAAACAAACGAGGAAATTAGAGAAATCGCCAATCAACCACTAATATCTTCAGTAATAAAGAAAAGACGATGGTCATACGTTGGACATGTGATGAGAAGAGATAATAATCGAATAGCAAAGCAAGCCCTCATATGGGAAACAACAGGTAAAAGAAAAAGAGGAAGACCCAGGGAGACACTGAGAAGAACATTGATGAGAGAGGCAAGAGCAGCAGGAATCGGCTCCCTCAATGAGATAGAACTGCTTGCACAGAACAGAGACAGATGGCGAGATTTGATAAAATATCTTTAAAAGAAAACTGCTAGAACAAAAATTCATATAGGAGAAGGTGTATCTTGGTCTACGCCCTATGGGCCGGTTACGGCTCGAAAGGTCAATAGATCTCTTCGTCCCTCAATTTTCCCAGTTGTTACAATATTTTCCAGCTGTTCTCTTCTCATTACATGGCCAAAAATGATGATTGTTTCTTCCTAATTTTACTTACAGGCCGGTCAAAATAGCTTGAATTCTATACCCAATGATTCATAAAAAGTTGAATGCTGCTTATAGTTAAGGTATTCTGTTAGTATCCGTATGTTTTTCTTATTTTTTAAATACGTTTTGTTGACTTAAATATGTATTTATTATTAGTAAGATAAAATGTCGATGCTTTTATCATAACGCTGATTTGAATTATTTAAAATTATGTTGAAAAATTATATATGTGGTAAATGTAACGTTTGAATACGGATTTCTTAACATAGTATATGTTGTACGTGCATGATCAACAACTCTTTTATAGACATAATTATTTCTGTGGCGTAATTCAAACCTTTTTCTTATATTATTTTTTGGAATGATTTCTTTTATTCTGACTCCTACGAGAAATGTTTCAAGCGATACTTTTTCTTCTTTTCTTCCTCACCTGCCTTTCAGCGTCCAGGGGAGATATAGTTTGTGGTCTTTTTATTTCTCTTGGATTCTACTGTATATTTCTGTTTCATGTTGTTTGTAATATTTCATTAGTTTATCTTTTCGTAGTCGGCCCTTAGGTCTGGTGTTCTTGCAACGTTTAATGAATAACGCTCTATATTGTGTAGTGATTTTTCTGTCTTATCACTTGGCCAAGCCATAATACAGAAAGATTCATTAAACGTTGCAAGAACACCAGATCTAAGAGCCGACTACGAAAAGGTAAATTAATGGAATGTTACAAACAACATGAAACAGAAATATACAAGAGATTCCAAGAGAAATAAAAAGACAACAAACTATATCTCCCCTGGACGCTGAACTGACCTGACAGTGTTGCCTCATGTGATACTGACCTGACAGTGTCGCCTGATGTGATACTGACCTGATAGTGTTGCCTGATGTGATACTGACCTGGCAGTGTTGCCTGATGTGATACTGACCTGACAGTGTCGCCTGATGTGATACTGACGTGACAGTGTTGCCTGATGTGATACTGACGTGACAGTGTTGCCTGACGTGATACTGACCTGACAGTGTCGCCTGATGTGATACTGACGTGACAGTGTTGCCTGACGTGTTACTGACCTGGCAGTGTTGCCTGACGTGATACTGACCTGGCAGTGTTGCCTGATGTGATACTGACATGACAGTGTTGCCTGATGTGTTACTGACCTGACAGTGTTACCTGACGTGTTACTGACCTGACAGTGTTGCCTGATGTGATACTGACCTGACAGTTTTGCCTGACGTGATTCTAACCTGGCAGTGTTGCCTGACGTGTTACTGACCTGACAGTGCTGCCTGACGTGATACTGACCTGGCAGTGTTGTCTGATGTGATACTGACCTGACAGTGTCGCCTGATGTGATACTGACGTGACAGTGTTGCCTGACGTGTTACTGACCTGGCAGTGTTGCCTGACGTGATACTGACCATGCAGTTTTGCCTGACGTGATACTGACATGACAGTGTTGCCTGACGTGATACTGACCTGACAGTGTTGCCTGACGTGTTACTGACATGACAGTGTTGCCTGACGTGTTACTGACCTGACAGTGTCGCCTGACGTGATACTGACATGACAGTGTTGCCTGACGTGATACTGACCTGACAGTGTTGCCTGACGTGTTACTGACCTGACAGTTTTGCCTGACGTGATACTGACCTGGCAGTTTTGCCTGACGTGATACTGACCTGACAGTTTTGCCAGACGTGATACTGACCTGGCAGTTTTGCCTGACGTGTTACTGACCTGGCAGTTTTGCCTGACGTGATACTGACCTGGCAGTTTTGCCTGACGTGACACTGAAAATATCACCAATAAATTTACTGATCGCCATGAACGTAATACGGTCACAAACATCATATTCCGTTATATCATTATTTTACCATTTACTATTGATGTAACAATCAACGCAATTTAAAAAATATTCTTGTAAATGCGACGTAACTAGGCATGCTTTTGTTTTCGATATTACTTCGATTTAATGTAACCAAATATATCACTAATAAAAATATGCTGATCGATTTTTGAGTAATGGGCTGTGGCTCCCATAGTGACCTATATTGAGTTCGCTACATTCCCGGGCAGGCCGTGCTAAAATGGCCAGAACAAGGTCACTGATTTAATCTTCCTGTAGAGACCCAATATTAGATTAAAGAATGATGTTAGCTAAAATGAGTGGAAGGTGACAAGAGCACTGGTAAAATTACTACTGAACATCTGTTACTAAAGTTACGGGTAATTAGGGAACATATATGGCTCTTGCGGTCAAAGAGTAATATCTGATTAGAAGACGTTTTTGATATAAATTATTGGTTTCTTAGATTTATTTAAAATCTAGTTTCTTTTTCTTTGCCATTCTCTTTTCATTGTGGAGCAATGCGTGAAGTATAAAAAGTAGTAAAGTACCCCCGTCACGCCAAGTGGCGTATAGGGAAATATGGTGTTAGTGACTCTATATTTTACAGACTTTCAGCACGTGATTTTTGGGGTAATGTGGTCGGTATTACGCCCGTGCTGATTTACTTTTCCAGAAAAAAATCCGGAACCCATTTAAGGCTGGGTGAACCCGGAAGCTATCGGCTGGGATAGAACCCTAGTCCGTGTCCTTTGTAGTCCAGTTCACTAACCACTGATCTATATAGGTCTTCAATAATTTCCAGACTGTTTGTTTCTTGCTTTTCTCGTACGATTGATCCCTGTTTTTCTCATCATCTTAATCTCTGCTTCCACATGTCGTCTCCAAGTAAATCTAGATCTTTCCCTTTCTCCTCACATGGAGATTCCAAAAACGGGTTGTTCGTTTAATATTATCAGTTGGATTCCGTTGTATGTGTCCTTTTCGGAGCTATCATCATCATCATGTACCATGCCTGCTGGCGTTGGTGATCATGTCTCTCCACAATTTTCGATCTCGACAGTTATTGATCATTTCTGTTGTTGACCTTCTGCCAAGCCATTCTCTTAAGCTGTCTGTTATTCTTTCTCTTTGCTTTCCTCTGTCTCTTCGTCCCTCAATTTTCCCAATTTTTACAATATATTCCAGCTGTTCTCTTCTCATTACATGGCCAAAAAAGATGATTGTTTCTTCCTAATATTGGAAATTAAACCCCTTTTTGCTTTGGCCTCTTTCAGAACGTTTTCATTGTCCATGATTCACATACATATGTTAAAAATGACTCTACATAACATTGATTCCTGTAAAAAAATCCGGTACCCATTTAAGGCTGGGTGAACCGGAAGCCGACGGTTGGGATTGAACCATACCTCTTGTCCTTTGTAGTCCAGTTCACTAACCATTGAGCTATCGCGGCTCCCAATAGTGTAAATAACATACATAAAATAATGTATAAATGATATAAATATGCCATAATTCCTCAATTTTGAACAATCCGCGATGTACCGAGGCCGCGATAAATGAACCGCGATGTAGCGAGGGATGACTGCATATATATATATACTAAAACAAGTCGGGGAATTTAAATACATAGGAAGTCTAGTGACAAAAGACAATTAACAAACAGCAGAAATAGACTCAAGATGCAACAAAGATTGACAAATCATCGGACAGCTATCACCATTATTGTCCAACAAGGAAATAACTCTGGAGGCAAAACGGGCACTATACAATACAATCTTCATCCCAACGTTGTGCTACCAATGCCAGACCTGGACCCTAGATGCAAAAACAATAAGAAAAATAACCTCTACTGAGATGAAATGTGTTAGACGAATGAAAGAAAACAGTCTGAGAGATAAGGTCAGAAATTAAGAACTGAGAAAAAAGCTAGGAATAGCCCCCGCCAAAGAATATATAAAGAAACAACAAATAAAATGGTTTGGCCACGTGACAATGTAGAATGATCAAAACACAACACAACGAGCCTTCAACAAACCTTGCGAGTACACCAGGCCCAAGGGCGACCACGAAAAAGATGGATTGACGGAATATTAGAAACACTAGGAAAAATAACAGCAGTAGAGGCGGACAGAAGAACAAAAGAGTGAAAAATTATTTTCCAAATATAAATCCCAAAATTGAAAATAAATAATAAAATAATATGCAATATATATATATAAATCAAATACAAATTGTATCTCCCATCGACGCTGAAAAGAAAATGAGCAAGGCAAGAAGAAGAAAAAGAAGATATCTATATATATAAATAAAACAATTGTATAAAAGAAGGCCCACGTATCGCTTATCTCCGGTAGTAACAGCCAGACGTTCTGTTGCCGAACTGTTTCTCTCTTGGCTGATTCTTACAATATCTGAATGACAGATCTTACAGTAGAATGAACAAAACAAGTTTATGTTATCAGGTTACCTCTATTTTCTCTTGCATCTTTTACCTTCCAACTGACTTCATTTATTATTAATCAGATAAAATGCCCATGCTTATATTTGTTATCCGTTTGTTACGATTTTTTTCCAGAGTTTTTTCTAATCTATTCCACTAGAGGAAAAACTCTGGCAGGAAACCCGTGCAGGCTTCTCTGTATCTCAGATTTGGTCATTTCTCAGGTCGCTTCCCTTCTGTTAGTTTTCTCATACAATATTTGTTTAGGGCTGCGGTTCGTATTCATGCATGAGTCTTCGTTTTCTCAGAGACGTGATAATATGTAAGAATAGAGAGTGGCACGGCGTCTGTACGCTACGTTCTGCCATTTGATGTTTAGTTATTTTTCCATGTTAGTTAAGATGTTAACTATTTAGTAATTTCTTGTGTCTTTAATAAGGTGTCCAAGTTTGACAGCCATGACGGATGTGAAGAGCTAAATAGAAACAGTCCATTTAAAACATTGCCAAGTTTAAGCATAAATGTATGACATTTTATAACACGTGGACGTACCAGAAACGTCATGTTGGACGTAAAGTCAAGACAGCGCAGTGGGTGAAACTCATCATCATCGAGTGCCGTCTCCGCATCAAAGGTTGGATACCATGGAGCGCCATTCCACTCTGTCTCTTGCTTTGATGGTGCAGATTGTCATAGGTTGACTTGTCCATCTTTTAATGTTACTCGTTCATGTTAGTCTTGGTCTGCCTCTGCCTCTTTCACCTTGTATTTTCCCTTCCAATATTACTTTTAGTAGGTGAAACTAGACAAAAGGTTAAATGACGTAAATCAAGTGTAAGTCTCAAGATGTATTGTTTCTAAACGTAATAAAAACATGGATATAAATTGAGAATGTTTGTTCAAGACAGGAGATGAATTAATTTTATTGATTACTTAATAACACTTTCTCGTGGAAAACCAAAATTGTGGCGGCTACAGCTTATATCGACCAGTACGATGCTGCGATGCATGTTAACATTTGCCACTCACAGCCGTGATGTCAAGCATCCTGTGGATTAGTCGTTTGGCGGACACATTCCATTGCTCGCTTCAATGCTTCCCAGACAGCGATATCCGAAAACTGGGCTACTAAATCTTTCTTGTCCTAGAAAGCCCAACGAGTTAGCTCTCAATCGCATGAACGAATTTGTCAATATTTCACCTAAACCTGACCCCCTCAGGAGTATCAACTCATCGGTTCTGCCTGTCATATATTCAACGACTTTATCAAGCCAGTTCTTTGAAATGTATAAGATATTTCTAGTAATTCATTGTCCCGCTGTGCAATGGTGCTAATTTTAAAATTGAAATAGAGATTTCTTTTGATTTTCTTCAAGACGGTGGTAATTTTCAAGCTGGAGTAGAGAGAAATTATTTGATCTGCTCTAACAAGGTGGTAATTTTCAAGCTGGAGTAGAGAGAAATTATTTGATCTGCTCTAACAAAGTGGTAATTTTCAAGCTGGAGTAGAGAGAAATTATTTGATCTGCTCTAACAAGGTGGTAATTTTCAAGCTGGAGTAGAGAGAAATTATTTGATCTGCTCTAACATTGTGGTAATTTTCAAACAGAAATAGAACAAATATATATTTACAGCAACATGGCGTTAATTTAAAAATTGAATATGAAAGCAACTCAATGATTTCTCGTAACATGTTGTTAGCTCTAGCGTTTAAATAGGCTATAGAGCGTAGCTCATTGATGTATATACCATTATACGAAATCTGAAGTTTGATAAAAGAAATGTTCTAAGGTATTTTTTTTTAAATATAATTTTTGCAGTACTAAAGTTTTAATCAAATACCATCTTGGAATCTATCCGAGTTATACGGTGTTCAGTTCAAAGATTTGAATAGAAAGACAATGCTCAATTCCTTGTACTACTTGGAACGTTAAACATTGAATTATATTGTATATTCTTTTTTTTATTTTGCTGCAAACTTGTTTTGATTTTTCTCGCAATCAGCAATTGTAAAGCAAACTAGCTGTTTAATAAGTTGTCTCATACTTGAGTGAGAGTTTGGTTCGATCCCTGGTGTTCAGAAGTTATCTCATACTCGAGTGAGAGTTTGGTCCGGTCCCTGGTGTTCAGAAGTTGTCTCATACTTGAGTGAGAGTTTGGTCCGGTCCCTAGTGTTCAGAAGTTGTCTCATACTTGAGTGAGAGTTTGGTTCGGTCCCTGGTGTTCAGAAGTTATCTCATACTCCAGTGAGAGTTTGGTCCGGTCCCAGGTGTTCAGAAGTTGTCTCATACTTGAGTGAGAGTTTGGTCCGGTCCCTGGTGTTCAGAAGTTGTCTCATACTTGAGTGAGAGATTGGTCCGGTCCCTGGTGTTCAGATGTTGTCTTATAGTAAGTAAAGTGCTCCCGTCCCACCAAGTGGCGTATAGGGAATATGATGTTAGTGACCATAAATTTTACAGACCTTCGGCACATGATTGTTGGGGTAATGTGGTCGGTATTACGCCCGTGCCGCTTTACTTTCCCAGAAAAAAATCCGGTACCGATTAAAGGCTGAGTGAACCTGGGATCCGTCGGTTGGTATCGAACCCTACTTCTTGTCCTTTGTAGTCCAGTTCTAAGTTGTCTTATACTTGTGTGAAAGTTTGGTCCGGTTTCTATTGTTCAGAAGTTGTCTTATAATTATGTGAAAGTTTGGTCGAGTCTCTAGTGTTCAGAAGTTGTCTTATACTTGTGTGAAAGTTTGGTCCAGTCTCTAGTGTTCAGAAGTTGCCTTATACTTGTGTGAAAGTTTGGTCCGGTCTCTATTGTACAGAAGTTGTCTTATACTTGTGTGAAAGTTTGGTCCGGTCTCTATTGTTCAGAAGTTGTCTTATACTTGTGTGAAAGTTTGGTCCGGTCTCTAGTGTACAGAAGTTGTCTTATAATTGTGTGAAAGTTTGGTCCAGTCTCTAATGTTCAGAAGTTGTCTTATACTTGTGTGAAAGTTTGGTCCAGTCTCTAGTGTTCAGAAGTTGACTTATACTTGTGTGAAAGTTTGGTCCGGTCTCTAGTGTTCTCTCTCTCTCTCTCTCTCTCTCTCTGCGATTAGGACTCAATCAGAGTAGGATTCCAGACTCTCACATGAAGTCAGCTGTCAGGTTAAGTGTGTTGATCGCTCCCACCGACAGAACACCACAATTAGAGACTTCCAGATCCACTCGGATTGAACACCCGTTAAAACGTTGCACTGTGTTCTGCGCCAGTGGCCCAGTGCATCCGATTTCAGCCAGCTTTTTATTCAGGTTTGTTTTCCTTAGCCTTTGATTGTCTCCAATATTCCTGCAGGGCAGCAAATTGTCTTTTCTGTAGGGAGATTCTCCCCTTAGATGGTCGGCCCTCCCAGGTTTACGAGCACCATCTGCCCGAGTCACTAGATGTGACTAACACAGACATGCACACACAAAAATATGAGATGTGACTAACACAGACATGCACATAGCGATACGAGGCATGACTAACACTGACACACATCAAGATATGAGATATGACTAACACAGACATACACGCAAAGATATGACACATGACTAACATAGACATGCACACAAAGATATGTATATGACTAACATAGATATGCACACACAAAGATATGACACATGCCTGACATAGACATGCACACAAAGATATGAGATATGACTGACATAGACATGCACACACAAAGATATGACACATGCCTAACATATACATGCACACAAAGATATGAGATGTGACTAACATAGACATGCACAGACAAGGAAATGAGATGTGACAAACACAGACATGCACACACAAAGAAATGAGATATGACTAACATAAACATGCACACAAAGATATGAGATATCACTAACCCAGACATGCACACACAAAGATATGACACATGACTAACACAGATACACACTAAGATATGAGATATGACTAAACACAGACACGCATAAAGATATGAGACATGATTGATACGGACACACCAAGATATGATATATGACTACCATGACACACACCAAGATATGGGTCATGGCTAGCACACACACACACACACACACAAAGCTAATATATGAGCCATGGCTAGCACAGAAACACACTAAGATAAGAGCCATGGCTAGCACGGAAACACATTAAGATATGAGCCATGGCTAGCACGGAAATACACTAAGATATGAACCACGGCTAGCACGGATACACACTAAGATATGAACCATGGCAGCACAGACACACACTAAGATATGAGCCATGGCCAGCACATACACCCACTAAGATATCAGCCATGGCTATCGCAGGCACCCACTAAGATATGAGCTACGACTAGCACGGATATACACTGAGAAATGAGCCATGGCCCAATTCAAGAGAAGCAGAAGAGGAGGTAGAAGAGCAGCGATCGCGAAAGGTATCCATATGCTCGGGTTTGTTGTAGTCGGCAGACTCTTCTTTACGTGGGAATCATCGACATACGAGACGCAGGCCCCGGTTAACTGTTCACAGGTTCCGTTCAAACAGTTGTCCGGAGATTTGAGAGTGCAGTCTGACCCGTATTACGTTTCCTTGCACGTATAGTCTGCACTTTCCGGGTCACATACGATGTCACAGCCACCAGAACACGTCTGTTCGCACTGTAGCCCAAAATTACCATCGGGGCAAGTGTCATTACAGGTATAGCCAGGATGTTTACATTGTAGGCATTTTCCGGATTTTTTTCTCACATAAAGGACAGACACTGAGACAAGATCTGGAGCAGTCGTGTCCATAGATCCCATGTGAACAGTTGCCATGACACGTACCGGTGATGACATTGTAGCCTTTGCTACACCCACTACACACTTCACAAAACGACCCAGAATGCCCGTCCAGACAATAGGTGTCTGTAAATGTTTGCACCTCACACACCGTCAGTGCACTGTCGGCCTGCGAAATGGTCGGTGAGAACTCAATCTTAATGTGTGCCATTGGCGTTTGTGTGGTGACTACAATAGTGTTCACAGAAACATTAGGGT
Source organism: Megaustenia siamemsis (assembly GCA_032433765.1). Taxonomy (NCBI): domain Eukaryota; kingdom Metazoa; phylum Mollusca; class Gastropoda; order Stylommatophora; family Ariophantidae; genus Megaustenia; species Megaustenia siamemsis. Next base: position 25,563,036 of record JAVIAB010000126.1, read on the forward strand.
ATGATATATCATTATACTGGAACACTACGCCGCCACTCTCAGAGAAAGCCTTCAGAGTGGCATTCTTTACGCGAAGCATAGTGCTAGCTCGATGATAGAATCGAATGGTGTGAATCTTCTGGGGCGTGGCAAAGTTCAGATACCAGTAAACAGGATTGGTTCCACTTCTGAATTTTGTGTGTGTGCAGTCATTGTCATAGAGATTGGTCTTTGTTTTGCCATTAACTGCGGCCTCTGGTCCACATCCGTCTCCCGTATAACAAGCATTAAATGTGTCGGTCTGGTTTCTGTTCTGTTTGAGAGCCACATTCCGACCCCCGCGATGGATCAGATATTTGCGGCTATCGTCCCTTCAATCCGTAACTTGTTGATCAGACCAGCCCCAGAGCAAAAGACATCAATCTCGTTGTGACTAACTACAAACCTTGATTCGTTGTTACATAAGGCAGAACCATTTAGTTTTACCGTGAAACTGTCCGGATAAGGTTAAGTCATTCACATAAATTCTAAACCAGGAGAACGGCAAAGATTGATTGAGAGTTGCCTCAACTGATGTAGAATTTGTGTTCGGATTACATGTGGTGTCGTTGTTATCAAACAGGAAAGTAGGCTCAGATTTTTGGGCGTATTTGTACACGAGATCCAAGTACTGACACTGGGGTCCGAAATATTCGTGCTGACAATGTCATTGTTTGGGCATGTCCCTGTAGTTTTGTCACATTCTGAGTCATTATAGCAGTGATACCCCAGACACTTTCACTATATTCCCAATTGTGTACTTTGTCGTCATCATCAATGAGCGCCGTCTCCGCATCGAAGGTTGGTTACCATGGAGCGCCATTCCGCTCTGCCTTTTGCTTTCATAATGCATGTTGTCATAGGTTGATTTGTCCATATATTGATGTTGCTCGTCCATGTTAATCTAGGTCTGCCTCTGATTATATTATCTTGTATTTTCCGTTCCCATATTACTTTTAGTAGGCTGTTGTGTCTTTTAACATGCCAAAAAATCTCATTTGTCTTGTTTTAATTGTGTTTAGCAGTTCTCTTTTCATTTAAAATAATTTTTAATTGTTTTAAGTTTTCATAGGATGTTTTCTTTTCTTTCCATCCAATTCCTTCTATTCTTCTATAAATCCACATTTCAAAGGCTTCACTGTTCTGTCTTCTTCCCTAATGTCAATACTTCTGTACCATACAGGAATGTTGAGAAGTTATAACATTGTGCAATTCTCAGTTTTAGCCTTGATGTTATTTGTTTTGATGTTAGTATATTGTTCATGGCATTAACATGTGGATTTGCATGCCTGATAGAAGCTATGAACATGTTTTTAAATTTTAATCTACAATTATATTCTTTGTTTATATTCTTTGACATTTTTACTTTAAATGTTGGAACCATCAATCTCTTCTTTTTTCGTTATTTGAAAGCCCAGCCTGTTTGAATTATAATTTTAAAGACACTACAGTACATATCGGAACATACCCAGCAAAAATGTTAACTGTACTGTTGACCTCGAACAAATATTACAGTCACAAGAAAAATAATTGACTGTCAAATTATGAAGCATTATGTGGGTCTCCTGCAAGCGTCTCATTCTTGGAGGCATTTCATCAATATAATCTGCTGGAAACCGAACGTCGATGAGGAGAAAAATGATTAAGTAGATGAAGATGAGGAAAATGAAAATTGGGTTTAGTAAAAGTAAAGTAAAGTACCCCCGTAACGCCAAGTGGCGATTAGAGACTATGGTGTTAGTGACTATAAATTTTACAGACCCTCAGCACATGATTTTTGGGGTAATGTGATCGGTATTACGCCCGTGCCGCTTTACTTTCCCAGAAAAAAATCCGGTACCGATTAAAGAAAATTTGGTATACATTGCTGATATAGTACTAAACATTAGATATCTTTGGATTATCAATGTCCATTTTTGTAATCACGCGCTCTCAATATTTTGAAAAAATCATTATATTATTAAATTTTGGAATTGTGCCTGGTATGATGAACTTAAATCTTTCCAGCTCTGGATAGTTCTACGTCCGAATACGGTTTTCCCTATGAGAACTAATTGAAAGCCAATTAATCAGTTTGCAGATCTAAAGTGATCCTAAGTGATCATCATCATCATCATCAAGTACCGGGCCTGCTGGCGTAGGTGTTCATGTCTCTCCATAACTTTCGATCACGACAGTTATTTATCATTTCTGTTGTTGACCTTCTGCCAAGCCTTTCTCTTAAGCTGTCTAGTATCTTTTCTCTTTGCTTCCCGCTATCACTTCGTCCCTCAATTTTCCCAGTTGTTACAATATATTCCAACTGTTCTATTCCCATTACACTTATCCTAAGTGATACACATTTCAAGAAAGCTTAAACAGCAAATACACATAATAAGGTAAAAACAACAACAATTAAATAACCTAAAAAAATTAAATTAACACGTACGCACAAATAACAAGCAAGTATTCTATATGCATAAAAAGTAAACATTACATTTACCATTACTTAATTAGGATTGGCGTTGACAGATACCACCCAACGATTTTTTACTCTATAAAAAATTCCTGGAACCCTTTCATTTCATCCTTTCCGTCTCTTATTTATGTCCTCATTTAAAGCCTTAAATAATATCTCCAACTTACCTGTAGGGAGCCGCGATAGCTCAGTGGTTAGTGAACTGGACTACAAAGGACAAGGGGTAGGGTTCGATCACAACCGACGGCTTCAGGGTTCACCCAGCCTTAAATGAGTACCGGATTTTTTTCTGGGAAAGTAAAGCGGCACGGGCGTAATACCGACCACATTACCCCAAAAATCATGTGCTGAAGGTCTATAAAATTTATGGTCACTAACATCATATTCCCTATACGTCACTTGGCGTGACGGGGGCACTTTACTTTTTTTTCATTATTATCCAATAAAACATCAGATGGGAGATGCACCACAGAAATAAAAAGCAGAATAGCTCAGGCAAAAATAGCATTTCAGAAAATAAAAAATATCTTATGCAACAAATCTATGTCAATAAAAATGAGAAAGAAAGTTCATCGGTGCTATATAGAACCAATTCTGACATATGGATGCGAATCATGGAGAGTAGATAAACAAATGAAAAGACGATTAGAGGCCACAGAGATGGGATTTCTCAGAAGAATATTGAAAGTTCCCTGGACAGCTAAAAAGACCAATGAGAGAGTTCTCAAAGTTGGAATACTTGGTTACAACTGGTAAAATAAAAGGAAAGAGAGATCGCAGATGACAAAGAGAGAAAATACTGGATAGCTTGGTGTCATGGCATGTAAAACAGTCAACAACAGAAATGATACGATGCACTGTAGATAGAAGATTGTGGAGGGGCATGATCACCTACGCCAACCGGTATGGCACGTGATGATGATCCAATAAAACGATAAAATCGTGACTTATTCGACAATAAATGTAGTGGCTATCTTTGTGCACATCATTTCATCTTTGTGACCAACTCATTATGCAATATTCATTATCTTTACTAATGAGAAAATAACGCGACAGCAATTTGAGATCAACGGGAAAATTTACCGTGTCTTTAGTTCTGAGAGGGGTTAGAAGGAAAGAAGATGGGTGGTAGTTACTTTTGAACATTACATACCTTAGTTTAGTTTAGTCGAGAAGTCATCCTCATTGCACATCGGAGAAGTCCGTAAGTGCTCGGATCTCTTCCGAAGTATAGCCCTCAACGTGTAGCAACTAACAACGCATGTGTTGAGCTGGTTAATAGGTATTTGGATTTCCTGCGAAACGTTCGCGTCTGGTATCTCCCAATTTGACCGGATATTCGAGTTATATGTTCATAGTTGAGGATTCAAAGTCATTTTTAAAGTCGATTTTCATGCCAGCGTCTCTGAGGGCATTCAGAATGTCAAAGCTGCCCATTGCCATTCTGCACTCAACATCAACGAAACTAACAAGCCGTCAGCACGTTCATTACCTGGCACATACACATTCACTGCAAGAAAATGAAACAGAATTTCGTTAGACTAGACCTCTCCGGAGACTCCAACCATTGATGTCGGCCCTTCATCGGCGAGTATTGATCTCAGGATATAGTAACTTATCGTTACTACGTAAAGCGCCGGTACCAAATACGCCGTATTAATACAGTAGTTTCTTAGCCGTGATCCCACCTACCCTAGTTTTCAATTATTGATTCAAAAGGTGTTTCGTGACCCTATATGTCCTTAAAATTTCCTTCATGTTATAAAAGTTTACAGGGATGCGTTCCGTCATGTCATTAAAGTTTAATGTGACGCGTTCAATCATGTTATTAAAGTTTACTTGGACACGTTCCTTCATGTCATTAAAGTTTACTTGGACACGTTCCTTCATGTCATTAAAGTTTAATGAGACGCGTTCAATCATGTCATTAAAGTTTACTGGGACGTGTTCTTTCAAGTCATTAAAGTTTACTTGGACACGTTCCATCATGTCATTAAAGTTTAATGGGACGCGTTAATTATGTCATTAAAGTTTACTGGGATGTGTTCCTTCAAGTCATTAAAGTTTAATGAGACGCGTTCAATCATGCCATTAAAGTTTACTGGGACGTGTTCCTTCAAGTCATTAAAGTTTAATGAGACGCGTTCCATCATGTCATTAAAGTTCATTGGGACGTGTTCCTTCATGTCATTAATGTTTACTTGGACACGTTCCTTCATGTCATTAGAGTTTACTTGGACACGTTCCTTCATGTCATTAAAGTTTACTTGGACACGTTCCTTCATGTCATTAAAGTTTACTTGGACACGTTCCTTCATGTCATTAAAGTTTACTTGGACACGTTCCTTCATGTCATTAAAGTTTAATGGGACGCGTGCAATCATGTCATTAAAGTTTAATGGGACGCGTTCAATCATGTCATTAAAGTTTACTTGGACACGTCCATTCATGTCATTAAAGTTTAATGGGACGCTTTCAATCATGTCATTAAAGTTTAATGGGACGCTTTCAATCATGTCATTAAAGTTTACTGGGACGCGTTAATCATGTCATTAAAGTTTACTGGGACACATTCCCTCATGTTATTAAAGTTTACTGGGACGTGTTCCATCATGTCATTAATGTTTACTGGGACGCGTTCAATCATGTCATTAAAGTTTAATGGGACGTGTTCCATCATGTCATTAAAGTTTATTGGGACGTGTTCTGTCATGTCATTAAAGTTTACTGGGACACATTCCCTCATGTTATTAAAGTTTACTGGGACGTGTTCCATCATGTCATTACAGTTTACTGGGACGCATTCGATCATGTCATTGAAGTTTACTGGGACGTGTTCCATCATGTCCTTTAAAGTTTACTGGGACGCGTTCAATCATGTCATTAAAGTTTACTGGGACGTGTTCCGTCATGTCAGTAAAGTTTAATGGGACGAGTTCAATCATGTCATTAAAGTTTAATGGGACGTGTTCCATCATGTCATTAAAGTTTACTGGAACGCGTTCCTTCATGTCATTAAAGTTTACTGGGTCGTGTTCCGTCATGTCATTAAAGTTTATTGGGAAGTTTTCCTTCATGTCATTAAAGTTTATTGGGACGTGTTCCTTCATGTCATTAAAGTTTATTGGGACGTGTTCCGTCATGTCATTAAAGTTTACTGGGACGTGTTCCTTTATGTCATTAAGGTTATTAGGACGTGTTCCGTCATGTCATTAAAGTTTATTGGGACGTATTCCGTCATGTCATTAAAGTTTACTGGGACGCGTTCAATCATGTCATTAAAGTTTAATGGGACGCGTTCAATCATGTCATTAAAGTTTAATGGGACGTGTTCCATCATGTCATTAAAGTTTACTGGAACGCGTTCCTTCATTTCATTAAAGTTTATTGGGACGTGGTCCGTAATGTCATTAAAGTTTATTGGGATGTGTTCCTTCATGTCATTAAAGTTTACTGGGACGTGTTCCCTCATGTCATTAAAGTTTTCTGGGACGTGTTCCTTCATGTCATTAAAGTTCATTGGGACGTGTTCCGTCATGTCATTAAAGTTTACTGGAACGCGTTTCTTGATGTCATTAAAGTTTAGTGGGATGCGCTCCTTCGTGTCATTAAAGTTTACTGGGATGCGCTCCTTCATGTCATTAAAGTTTACTGGAACGCGTTCCTTGATGTCATTAAAGTTTACTGGAACGTATTCCGTCATGTCGTCCATGAAGCCAGTGGTGGGGAGTGTTAAACACTCCAAGGCATGGTGACAGCTTTACAAGGAAGGAACACAATACAATACTGACGTTTCGGCCTGGGGCCTTCTTCAGAATACAGGGACAACGACAACAAACGATGAAGCACAATTATCTATAACTACATGTTAGATGATCAGGTGAATGGAGAGGTGGACAGAAAAGAAGAAAGAAGGATGTAGAAATAAGAAAGGAGGCTACATGAGGGGAGGTAGTATTAGTGTCAAGATGTGTAAAATAGAAAGATAGAAAAATGAGGAAGAGCTAGAAATGTCAATAGTAAAAAGTGAATAATGTATCATAAAACGTATATGAAAATCACTTAGCTCAATCAACTTGTCTGTCAGCCGTGAAGAAATCGAATGAATGACTATATGCATGACACTAGACGGGGAACAGCACGTGGCGGAAGAACGCGATAGAGAAGTCGTAGGAAAACAATTTAGAGGGGAGGATGGTTTTTTTTTTAGGGGGGAGAAGAAATGGCGGGTCAGCCAGACTAGTGTGAAAACACCGGTCGAAATAAATAGAAACCAAAACAATAGCTCAGTAAGGCATGTCTGCTGGCAGACAAAGAGCGGAAGAAGGAGAAGATAATAGGTCTCATAAAAGTACTAGGACCTATCAGGGGGGGTAATCCAAAGAGAGGAATCGGTGAGGGGGTGAAACAAAAGACAAGGCGGTACACTGGGAAATGAGCAAGAGAGATAGTCTATGGGTGGGCTAAAAATGGATGGATAGAGAGGTAGGGAGAGGGAGGAAATAATAACCAGAAGAAGAGAAATAGAGAGGAAGAATAAGAAGGGTAAGAATCAGGTATGGGAAAAGTGGATAGGAGGAGAGGCGGTGGGTCAGGAGTGAATAGACAGAGAGGGATTCAGAAAGAAGTGGAGTAATAGAGGGATGGTAGGCAGGAAGTAGTGCCTAGAGAGGTAGAGAAGTGGGGAAACGGGGAGAATGAGGGGGATACAATGAGGGGTGGAGTCAGAGTGGCTGATGAACAGACAAGTGGAGTCTTAGAAGAGGGTAAGAGTAGACACCCGAGTAAGGGAAGAGTCGTCCATTACTTTATCACTGCACGTCACAGTTGTTCATCACTGGTACTTTGGTTAATTTGCTTATTCGTGTCTTCTAAGAAATATAAAACACACAATAGCCATCTTTAATACAATAACAGTGATTCGAAGAAGCTCTATATTAAAATTACACATTTTCTGTCGTGCAAAATTGAATATTGCATCCCGGAAACTTTCAGTTTTGTTCTTTTTTTTTTATGTGCATCAACTACTAAAATATCACTCGTCTCAATTGTTCAATTGTCTGGAGAGCTTCATTGTTGCAGTTTCTCATATTCCAAGTGCGGCGTGCTACCGGAGCTATTGAGATTAGTGCTCTGTGCACACCGTGAGCTGTGTATTTTATCGGATGGTGTTTCTATATTCAGATTGCTTACCATGAATGATGATATCGTATGACGAAGAACAGTTCAGTTGCGTTCACTATCGGTGCTGCTATGTCTTATGTCTTTTGGCGTGTGCTGTGTTTTTCTACGATGGGGACTGCAACTTCTTTGTTTGTTTGGATATTCCATGCAAATGTTAATTCTGATGATTCCACTTACACGGGCGGTTGAGCAATGGTGGATTTTACTTCGTTTGCATATCTTCGACTAACTATAACCATCTTTCTTGACAAAAGCAGCTCGCATAGAGTATCATACAATGGCCATTTTGAGATGAATGAATCAACAACTGTAGAAGCTGGCAGGGTAATAGTCTGTTATCGCGGTATTACTGGAGTATTAACAAAACCATTGTGGACGAGAAATTAGTTGGCAAAGGGAAGCAACCTTTTTACTTCTAACGAAATTTCATTCCAAAGTGTAATGCCCAAATACTTTTACATCGCATTAACGGTGTTTTCTTGTTGAGCATCTTCTCGTTTTGACAAGTTTTAACTAACAACTAATATTAGAACTAAATTTGTGAACTTGGTGATCCTCAGCTTTTGACAATCGTAAGGTAGATAACTCTCACCACAGCAACACGATAATTCAGAAGGTTAAGAATTATTTATAAGGTAATAGTGGTAAACTCTGTTCAAGCTACGTCTGAATGTGAGAAATACTTGGAGTTAAAGTTGTCATGGGAACCGAGTCGGTCTTTTGTTGAGCCATGGTACCGAAGTAATTAGTGCGCTCGTCTACATAACGGGTGTGTATAGATTTAATTCTCAAATTTGATGACATTGATTTTTTTTTCTGTTTCTCGAAGGATACGACTTTAGAACAGAGAGTTCACACAGATCACAAAGATAACACAGATCACAAAGACTCCACAAACTACAAAGATCACACAGTTTACAAAGATAGCACAGGTAACATAGATTACAGCGATTACAAAAATCACACAGGTAACACAGATCATATTATGTATTTATTAAAACTGGTGCCAGATAATTTCTTTTGAGAAGCTGGACATCCTGGCGTAATACCGACCATGTTACACCAAAAATAATGTGTTCATTCTTTCTTTCTTCCTTTACTCCTTTCTTTTTCTTCGTTTCTTTCTTTCTTCCTTTCTCTCTTTTTTTCTATCTTTCTTCCTTTCATTCTTTCATTCTTCCTTTCTTTAGTTCTTTCTTTCTTCCTTTCTTCCTTTCCTTCGTTCTTTCTTCCTTTCTTTCTTTCTTTCTTTCTTTCTTTCTTTCATTCTTCCTTTCTTTCGTTCTTTCTTTCTTTTTTTCTTTCTTCCTTTAGTTCGCTCTTTCTTTTTCCTTTCTTCCATTCTTTCGTTCTTTCTTTCATTCTTCATTTCTTTCGTTCTTTCTTTCATTCTTCCTTTCTTTCGCTCTTTCTTTCTTTCTTTCTTCCTTTAGTTCGTTCTTTCTTTTTCCTTTCTTTCATTCTTTCGTTCTTTCTTTATTCCTTTCCTTTTATCTTTATTTCGTAAGGACGTCCTGTCTGCTAGTTTCATAACATTTAAAACTATATGTGTGAATTGTCTTTGTTATTTCCTCCGCTTGTATTGTGTGGTCCACGAATTAATTTGTTTTGTTTCTTTATTTTTTTCTACCGTGGAGGTGATCCCTGTCTTTCTATTTCATTTCATCACATTACAACAAATGTTAATGTCAATTGTCAATATAAATATAAACGTGTTGACGCTAACAACACATTCCCGCAGTAACAACATGTTGCATGTGCAATCCCTGCATGTTGCAATCATCAACAATAACAACATATTCCCTCCACACCACAAGTCATCAACAGTAACAACATATTCCCTCCACACCACAAGTCATCAACAGTAACAACATATTCCCTGCATGTTATAATCATCAACAATAACAACATATTCCCTCCACACCACAAGTCATCAACAGTAACAACATATTCCCTCCATATTACAAGTGATCAACAGTAACAACATATTCCCTCCATTCCACAGGTGATCAACAGTAACAACATATTCCCTGCATGTTACAATCATCAACAGTAACAACATATTCCCTCCATGTCACAAGTCATCAACAGTAACAACATATTCCCTCCGCGTCACAAGTCATCAACAGTAACAGCATATTCCCACCGTGTCACAAGTCATCAACAGTAACAACATATTCCCTCCGCGTCACAAGTCATCAACAGTAACAACATATTCCCACCGTGTCACAAGTCATCAACAGTAACAACATATTCCCTCCATGCCACAAGTCATCAACAGTAACAACATATTCCCTCCGCGTCATAAGTCATCAACAGTAACAACATATTCCCACCGTGTCACAAGTCATCAACAGTAACAACATATTCCCTCCGCGTCACAAGTCATCAACAGTAACAACATATTCCCACCGTGTCACAAGTCATCAACAGTAACAACATATTCCCTCCATGCCACAAGTCATCAACAGTAACAACATATTCCCTCCGCGTCACAAGTCATCAACAGTAACAGCATATTCCCACCGTGTCACAAGTCATCAACAGTAACAACATATTCCCTCCGCGTCATAAGTCATCAACAGTAGCAACATATTCCCACCGTGTCACAAGTCATCAACAGTAACAACATATTCCCTCCATGTCACAAGTCATCAACAGTAACAACATATTCCCTCCGCGTCACAAGTCATCAACAGTAACAGCATATTCCCACCGTGTCACAAGTCATCAACAGTAACAACATATTCCCTCCGCGTCACAAGTCATCAACAGTAACAACATATTCCCTCCATGCCACAAGTCATCAGCACAAAAAATGCATTCCCCTCCATTCCACGAGGCGTGACGAGTACAACTCTCTACACTTTTTGTTACCAATCAGATTGATCATCGATCCAGCTGCTTGGTGCCACTAACCTTCTTCTCTATTCTTTGTTGAGATTTCTGGGTATTTTAATTCCACCTAAGTCTTGATCCAAAGTTATAGCCGTCACACTAATGTGGCACTGCTCCCTCATAATGTGGTCAAGGTGAAATTCATTGAGTCATTCCGCACCACTGATTTTTTGTTGGTTGTTCAGTTTCTCTATAGGCTTCAGGCAATCACCGTAAGTGCCAGGTAAAGAAATGGTTAATTCCCAAGCCACTGTGGCTCTAATTGGTTAGTTAGTCATGAGATTATACGCATTGAACGTTGGAGAAGTCGATAAATTATCAGATCCTTTCACGGAATATACAGTGACGAAATAAGAGAAATGAGAAAGTCTCCAAAAAATGTAATCTATAATCAAGAGATAAAGGTGGCCCATAAAGTTGGTCATGCTATGAGAAGAGACAATAACAGATAAAGGTGGACATATGTTGGTCATGCTAAGAGAAGAGACAATAACAGATAAAGGTGGACATATGTTAGTTATGCTATGAGAAGAGACAACACGAGATGAAGGTGGACATATGTTGTTCATGCGGTGAGAAGAGACAACACGAGATGAAGGTGGACATATGTTGTTCATGCTATTAGAAGAGACAACACGAGATGAAGGTGGACATATGTTGGTCATGCGGTGAGAAGAGACAACACGAGATGAAGTTAGACATATGTTGGTCATGCGGTGAGAAGAGACAACACGAGATGAAGTTAGACATATGTTGGTCATGCGATGAGAAGAGACAACACGAGATGAAGTTAGACATATGTTGGTCATGCGATGAGAAGAGACAACACGAGATGAAGTTAGACATATGTTGGTCATGCGATGAGAAGAGACAACACGAGATGAAGTTAGACATATGTTGGTCATGCGGTGAGAAGAGACAACACGAGATGAAGGTAGACATATGTTGGTCATGCGGTGAGAAGAGACAACATGAGATGAAGTTAGACATATGTTGGTCATGCGGTGAGAAGAGACAACACGAGATGAAGGTAGACATATGTTGGTCATGCGGTGAGAAGAGACAACACGAGATGAAGTTAGACATATGTTGGTCATGCGATGAGCAGAGACAACACGAGATGAAGTTAGACATATGTTGGTCATGCGATGAGCAGAGACAACAAGATCATTTCAAGGCAGGCCCTGTAATGGGAATCAGAGGGTAAAAGATAGAGAGGCCGACCAAGAGTTGAAACTAAGACCAAAACACAACGCAACAACTTTTAATAAACGCTACGAGAACATTAGACTCAATTGTCGACCATGAAAATGATGGATTGATAGAACATTAGACTCAATTGTCGACCATGAAAATGATGGATTGATAGAACATTAGACTCAATTGTCGACCATGAAAATGATGGATTGATAGAACATTAGACTCAATTGTCGACCATGAAAATGATGGATTGATAGAACATTAGACTCAATTGTCGACCATGAAAATGATGGATTGATAGAACATTAGACTCAATTGTCGACCATGAAAATGATGGATTGATAGAACATTAGACTCAATTGTCGACCATGAAAATGATGGATTGATAGAACATTAGACTCAATTGTCGACCATGAAAATGATGGATTGATGGAATATTAGAACTACTAAGGAACGTAACAGCATCAGAGACAAATAGAAGAGCAAAATACAACAAATTATATCTCCCCTCGACGCTGAAAGGCAAATGAGGAAGGAAAGTGAAAGTCTCCAACTCTGTGTTATAGTTTTGGTTTCCCCAACAATAGAAAGTGTGTATTACATCGTTGTTCCCCATTAAAGGACTACGTGGACACAGACGTGTTGTGTTGTCAGTTTATTAATTTCCGAAGTCGACTCAAATGTAATAAAACATTGGCTGCACGGCCACGCGCGCAGTTTGTTTTATATGAACGGAATAATCACAATGGATTGAGGTATTGAGTTATCTGCGGGGCATCATCATTGCACTCCGAACATCTCCATAGGTGCTCAGATCCCCTCCTCAGCAAGTCTCGCAGTGTCCACCGACTGACGGACTCCAGTTCTGTGTTGGTTGATAAGTCTTCTTACACGGCCACTAAGTTTCTCGTTTCTGGCTGTGCCCATCTTAACTCCCATCTCTTTCATCCGAAGGAGTGACATGGACTCATGGTTGTCAAAGTCCTGTGTCCCTCCCACTTCCCGGAAGGTATTAACGATGTCCTTCCGATGCAATCATCACAATGGATGCCAAGGAAGATGACAATTCATAGGAAAAATCGACACGAAAAACATTAAAAACTCAATGATAGAAAATGAAAGTAACTTTAAGAAGAAGTAAGAGAATATCTGAATGTATGAGGAGGGACACCAGATTCATTCAAAATTCTGTCCATTTGGTCTTCTATAGAGATATAGTGCTGGAGTATGCAAACAAATAAGAGCAATAAATACATTTTTCTAACATTTTCACTATAGAAATGCGATTTAACAGTCCACGAATTATTTATCTTCTAAAACGGGGCAATTTACATTCTCTCTCCCTGTGTATGTCTCTCTTACTCGTTCTTTCTCTTTCTTAGTCGTTGCACTTTTTCTATTCTCTCGTATTTCTCTTTTGTTTCTCCACATTTATATTTCTTCCCATCGTGCCTTTTTCTTGTCGTTCTTTCTCTTTCTTAGTCGTTGCACTTTTTCTATTCTCTCGTATTTCTCTTTTGTTTCTCCACATTTATATTTCTTCCCATCATTCCCTTTTCTTATCGTTCATTTTCCACTCTATTTTTATCTTTCTCACAAGATATTTGTTCTATTTTTTTTTCTAATTCTATCTCTCTCACACACTTTTTCTCTCTATTGTATGTATTGTACATCGTCTTTGCACGTTTTCTCATTCCTTCTCGACCTGGATCTCTTATTTTATCCATCCATTTCTCCCTGCCCTATTCAGTCTAACGCAATCACTATTGTTCAGCTAACGCCTTTATAGCACTCTACAAACATGTTTGGATTTTTAAACTTCAACGACAGTGAATCTGATTGATAATTAGAGAAGATCACTAAATAAAAATATGCCCAGTGCATTCTTTATTCTTCTGATCAAGCGAAACCTTGTTGCCAGATTTTTCGAAAATCGACTGCAAAATCCTGAGAATATTCGCTCCAGCAGTTTTGAATTGTAGCTCGTGTCTGGTTTCTTTTCATTACTCTTTGATGCGCAACAAGAATCTTAAATTCCAATTTTACGGGCTGCTTCACGCGAGTGTTTGCGAGGGCTGTGTGTACGTTTTCCAACAAATCAACGTCGGTAACAAAATAAACCGAATTAAGGTAAATTTTGCGCTCAATTAAGTAAATACAAACAAAAAAGAAGTACTTTTGTGAATATTCGGTTTTTGTTTAAACGTATTTTAGAAATTAGATTTGATATTTAAAAATAATGACAAGCGGTAATTTTCAGACCGAGACACAGACACGATACACTTGGGCAACAAGTGTTACAGAATTTCATATCGGAAATAATGAACTGCTTTTCCGTGGTTAGAACAAATGATTCAACGTTGATGTTTGTACTAACCAGCGAGGGACAAACCCTAGCAAACCCTGAGGATCTACTCTTGAAGAAAGAAAAAAGCTTTGTTAGCAGAGTCGGGAGTTTGCTATTAGGCTGGAGAATAAAGATCGCCTGTCGAATGCAGTTAATTATTTCAGAAGAGGTGGTATATTTACAGCAATCAGAAAAAAGACAAATAATCGACAACAGAAATATAAAAAAAAAAACAAAGAACAATATATGCTCCGAAGCAGGTTCGAACTAGTACATCTTGGCACAGCGCTTTGCCACGAGAAACTAAACGCTAGAGCACACGGCCAACTCAGCATTAAAAAAAAAGAAAACCTATTGCTGACGATATCTTTCACTATAAAGTACAAAAAAGTTAAGTACCCCCGTCACGCCAAGTGACGTATAGGGAATATGGTGTTAGTGACCATACATTTAACAGACCTTCAGCACATGATTTTTGGTGTAATGTGGTCAGTATTACGTCCGTGCCGCTTTACTTTCCCAGAAAATAATTCCGGTACCCATTTAAGACAGGGTGAACACGGAAGCCGTCGGTTGGGATCGAACCCCACCTCTTGTCCTTTGTAGACCACTTCACCAACCACTGAGCTATCGCGGCTCCCTTCTTTCACTATTGATCTAGGTTTAACTCTTTCCGTACGGAAGCTTTTTATCGACCCAACAGAAGTGATTTCTCGACCCAACAGAAGTGATTTCTCGACCCACCAGAAGTGATTTCTCGACCCACCAGAAGTGATTTCTCGACCCAACAGAAGGGATTTCTCGACCCAACAGAAGTGATTTCTCGACCCACCAGAAGTGATTTCTCGACCCAACAGAAGGGATTTCTCGACCCACCAGAAGTGATTTCTCGACCCAACAGAAGTGATTTCTCGACCCACCAGAAGTGATTTCTCGACCCACCAGAAGTGATTTCTCGACCCAACAGAAGTGATTTCTCGACCCACCAGAAGTGATTTCTCGACCCAACAGAAGTGATTTCTCGACCCACCAGAAGTGATTTCTCGACCCAACAGAAGTGATTTCTCGACCCAACAGAAGTGATTTCTCGACCCACCAGAAGTGATTTCTCGACCCAACAGAAGTGATTTCTCGACCCACCAGAAGTGATTTCTCGACCCAACAGAAGTGATTTCTCGACCCACCAGAAGTGATTTCTCGACCCACCAGAAGTGATTTCTCGACCCAACAGAAGTGATTTCTCGACCCACCAGAAGTGATTTCTCGACCCAACAGAAGTGATTTCTGAGACATTTTCCATCGTTTTAAGAATCAATCGACATATTTATATTTATCTAACATATAGCATATTATATATGCTTTTTTAGATAATTGAACAAGGTATTAGATTTCACCAATATCAAGATTATACAAAACATGTAAAAAGAATATGGTTTGATGGCGTTCACACTAATCAAATTGAGCGTGGCGAACTATGCGGCGAAAGGTAAACAGCCGAAATCAGCACGGCGTACAGTCCGGCGAAACTTGCGGAAAGAGTTAACTGAAAGAAGACATATACTTGTCTTAGTATAAGATACAGATACACAATTTATCCCCGAGTTGTGTTCGTAACCTTATACTATAATCATGAGATACGTGCATGAAAGACATCACCAATGATAACTATTTTTCATTATAGCTGAGTTTGCGTGTGTTCAAGCGTTTGGTTTCTCGTGGCAAGGCGCTGTGCCCAGGAAAACGGGTTCGATCCTACCTCAGACCATACATTGTTCATTGCTTTTTTTGTTGTTCTTAATTTGTTTGTCATTTTTTCCGAGTACTGTAAACATATCTCCTTCTTTGAAATGATTCGCTGATCTATCACCTTGGAAGTTTCCCTCTATATTAATATTCATTTATTATTATTTGTCTCCAGTATTAACCACTGGAAATTACTAAATTCGGGCTGTTTCGTCCTATAATTGTTTGTCTACAACGCAAGTATTCAGCCCTACCCAATCTGAGAGATGCTTGTCTAAATAGGAAAATACTGATACACTATTTATTCCTGAGGTGATGGTAACCCGATGCTATAGTTATGGGTACACCTGCGTGAAAAAAAACATCGCCAATGATAGCTAAATTATTAGTTAGCTGAGCTGGCCGTGAGGCCTAGCGTTTGATTTCTCGTGGCAAGGCGCTGTGCCAAGGAAAACGGGTTCGATCCTACCTCAGACCATATATTGTTTTTTGCTATTTTTTGCTGTTCTTGATTGTTATATTGTTTTCGGGGACCTCGGTAGCCTAGTTGGGAAAACCAGCCGACTTGACTACATACTTTCGGACAACACGTGTTCGATTCCCGCTGGGAGCAGTGTGAGTTGTACTCGTGGTTGGGAAAAAAAAAAAACCCACGGTCGACCCAGCCGTTGGCAGAATTGGGTACCAGGGTATTACCCTGGGAAGGTGAGGAATGTCGCTTCGCATCGTGAGTTTCGATGATTGAAGCGACACTACCCAAGAAATCTCCGAACATTTCTGGATAGGCGGCTGAGCACATATGGGTGGAAACTCGCGTGCTAAGGCGCCGGTTCAAGTCTCGTACTTTACCTTTACCTTTACTTTTATATATTTTTTTTGCTTTTTTTTCTGTTGTTGATTGTTTGTCATTTTTTCCGAGTGTTGTAAACATACCTCCTCCACTGAAATGATTCGCTGATTATCGCCCCTGAGTTTCCCCTCTGTTTCCCTCCAGTCGAATGGAGTTGATGTGAGATGTTCGAATTCGCCATTTTATTTCAAGCCCATAAAAAATAAACAACTGTCTGATCTTTTCGGGATTGAAACCCGAGTTCACTTGATCTGAAGGAAGGGTTTTTATCAATTTGGCCACCCATTGGTCTGCCATACTGCAACCCTGACATCCATAACGAAACTTCTTTGTTTGCTGATGACAGACCGACAAGACATTGAGTCATTAGCACGCCTTACAACATAATCATTTCCACTCACTTCTCTCAGTTCGAGATCAACATTAAGTGAGTGCGCCAGGACTCCCGCACACTCTTCATCTCCATTTCCACTACACTCCACCAGCTTGTCCTTGACTTTCCTCGTTCATCTTCACCCAGTAGCTCACGTGACATTTCTCGTGATTGTTCCTGATCACATGATCTATCTCGCTCCACCGTCCCCACGTGCTCATTGCGTCATCCATTTTCCTTCATCTCCACCTTAAAAAAAACAAAAACAACTCGCGTTTGCAGATTTTATTTCACCAAAATATTCTAAGAATTGTCACTAGGCACAAGATCCAGCCTGTAGGAGACGGAATGTGTCAGCAGCGGCGCAGGTTTAGGGGTAAAAAATTGCAATGCTGCGGTAAAATTAGGGCATAATCGCATATACAAGTATTGACCATTGAGTTACTGAGTTAATTGCGGGTAATCATCATTACACTCCGAACATGTCCATAGGTGCTCAGCAGCAAGCCATGCTGTGTCCAGCGACTGACGACTCCAGTTCTGTGTTGGTTGATAATTCCTTTTACACGGCCACTAAGTTTCTCGTTTCTGGCTGTGCCCATCTTAACTCCCATCTCTTTCATCCGAAGGGGTGACGTGGACTCACGGATGTTGAAGTCATGTGCCCTTCCCACATCCCAGAGGGCATTAATGATGTCCGCCTTATCCTTTGGTTGACCGTCTTCAAAGACAGCGTTGGTAGCCACCCTGTCCGCTCTTTCATTTCCTCGTACTTCCGCAAGTCCAGGGACATAGACAAAGGTGACCTAACGTATTTTTGACATCTGCAATGACTCTATCCATTGCATGTGCACCAAGCTCGCCTCTACTTTTTTAAAATCATGTTCATTGAATCACTCAGTATGTAGGGGTGGGTGTAGTCTTGTGACTCTAACGAGATAATTTTGACCATGCGACTAAATCATGATAAAGTCCTTATTCCTCTGTCATATAACAGAACATAGAGTCAAGCTCGTATGATCACAAGACTTGAATGCTGAAGCAGGAGCAGAAGAAGAGGAGGAAGAAAGAAGAAGAAACCACAAGGCAGGCTGTATTAAAGCATTTCACTCTCTGCTATTTTACATCTTCAACATGCAAATGCTTACAGTAGTATCTAAAAAATAAATAATAATGTAATGTGACAATAATAATAATAAGTAAAAAGTAAAGTCACGCCAAGTGGCGTATAGGGAATGTGGTGTTAGTGACCATAAATTTTACAGACCGTCGGCACATGATTTTTGGGGTAATGTGGTCGGTATTACGCCCGTGCCGCTTTACTTTCCCAGAAAAAAATCCGTTACCCATTTAAAGCTGGGTAAACCCGGAAGCCGTCGGTTGGGATCGAACCCTACCCCTTGTCCTTTGTAGTCCAGTTCGCTAACCACTGAGCTATCGCGGCTCCCTACGCCTATATCTTCAATAACAAACGTCACATTTTATGGGATATGTGGCCGACCTCATATCAGTTCTGAAATGTTATGTAGTCAAATGTTATTAGAGGGAAATGTTACCCGATTCTCTCCATTTTCCTGTAGGGCCACATTTCAAAATCTTCAGTTTAATCGAAGATTAGTTAATACATGAAAATGAAGATAAAATGTAAAACCGGCAAATTGCTGCTGCTTGTACTTGTGAATGGTACAGCAATAGAAGCGTCACATTTAATTAAGGTATTGTTTGAATCAGATCGTAGGCAAGTTCTATATTAGTTATTTCCACGTGAACCAGAGTCGGTACACGGGACAGGAACATTGGTCTCCATGTCTGATGACCCAACCATTAGATCTCTTTTTGTTATTAAGCTCATTTTCTTCTTCTTCTACCTTTTTAGCTCCCATTGGAGCATAGGTCTTCAACAAACACTTTCCAAATCGTTCTGTTTTTTGCCATTCTTTTAAGATCATTCCATGTCTTCCCCATCATCTTCATCTCTGCTTCTATCTGTCTTCTCCAAGAATTCCTTGGTCTTCCTCTTTGTCTTTTCCCCTGGGGATTCCAAAAAAGGGCCTGTTGTGTAATACTCTCAGTTGGCTTCCGTAGTGTGTGTCCTATCCAGCGCCATCGTCTTCGCTGTATCTCTTTATCCACTGATGTTTGACTGGTACATTTCCATAATTCTATGTTAGTGATTTTATTAAGCTCATAGTTGACCCTATATCTGACTAATATTATTTAATGTTTCTTTTGGTTCTGTCCTGCTTTCTTTTGTTAACCACCTGGTGTGGAAGTGCTGATGTAAAATCTTCTTTCCTTCATTCTGAATACCGAGCATACATAATTCCATCGTTTCCTTCTTGTTTAATGTTGGCAAGCCTGTCTGGATTTGTGGGTAGGTCGCATTTCTTTGTTTGCCATTTACAGTTGTATCCCCCTGCATACCACCATCACCCCCACCACCACCACCACCACCACCACCAACACCACCACCACCACCACCACAACCACCTTCCTTACGATCTTCATTTTTCAATAGTGTCCCCTTGTACTCACCCCTTCTTTAGCTTTTATCTCCTCAGCACGCAGACAGTTTATACTCCGCCCTTCGTTTCCCTTCCGTTCTTACCTAGTCCCCCCCCCCTTTTAAGCTTTTGAGCCCTCCATATCACGTGGGCAGGCTACCTCCTCTCTTCCGTTCCTCTTCAGGTTACCCGTCTTGTTCTGTCTCTTGGTTCTCTATTTTCGTCCAGCCTCCGCTAGGTGAGGAATTTGCTAGAATAAACTAAGTTATTTTTTGTTATATTTTAATTTCTCTTTCTTAAGTTCACTAGGTTTATATTCCTTCCGATATGTAGTTACATTATATTTTCCTTGCCTGTTCGTTCATTTTTGTTGTCACTTTTTTCTGAGGAAGGTTGCATAAAGGCCATGACGTCAGTTGTCACTCTAAGTAAAACTGTCCTTCTAAGTAAAACTGTCCTTCTAAGTAAAACTGTCCTTCTAAGTAAAACTGTCCTTCTAAGTAAAACTGTCCTTCTAAGTAAAACTGTCCTTCTAAGTAAAACTGTCCTTCTAAGTAAAACTGTCCTTCTAAGTAAAACTGTCCTTCTAAGTAAAACTGTCCTTCTAAGTAAAACTGTCCTTCTAAGTAAAACTGTTCTTCTAAGTAAAACTGTTCTTCTAAGTAAAACTGTTCTTCTAAGTAAAACTGTTCTTCTAAGTAAAACTGTCCTTCTAAGTAAAACTGTCCTTCTAAGTAAAACTGTTCTTCTAAGTAAAACTGTCCTTCTAAGTAAAACTGTCCTTCTAAGTAAAACTGTTCTTCTAAGTAAAACTGTCCTTCTAAGTAAACTGTCCTTCTAAGTAAAACTGTTCTTCTAAGTAAAACTGTCCTTTTAAGTAAAACTGTTCTTCTAAGTAAAACTGTCCTTCTAAGTAAAACTGTTCTTCTAAGTAAAACTGTCCTTTTAAGTAAAACTGTCCTTCTAAGTAAAACTGTTCTTCTAAGTAAAACTGTCCTTTTAAGTAAAACTGTCCTTCTAAGTAAAACTGCTGCTGTACACTCTTTTCAACTTGTTCTCTGCATTCCAGTTTTACAACATCATTGCATTTATTTGCCTGCTCCCAGTTGAACAACCTGCCTTTGTTAGTTTCTTCTCTAATAGTTTCATTCTGTAAATCTTCATGTGGAAATTATCAATCATAAAACATATTTCAAGCTATCAATCTTACATTTCAAGCACCAAGAAAACCCTTATTACGAGCTGAAAAC
This sequence comes from Megaustenia siamemsis, assembly GCA_032433765.1. Classification (NCBI taxonomy): domain Eukaryota; kingdom Metazoa; phylum Mollusca; class Gastropoda; order Stylommatophora; family Ariophantidae; genus Megaustenia; species Megaustenia siamemsis. Next base: position 25,583,861 of record JAVIAB010000126.1, read on the forward strand.
TATGTTGGGAAATCCAGTCGTTACAACAGATGACCAACACAGACAGTAGGCAATAGTGCAAACATCAAAGCGACAACTAAAGACATTATTAACTGTATGTAACGTGTGTGAAAGGTTTCCTCCACGCATTGCTAGAAGTCTCCCAATTAAAATTCTCCCAATTCTGATGGGGATAGAACCCGCACCTTTCTGATCAGGAATAGAGCGCACTAACCACACAGCCACCAAGGCACTTTAATAGTATGTAATAAAAATAAAAGTAAAGAGCCCCGTCACGCAAAGAGGCGTATAGGGAATATTGTGTTAGTGACCATAAATTTTACAGACCTTCGGCACGTGAATTTCGGGGTAATGTGGTCGGTATTACGCCTGTGCCGCTTTACTTTCCCAGAAAAAAATATCTGGTACTCATTAAAGGCTGGGTGAACCGGAAGCCGTAGGTTGGAATCGAAACCTGTAGTCTTTTGTCCTTTGTAGTCCAGTTCGCTAATCACTGAGCTATCGCGGCTCCCATTTAATAACATGTACTTGGGCTAAAATCAATCAATCGCTGAAAGAAATCAATGACTCCTCATAGCTAACAACGTTGGGACTCATGAACCCAAATGGACTGAGATCATAATGATTCTTCTTGCATTGGCTCGAAGAACAGACAAACCAGTCAGGTAAAACGAAGAGATATCGTAGAGGGAAAGAACACAACGCAAAATAATGCAACACTGAAGTCAGGTGAACTGAATGCTTACATCGTGCTTACATCTAAGCGAGTAGAGAACGAAAGGAAAGGCAACCCGCAACAAAAAGGTCATGGAGAAGACGGAAGTTTTGGCCAGAAAGACAAAATTGTCACAGTTCGCTGTAAACCACAATAATTAACATCAACGTAATGTCGACTTTAAGCTAAAGGGGAGTAGTAGACGGGGGAACGCAGAGGAGGAAGCGGAAGAGAAAGAAGGGGAGGAGGAAGAAGTGTAAGAAGTTGTTGAAATAAAAGATAGTGAAGGAATAAGTGTAAGATGTTGAAGTAAACGATAGTGAAGGAATAAGTGTAAGAATATGTTGATGGAAAAGATAGTGAAGGAAGAAGTCTAAGATGTTGAAGTAAAAGATAGTGAAGGAAGAAGAGTAAGAAGATGTTGAAGTAAAAGATAGTGAAGGAAGAAGAGTAAGAAGATGTTGAAGTAAAAGATAGTGAAGGAAGAAGAGTAAGAAGATGTTGAAGTAAAAGATAGTGAAGGAAGAAGAGTAAGAAGATGCTGAAGTAAAAGATAGTGAAGGAAGAAGAGTAAGAAGATGTTGAAGTAAAAGATAGTGAAGGAATAAGTGTAAGATGTTGAAGTAAAAGATAGTGAAGGAAGAAGAGTAAGAAGATGTTGAAGTAAAAGATAGTGAAGGAAGAAGAGTAAGAAGATGTTGAAGTAAAAGATAGTGAAGGAATAAGTGTAAGATGTTGAAGTAAAAGATAGTGAAGGAATAAGTGTAAGATGTTGAAGTAAAAGATAGTGAAGGAAGAAGAGTAAGAAGATGTTGAAGTAAAAGATAGTGAAGGAAGAAGAGTAAGAAGATGTTGAAGTAAAAGATAGTGAAGGAAGAAGAGTAAGAAGATGTTGAAGTAAAAGATAGTGAAGGAATAAGTGTAAGATGTTGAAGTAAAAGATAGTGAAGGAATAAGTGTAAGATTTTGAAGTAAAAGATAGTGAAGGAAGAAGTCTAAGATGTTGAAGTAAAAGATAGTGGAGGAATAAGTGTAAGATGTTGAAGTAAAAGATAGTGAAGGAATAAGTGTTAGATGTTGAAGTAAAAGATAGTGAAGGAATAAGTGTAAGATGTTGAAGTAAAAGATAGTGAAGGAATAAGTGTAAGAAGATGTTGAAGTAAAAGATAGTGAAGGAATAAGTGTAAGATGTTGAAGTAAAAGATAGTGAAGGAATAAGTGTAAGATGTTGAAGTAAAAGATAGTGGAGGAATAAGTGTAAGAAGATGTTGATGGAAAAGATAGTGAAGGAAGAAGTCTAATATGTTGAAGTAAAAGATAGTGGAGGAATAAGTGTAAGATGTTGAAGTAAAAGATAGTGAAGGAATAAGTGTTAGATGTTGAAGTAAAAGATAGTGAAGGAATAAGTGTAAGATGTTGAAGTAAAAGATAGTGAAGGAATAAGTGTAAGAAGATGTTGAAGTAAAAGATAGTGAAGGAATAAGTGTAAGATGTTGAAGTAAAAGATAGTGAAGGAATAAGTATAAGATGTTGAAGTAAAAGATAGTGAAGGAATAAGTGAAAGAAGATGGTGAAGTAAAAGATAGTGAAGGAAGAAGAGTAAGAAGATGTTGAAGTAAAAGATAGTGAAGGAAGAAGAGTAAGAAGATGTTGAAGTAAAAGATAGTGAAGGAAGAAGAGTAAGAAGATGTTGAAGTAAAAGATAGTGAAGGAAGAAGAGTAAGAAGATGTTGAAGTAAAAGATAGTGAGAGAATAAGTGTAAGATGTTGAAGTAAAAGATAGTGAAGGAATAAGTGTAAGATGTTTAAGTAATAGATAGTGAAGGAATAAGTGTAAGAAGATGTTGATGGAAAAGATAGTGAAGGAAGAAGTCTAAGATGTTGAAGTAAAAGATAGTGGAGGAATAAGTGTAAGATGTTGAAGTAAAAGATAGTGAAGGAATAAGTGTAAGATGTTGAAGTAAAAGATAGTGGAGGAATAAGTGTAAGAAGATGTTGAAGTAAAAGATAGTGAAGGAATAAGTGTAAGAAGATGTTGAAGTAAAAGATAGTGGAGGAATAAGTGTAAGGTTTTGAAGTAAAAGATAGTGGAGGAATAAGTGTAAGAAGATGTTGAAGTAAAAGATAGTGAAGGAATAAGTGTAAGATGTTGAAGTAAAAGATAGTGGAGGAATAAGTGTAAGAAGATGTTGAAGTAAAAGATAGTGAAGGAATAAGTGTAAGATTTTGAAGTAAAAGATAGTGGAGGAATAAGTGTAAGAAGATGTTGATGTAAAAGATAGTGGATGAATAAGTGTAAGAAGATGTTGAAGTAAAAGATAGTGGAGGAATAAGTGTAAGAAGATGTTGAAGTAAAAGATAGTGGAGGAATAAGTGTAAGAAGATGTTGAAGTAAAAGATAGTGGAGGAATAAGTGTAAGAAGATGTTGAAGTAAAAGATAGTGAAGGAGTAAGTATAAGATGTTGAAGTAAAAGATAGTGGAGGAATAAGTGTAAGAAGATGTTGAAGTAAAAGAAAGTGGTGGAATAAGTGTAAGAAGATGTTGATGTAAAAGAAAGTGGTGGAATAAGTGTAAGAAGATGTTGAAGTAAAAGATAGTGAAGGAATAAGTGTAAGATGTTGCAGTAAAAGATAGTGGAGGAATAAGTGTAAGATGTTGAAGTAAAAGATAGTGAAGGAATAAGTGTAAGATGTTGAAGTAAAAGATAGTGAAGGAATAAGTGTAAGATGTTGAAGTAAAAGATAGTGAAGGAATAAGTGTAAGATGTTGAAGTAAAAGATAGTGAAGGAATAAGTGTAAGATGTTGAAGTAAAAGATAGTGAAGGAATAAGTGTAAGATGTTGAAGTAAAAGATAGTGGAGGAATAAGTGTAAGATGTTGAAGTAAAAGATAGTGAAGGAATAAGTGTAAGATCTTGAAGTAAACGATAGTGAAGGAATAAGTGTAAGAAGATGTTGAAGTAAAAGATAGTGAAGGAATAAGTGTAAGATTTTGAAGTAAAAGATAGTGAAGGAATAAGTGTAAGATGTTGAAGTAAAAGATAGTGGAGGAATAAGTGTAAGATGTTGAAGTAAAAGATAGTGGAGGAATACGTGTAAGAAGATGTTGAAGTAAAAGATAGTGAAGGAATAAGTGTAAGATGTTGATGGAAAAGATAGTGAAGGAATAAGTGTAAGATGTTCATGGAAAAGATAGTGAAGGAATACGTGTAAGATGTTGAAGTAAAAGATAGTGAAGGAATAAGTGTAAGATGTTGAAGTAAAAGATAGAGAAGGAATAAGTGTAAGATGTTGAAGTAAAAGAAAGTGAAGGAATAAGTGTAAGAAGTTGAAGTAAAAGATAGTGGAGGAATAAGTGTAAGATGTTGAAGTAAAAGATAGTGGAGGAATAAGTGTAAGATGTTGAAGTAAAAGATAGTGGAGGAATAAGTGTAAGATGTTGAAGTAAAAGATAGTGGAGGAATAAGTGTAAGATGTTGATGTAAAAGATAGTGGAGGAATAAGTGTAAGATGTTGAAGTAAAAGATAGTGGAGGAATAAGTGTAAGATGTTGAAGTAAAAGATAGTGGAGGAATAAGTGTAAGATGTTGAAGTAACAGATATTTGAGGAATAAGTGTAAGAAGATGTTGATGTAAAATATAGTGGAGGAATAAGTGTAAGATGTTGAAGTAAAAGATAGTGAATGAATAAGTGTAAGAAGATGTTGATGTAAAATATAGTGGAGGAATAAGTGTAAGATGTTGAAGTAAAAGATAGTGGAGGAATAAGTGTAAGAAGATGTTGAAGTAAAAGATAGAAAAGATAGTGAAGGAATAAGTGTAAGATGTTGAAGTAAAAGATAGTGAAGGAATAAGTGTAAGATGTTGAAGTAAAAGATAGTGGAGGAATAAGTGTAAGATGTTGAAGTAAAAGATAGTGGAGGAATAAGTGTAAGATGTTGATGTAAAAGATAGTGGAGGAATAAGTGTAAGATGTTGAAGTAAAAGATTGTGGAGGAATAAGTGTAAGATGTTGAAGTAAAAGATAGTGGAGGAATAAGTGTAAGATGTTGATGTAAAAGATAGTGGAGGAATAAGTGTAAGATGTTGAAGTAAAAGATAGTGGAGGAATAAGTGAAAGAAGATGTTGAAGTGAAAGATAGTGGAGGAATAAGTGAAAGAAGATGTTGAAGTAAAAGATAGTGGAGGAATAAGTGTAAGAAGATGTTGAAGTAAAAGATAGTGGAGGAATAAGTGAAAGAAGATGTTGAAGTAAAAGATAGTGGAGGAATAAGTGTAAGAAGATGTTGAAGTAAAAGATAGTAAAGGAATAAGTGTAAGATGTTGAAGTAAAAGATAGTGGAGAAATAAGTGTAAGAAGATGTTGAAGTAAAAGATAATGGAGGAATAAGTGTAAGATGTTGAAGTAAAAGATAGTGGAGGAATAAGTGTAAGATTTTGAAGTAAATGATAGTGGAGGAATAAGTGTAAGAAGATGTTGAAGTAAAAGATAGTGGAGGAATAAGTGTAAGAAGATGTTGAAGTAAAAGATAGTGAAGGAATAAGTGTAAGAAGATGTTGAAGTAAAAGATAGTGGAGGAATAAGTGTAAGAAGATGTTGATGTAAAAGATAGTGGAGGAATAAGTGTGAGAAGATGTTGAAGTAAAAGATAGTGGAGGAATAAGTGTAAGAAGATGTTGAAGTAAAAGTTAGTGAAGGAATAAGTGTAAGATGTTGAAGTAAAAGATAGTGGAGGAATAAGTGTAAGATGTTGAAGTAAAAGATAGTGGAGGAATAAGTGTAAGATGTTGAAGTAAAAGATAGTGGAGGAATAAGTGTAAGATGTTGAAGTAAAAGATAGTGGAGGAATAAGTGTAAGATGTTGAAGTAAAAGATAGTGGAGGAATAATTGTAAGATGTTGAAGTAAAAGATATTTGAGGAATAAGTGTAAGAAGATGTTGAAGTAAAAGATAGTGGAGGAATAAGTGTAAGATGTTGAAGTAAAAGATAGTGAAGGAATAAGTGTAAGATGTTGAAGTAAAAGATAGTGAAGGAATAAGTGTAAGATGTTGAAGTAAAAGTTAGTGGAGGAATAAGTGTAAGAAGATGTTGAAGTAAAAGATAGTGGAGGAATAAGTGTAAGAAGATGTTGAAGTAAAAGATAGTGAAGGAGTAAGTGTAAGATGTTGAAAGAAAAGATAGTGGAGGAATAAGTGTAAGAAGATGTTGAAGTAAAAGTTAGTGGAGGAATAAGTGTAAGAAGATGTTGATGTAAAAGTTAGTGGAGGAATAAGTGTAAGAAGATGTTGAAGTAAAAGATAGTGGAGGAATAAGTGTAAGATGTTGAAGTAAAAGATAGTGGAGGAATAAGTGTAAGAAGATGTTGAAGTAAAAAAATGATATAGGATAAAGAAGTGTAAGAAACGAAAGTGGAAGAAGTGGGGAAAGTAAATGTGAAAGCAGAAATGAAAGTAGAAGAAAAAAGTGAAAGTAAAAGAAGTAAAAGTAGATGAAGAAGAGGAAGAAAAAGTGGCAGATGAAGAAGAATTAGCAGAAGTAGAAGAAGAAGCAGAAGAGTGACAATAAAAATACAAGAGGCGAAATATGAGAAGGAGAAAGGAGAAGAAGATGGCAAAGAAGAAGAGGAGAAGGAACAACATGAAAAAAGAAGAAGGGAGGGGACAATACGAAGAAGAAAAAATAACAAAATGCAAAAAGGAGAACAATATTTCGTAGATTACTATTTCTTAACTTTGTGCTTTCAAAAATCATTTCTCAAAAAACCGCACAACAAATGTTTCATCCTGGAAATAATATTATCCTACACAATTGTCTTTTAAATCGGGAAATACATTTTTTTTATTTTAATGAAGAGAAAAAGTTCCTACTGGCAGGTCCTTTGGGATTCAGAATCAATTTTCCTTGACTGGTGTTTCGTTTTAGTGAAAGTAGCTAGCGGTAACTAATGTTCCAATCAGGCGTACTACGAGCTCGATGACAAGCTGTCATAACACAGCCACGCTAAGGGACTGGGCACAGACGGTTTCAGGAAGTATAGCTGAATATTGCAGGAAATAACTTCGAAATAGGCGGAAAAAAAGCTGTCTTTAGGTAACAGTCAAACAGTATAAAGTATAACAGTGTAATTTAATATTCTAATATTTATGACTAGACTGGAGGGAACAAGAAAAGTAAGAAAAAAGATTTCGATAAACATTTCAGGATAGTATATAAATGTGTAGATTAGAATGCACGGAAGTTGTGTATGTAGGGAATAGGGTTAAACGTAATATAGAATCGATGGCATTTCAGACATATTTATTTATTTATTCATCCGATTGTCATTGTTGAGAAGATGGAATACCTCTTTCTAAACGAAAATCGAATAATTTATTTGGTTGCTAGCAGTAACATTATGCACACTATATAATAATAAATAGTATCTACGGCTTTTTTGTGTACTTGGTTGTCTACCCTCTCCCTCCTACTAACTTGGTCCAACTAAATTGGTTAGTATGTTTCTAGGGGAACTGCGAAAAGACGGAGTAGGATCTTGATAGCTCTGGTTGGCCGAACCTGGAGCAAGCCATCAGCTATGATTCGATTACACCTTCCAGTTCTACTGTTGATTATTTTTAACCAACAAAAATGGATTAGTGAAATATAAAGCACGGCACAAGTTAATATTATAAAGCCATCATAATGTATATAGTTCCAAAAGAACTCTTTCTCCCACCAGGCTGACCAAATTATATTGTCGTTCGCGTCACCCGAGTATTACAAAATAGCAACCACCAGATAAAATAGGGAGACGATTCTCGTCTTGGGAAGGTCAGGGGATGTCGTCATCACTGCAGAGTTTGTACAGAAGGTAACACAAGATAGGAGTTACAGCCTGGGCGGCAGAACAACTTATGGTATTGGTACTGGTTCTGTGATGTCGATTCAAATCTCATATCTTTAATTTTTTTGTTTACCTTTATCAATGAATATGAAAACTTTTGTGTTTTTTTAAAGAATGTATAATAACAGTTTGTGTGTGAAAACAACAAAGATGTAGAGTAACAACACGACTAGAAAACGGGTCACGGCCATCAGTGACCACAGTGCGCGGGCAAGCACTGGTAGTATAAACAACAGCACTTTACTCTGCGACAGAACTAGCACAGCGGCAGAGGACAATGTAACATACACACAACAGTGCTCAGATGACAATGTAACATACACACAACAGTGCTCAGAGGACAATGTAACATACACACAACAGTGCTCAGAGGACAATGTAACATACACACAACAGTGCTCAGAGAACAATGTAACATACACACAACAGTGCTCAGAGCCAAAATAATGGAGAAACAATCGCGATCAAACAGAAATAACAGGAAACAGCTTAAGGGACAGAGTAAGAAACACTGACCTGAGGAAGAAACTCGAAATTGAACCAGCCACCGAATACATAAAGAAAACAACCGATAAATTGGTTCGGCCACATAACAAGACAAAAAGAACTAACAATGACACAAAGAGCCATAAATAAAAGCCCTTTGCGAAACTGAAGACGTCATGCCGTTTGGGGGAGTTTCCGGGATTTCTATTTCTGCAACCTGGTCTTCCTCTATAGATGGCTATGTCTGAACCTTCAAGGTGAAGTGGGACAGGTGTCCCAGTGGAAAAAAACCACGGCTGGATTTTTTTTTCCTTCGCCAGCTTTTACCTCCGACGAAGTCCCTAGAAACCAGGAACTGAATTTTGCGTGTTAATCCATTTTTCCCTGGCAGCTGTGTGTACAGGGGTCCCTCGCCGCACAAGCAAATAACTCAGACTTCGGCGGTACTCATATTGTTTCCCATCGATGAATAATTGATGTTTCAAGCCGGGACTCGCTGCTGAGAAAGGGGTGGTTGCCGCAGAGAGAAATCATAAATAAAAATCCCAACCGGTGTAGCCGCGATTTGAACTTACAACCTCTCTGTCTCGAGGGCGGCGTCTTGCCTCGAGACCAACCAGTCCGTATTTCGTCATCTAAAACAATGCCCCAATAAATATATATTTTCATCATCATCATTGAGTGCTGTATGCGCACTGTAGGTTGGCTATACATGGAGCGGATGTGACGCTGTCAAACACAAATCTGCAAGAGAATGAAGTCACTGACACACAACAGATTGTAACTTTATCATCTATCATCTCATCTTCCTATTAACTCTCAATGTGACCTCAATAAGTCTTCACCACTGAGACTCATTAAGGATAAATACATTTCCTGGACCAATAACGTCATTTATTTAAACACCCTATTGCTAAGATTTATAGCTATTACGTCATCTTCTTCTACCGAGTGCTCACCTGTTGAGCGGGCATCGATCCGTTGTGTCGCTAATTTACGACAAAGCCACTATATCTGCGACTTTCGGCCCGACACATCCGTCTTCGGTATAAATAAGTAGATTTTTTTAAACAAATTTTTGCCCAAACAGAGGATATTTTTGGCCGACTCTTTTCGATTTTAAATTGCCACGGGTTCTTTAACGTGAGCGATTGCACACGGGACCTCCTGGTCTGTTGCCGCATTCTGAGAGGACTAGCCATAGAATCGCATTACCCAGAGATCGGGGAAGGGCAAAACCACGAAGAAACCATAGATTCGATAGTTGAAAACTTCCTACTGCCTGTACTGGGGGTCGAAACCGGGACCTTCTTGTCAAGAGGCCGACGTCTTACTTCTAGACCACTCAGTCCCTATTTCGTCATCAAAAGTAATGCCCGAATATAATATTTTCATGATCATCATCAGATGTGTCCTGTATACGCACCAAAGGTTGGCTACCATGAAGCGCCATTCCGATCTATCTCTTGCTTGCTTTGTTGGTATTTCTTTTAATGTATTTAGTGGTTCTCTTTTCATTTTTAGTTGTTTTAATACTTCATCGCTTGTTTTCTTTCCTTTCCTTTCCATTCAATTCTACCTATCTTCTAAATATACATCTTTCAAAGGCTTCAATTTTCTGTTCTGTTTTCTTGTCTAATGTCTAGATTTCTGCACCAAACAGGAATGTTGAGAAGATATAACATTTTGCTATTCTTAGCTTTAGCCATGGTGTTATTTGTTTTGATGTTAGTATATATATATATATATGCTATTATTGTGACAAATGGCGAGATTTGATAAAATATCTTTAAAAGAATTGAAAACTGCTAGAACAAAAATGTAGGTAAGAGAAGGAATATCTTGGTCTACGCCCTATGGGCCGGCTACGGCTCGAAAGGTCAATAGATAGAGAGATAGATTGTTGGCTAATTCCACTTTTGCTATTAATTGGATAATTCCACTTTTTTTATTAATTGGATAGTTCTACATTTTTTATTCTTCTTCTTCTATCCTTCCTATATTGCCGTTGGCGTCGAGGGGAGATACAATCTGCGGTTCCTTGCTCTTCTGTTGGCCTCTTCTGGTGTTACATTTGTTATTAATTGATTAATTCCACTTTTGATATTTATTGGTTAATTCCACTTTTGTTATTAGTTGGTTAACTCCACTTTTGTTATTACTTGGTTAATTCCACTTTTGTTATTAACGATCTCTAACAACTTTACCTCCGACTCCTCCACCATTTTCACCCAGACCAATGAAACTGGATAATGTTACAGTAGATATTTATTTGAGTTTTTTATCTTCTTCATTTATTGTTTGTGACAGCTTTACGAGTATTGCAGGGAATTTCCGGCGATTTATTGAAGTGCAATTTGTCAAAAATAAATATTTCATTGAGTAAAATAATGAGTAAGTATCATCTAATGTGGTAATGGAGTTACACTCTAGGATATTTTACAGTGGCTTCCAAACTGTTAAGGAACTCTGCTTCAAGGATTCACATATTTTTCTCCTTCGTTTCTTATGTTAGACATTATAACTTTCAACGTTTTTTATCTTTTGCTCTACACTCCTATATATATATATATATATATATATATATATATATATATATATATATATATATATATGCATGTCTATCATGGACAATAGGACAACAGACAAAACAATCACTGGCGGCTGTAGAATTGCGATTTTACAGAAGGATGTTGAACAGGACATGTTATGTTGAATCACCACATTAATAGAATACAACAGAACCATACCCCAGTATGTCCATTCTGCAATCACACACAAGAAAATGTAGAACATCACCTGTTTCAATGTCCAAAGCTCAACGACATCAGAAAAACATTAATTCCTCAAAGACTCTCCAAAAAGTGAACACTCTGTACGGAACCACAGCAGAACTTAGAAATATCTGCAGATACTACTACATGGCATTGGGTCGAAGGGCATCAGCTCAAAGGTCGCTGGATCCATAACAACACAATAACAATAACAATAACAGAAGAATGTTAAACATAGCACGGACAGCTACGAAGGATAATGTAAACGTCGTGAAAGGGGCCAAAGCAAACAGAGAACTAATTTTCAATGTTAGGAAGAAACAATTATCATATTTGTTCATGCAATTTAAAGGGAGCAGCTGGAATATATTGTAACAACTGGGAAAATTGAGGGACGAAGAGATAGAGGGAAGCAAAGAGAAAAAAAATAGGAGAATGCTTGAAAGAATGGCTTGGCAGATGGTCAACAACATAAATTATGAATAAATGTCGAGATCAAGAGTTGGTAAAAACCATGATCACATACTCCAGCAGGCGTGGTATTTGATGATGATAATGATGCATATATATATATATATATATATATATATATTAAACACCACACTTATTTTTAGTGCAGTAACATACAAAGCAGTGATCTCTGCAATATGTGCCATTTTGGCACGCAAGGTTTCTGTTTTTGTGATTGTGGTTCTGCCCTATGTGCCGTCTTCGGCTCGAAAGGACGATAGATAGAACATACTTTAATATCACTAATTAACAGATTAATGAAGCTAGTGAATTCACATTTATGCGGTATTACAAATTGGAACCATAACAGTACATTTTTTAAAATTAGGAATTCATGAAATGTTTCAGACTGAATATTTCCATGCATAAATGAAAAATGTTTTAAATTAAATAAATACATGTGTTCTAGTTTTCTAAATTGCCACATTATTGCTAAAGCAAACAGACGTGGAGACCATACAAACATCAGAAGAAGAAAGAGAGGCAGATGACAAGGAATCGTGAGGATGTGATAGGGACAAGTTTGCGGTATTGGTTGGACATGGGTCACCCCTTGAATGACGATAACAAAGAGAGCACGGTGTTAACTGTCCAACTGAAGCAAAAAACAAACATTCAGAGAGTAAAATATAGGCAATTAGTGGTAGGTAAAAGAAAATTAAAACAAGGCGTCAAACAAGGCTTTGTTTTGTCACCGGACCTGTAAAAGTAGATATAAAAAGAATTGAAGTCAACGGTCATGACATAAACAATTTGCGATATGTGGATGCCACAGTCTTAACAGCAGAGACAGAATGAACTACAAGAACTGACAGATGTGGCAGTGAAAGAAAACAACAAGAAAGGTCTCAGACTGAAGAGTAAAAAAACAGAAATAATGGTCATATCGAAGAAACAATCATCACTATCATGCAGCATAATAATAAACAGGACAAACCTGAAACAAGTGCAGGGCGTCAAATACTTTGGCACAATAATAGCATCAGATGGAAAGTGCATCGCAGAAATAAAAAGCAGAATAGCTGAGGCTAAAATAGCATTTCAGAAAATGAAAAATGTCTTATGCAACAAGTCTGTGTAAATATAAGTGAGAAAGAGAGTTATTCAGTGCTATATAGAGCCAATTCTGACCAATGGAAGCGAATCGTGAACAGTAGACAAACAAATGAAAAAACGATTAGAGGTCACAGAGATGTGATTTCTCAGAAGAATGTTGAAAGTTTCCTGGACAACTAAAAAGACCAACAAAGAAATTCTCAAAGAGACCAACACAAAAAGTGAACTCCTAAAAATATCAGAAGGAAACAATCAACATTTTTCGGACACATAATGAAAAGAGGCAAGTGGGAATACTTGGTTACAACTAGCAAAATACAGGAAAAGAGAGATCGCGGAAGCCAAAAAGATAGTAGATAATAGATTGCTTGGTGTCATAGCATGGAAAGCAGTAACCAACAGAATTGATACGATGCACTGTGGATAGAAGATTGTTGAAGGACATCATCGCCTACGCCAACCGGTTTGGCACATGATGATGATGAAATGAAAAAAAAATAAAGAAGGTTTGTGACGTATAGCGTCTTTAGGATGTAATAGATCATACCATTTTACAAGTAAGGAGGCCAGTGTTTTCCTTCGCGGTTACATCCATAACTTATTAAGTCAAGCGGTTATTATTTTTTTAATAATGATTCAACTGGAAAGCTTGACGCTGGCATAAAGTAAAGTAAAGAGCTCTGTCACACCAACTGACCTATAGGGAATATGGTGTTAGTGACCATAATTTTTTATAGACCTTCGGCACATAATTTTCTGTGGTAATGTGATCGGTATTAAGCCCATGCCGATTTACTTTCCAAGAAAATAAACCCGGAACCCTTTTTAAGGCAGGGTGAACCCGGAAGCCGGCCATTAGGATCGAACCCGACCTCTCGTGTTTTGTAGTCCAGTGCACTAACCACTGAGCTATCACGGCTTCCGCTGACAAAGAACCCGTGTTTAATTTATCGCCACGCCCACACGTAAAAACAAACAACACTAGTGTCACAGGTTGATGTAAAGGGGGAAATGAACTCTTCGGTTTTCTATTGCGACTGGTAAAGAGTTAACTGACCATTACACGCTATCTGTGGTTATACTAACATTAGTCATTACTTTCATATCACTTTATTACAAATGTTATCATTTACTGTATTTGACTTTTAATTAAAAATTAGTACTTCTGAAGTCGGAGTAAATCTGCCTGCATGGCGAGGGGCATCCTGTAATGGGATAAAACAGACTTTACACGCAAAATTCAGTCCCACAAAATTGAGTGGGTGGGACTTCGTCAGAGGTCAAAGCTGACGAAAGCGAACGAACGAACGAACGAACGAACGAATTAAGAGTTTGGATTGAGTGCAAGTCAAATCATCGGACATATATCGCCATTATTGCTTAATAAAATATAATCCTAGAGGTAAAACTAGGCTGACCAAGTACCCTTTTCAATGCGAAAGTACGGTCTTTTTAGATATTTCTAAGTCCCTCCATCATTTTAATTTTTAAAATGCTAGTATGTCCCCATTTTTAATAAAAATATTAACTTTTTTGCCCTATTTTAAAATAAATCTATAAATTGACTTTAATTTTTGTTAGTCTATAATCATTAGCTATGATCTTGTATCAATGTACGGATACCATTCAGTTGTATTATCATAGAGCTGATAACCTGTCAGGTTCCAATCCAGGAGAAAACGGGTTTGAATCCCTTCTTCTTACTCTTCTTCCTCTTCTTCCTCTTCCTCTTCTTCTTCTTCCCTTCCTCATCTGCCTTTCAGATTCGAGGGGAGATATAATTTGCGGTCTTTTGCTCTTTTGTTCGCCTCTGCTGCTGTTGTTACCTTGTGCTTCTAATATTCCATCGATCCATCTTTTTCGTAGTCGACACTTGGGTCTGTTATCTCACAAAGTTTATTGAAGGCTCGTTGTGTTGTGTTTTGATATTTCTATCTGTCTAGTCACGTGGCTAAACCATTGTATCTGTTGTTTCTTTATATGTTCTATAGAGGAATAGAATCGAATTTCGAATCCCAGTAGGGTTAAACGTGTTTTTTTCTATAGGTCGGGGGACGGGGGTGAAATAGGCCCAAACACCTCGCGCAGCGACAGCACTTTACAAGCGGCCTTTTTCTATCCGGTACTATAGTATTCAATATTTTGTAATAACTGGGATATATTGTAACAAATGGGATATATTGTAACAACTGAGATATATTGTAACAGCGATACTAAAAAAAAAGGAAGAAAAAGAGTGGTATGGTGACAGCTTTACGTGGTAATGGTTATAGATAATGTTAATGGTAAAGCTTTACGTGGTTACTACGCATCTTGGTGCATCTTGATGCCTTTACCTCTATATATTGTAACAACTGGGATATATTGTAACAACTGGGATATATTGTAACAACTGGGATATATTGTAACAACTGGGAAAATTGAGGGACGAAGAGATAGAGGGAAGCAAAGAGAAAAAAAATAACAGACAGCTTAAGAGAATGGCTTGGCAGAAGGTCAACAACAGAAATGATAAATAACTGTCGAGATAGAAAATTGTGGAGAGACATGATAACCTACGCCAGCAGGTCCGGTACTTGATGATGATGATGATGATGATGACTATAGGTTCCCCCCGGCTGAACCCAGTAATGGTATAATTCTGCAAGGATAGTTGTTATAGAGTTGTATTGTTTGATAACATTTAATCGCGAAATACGATCTATCTCAAGATCTATCTAAACATTTGTAAGTGTCCTTTCGCTGAAGAATTGTCAATTCAATACATGTGTGTTTATGTGATTAAACTTTGTTTGTTTACTTTTTTGTTTTACTGCCTTACTTCTTTTAAATACCATTTTTTTCCATAATTCTGTCCTGTTTTTGCTATCCAGATATCATGTATTTGCAATCTCGATGTCATGTTTTTGCTATATCGATGTCATGTTTTTTTTTTTTTTTTTTTTGCCTCAATGTAATATGGTTAGCCTAAAAAAAAACAGGATCTCTACAACACAAACTTCATTCCAACATTGCGTTACGAATGTCAGGTTTGGACGCTAGACTCAAATATAACAAGAACCACCATTGGAATGTGTTGTGTTAGACGCAACCTGAAACAGCCCTATAGAATTATAGACCAAAAGTGGAGAACTAAGAAAAAGCTAGGAATAATTTTCGCTAATTAAAAGATAAGGAAACAGCTCGTAGTTTGGCCACGTGATAAGACAGATTGAAATGCAACACAGTGAGCATTCTACAAATGGTATGATAACACTACATCTAAGGGACGACATGACTAGCACAGAAAAGCATCAAGATATGAGCCATGGCTTCACGGAAAAACACCAAGAAATGAACAACGTCCAGCACAGAAACACATTAAGGTTATCATTTGCTTGGGTTTGTTGTAGTCGGCAGACTCTTCTTAACCTGGGAATCATCGACATTTTTGTGTACATGTTTATGTTAGTCACATCTCATATCTGTGTGTGTGCATGTCTATGTTGGTCATATCTCATATCTTTGTGTGCATGTCTATGTTAGGCATGTGTCATAGCTTTGTGTGTGCATGTCTATGTCAGTCATATCTCATATCTTTATGTGCATGTTTATGTTAGTCATGTGTCATATATCTTGATGTGTGTCAGTGTTAGTCATGCCTCGTATCGCTGTGTACATGTCTGTGTTAGTCACATCTCATATCTTTGTGTGAACATGTCTGTGTTAGTCACCTCTAGTGACTCGGGCTGATGGTAAACCTGGGAGGGCCGACCATCTAAGGGCAGAATCCCCCTACAGAAAAGATCATCCGCTGCTTTGCAGGAAGATTGGGGACAATCAGAGGCTAAGGAAAGAAAACCTGAATAAAATGCTGGCTGAAATCGTATGCACTGGGCCACTGGCGCAGAACACAGTGCAAATCCAAGATCTTGCAAGTGCAAGAGTCTGGAATCCTAATCTGATTGAGTCCTGATCACAGAGAGAGAAAAAATGATTCATTGATGGATAATTAGAAAAATCATGAAACACTACATTAAGAGAGATCAAAACAAGAACAAAAGACAGCAAACTATATCTTCCTCTATAACTGAAAGGCAAAAGGGGAAGGGAAGAAGAACAATAAGTTGGGGTAGAGTTTTGGCATCATTTTCAAAATATCCAGTTCGAATCCCATTTTGAGTGATCAGACATTGATTCATTCGGTGGCCTGAGTCTTCATTTTAGATGAGATAAAATTTATGCTCTATGTATCGACTTCGGCTCGAAAATACGATATGTAGACTCATTATCATCATCAAGTACCGGGCCTGCTGGAGTAGGTGATCATGTCTCTCCACAACTTTCGATCTCGACAGCTATTTATCATTTCTGTTGTTGACCTTCTGCCAAGCCATTCTCTTAATCTGTCTGGTATCTTTTTTCTTTGCTTCCCTCTATCTTTTCGTCCCTCAATTTTCCCATTTGTTAAAATATATTCCAGTTGTTCTCTTCTCATTACATGGCCAAAAAATGATGATTGTTTCTTCATAATATTGGAAATCAGCTCTTTTTTGCTTTGTCCTCTTTCAGAACGTTTTTATTACTCTTCTTAGCTGTCCATGGATGATCTGTCCATTACTCTTCTTACTTTTCGTAGCTGTCCATGGTATTCTCAACATTCTTCTGTAAAAGCACATTTCTACAGACTCCAGTGATTTTCTTGTCTGTTGTCCTATTGTCCAATTCGCATCCATATGTTAAGACTGGCTCTACATACTATTTAAGAACTCTTTTGCTTGTTCTATTGTCAAAAATGTATTGCACAGTATCTTCCTCATTTTTTGGAAATCTGCTCTTGCCTGAGTCATTCTGCATCTCACCTCTTTTGTACATCTTCCGTCTAAGGTTAACAAAGTCACCAAATATTTAAATTCATTTAATATGTAGACTAACGGACAGTATTGAAATACCACACTTTATTTCTTTGTTCTCCTATCGTAGGGTGTTAAGAACAGTTGTCGGTTTTTTGCGATGTTTTGCTGTAATACGATCTCCAGTTCTTTCAGAGCTCCAAAGATTGTATTCCTAAAAACTGCTATAATTAACCAAGTCTTTCAGAATGTCAAAGGTCTTATTCATAAAGACCGTTGTAATTAACCAAGTCTTTCAGAGTTCCAAAGATCTTATTCCTAAAAACTGCTATAATTTACCAAGTCTTTCAGAGTGTCATAGGTCTTATTCATAAAGACCGCTGTAATTAACCAGTTCTTCACAGTACCAAAGATGTTATTATTCAAACTGCTATAAATAATCAGTTATTCCAGAATGCTTAAGATCTTTTTCTTCAAAACTGCTATAATTAATCAGTTTTTTAGCGTGCCAACGATGTTTTTCTTCAAAATTGCTACAATTGCCCAGTTCATCTCTGAAACTAGTCTTTACATCCTGTAGGACTGAAACTGTGTTCTATATCTTCTGGAGATTAACAGTACATCATATAACATGCATCTCCTAAATCATATAACACGCATTACCTATATCTAGCAACATGATACAGAATGTAAGCATAACAATTATTAGTAAATTATAAAAATAAAAAAAGCTGAAACACTTGACTATATAAAACGCAGTAAGGGTTTCGAAAGAACAACCATTGGGTATATATTCTTGGAAAGCAGACATGAGAGTGACTTAAGAGAGCGCGGGGGGCAATGCATCCAAGCCTCGTGACAGACTGCACTCACTGAAGCAGGAAACGTAAATAGAAAACCATTCAGACGAGCAGAGAAAAAAGCAATGTCTAGAGAGTAGCAAGGATTGATAGAGATGATGAGTTTACGAAGATATTTAACAAATGCAAGCACAGTGACAGTGCAGTCAAGCTAGATCGTTGCATAAATTCATTAATCAATCAGTCAGTCGGTTAATCAGTCACAGCCTTTCAAGATCATTTTAAGAGCGTATGTCAGTGTCAAGGTCTCTTTATCCACCCTCAGTATTTGGCGATTTATTTACTTTCATCCTATCAAGGTCATGTCCTTGAATGTGTTATCTGGTTTCCATTTCTTGTGGCGGGCTATTCTTTTTTGGGTTTTACTCCATCATGTACTACTCTCTATTTCTTCTAATTTTTATCTTTTTTAACCCTTGATTCCATCACGTGCTACTCTCTATTTCTTCTAATTTCTCTCTTTTTTAACCCTTGATTCCATAAAGTACAACACTCTATTTCTTCTAATTTCTATCTTTTTTAGCACTTGATTCCATCACGTACTACTCTTTATTTCTTCTAATTTCTCTCTTTTTTAGCCCTTGATTCCATCACGTACTACTCTCTATTTCTTCTAATTTCTCTCTTTTTTAGCCCTTGATTCCATCACGTGCTACTCTTTATTTTTTCTAATTTCTCTCTTTTTTAGCCCTTGATTCCATCACGTACTACACTCTATTTCTTCTAATTTCTCTCTTTTTTGTAGCCCTTTATTCCATCACGTGCTACTCTCTATTTCTTCTAATTTCTCTCTTTTTTAACCCTTGATTCCATCACGTACTACTCTTTATTTCTTCTAATTTCTCTCTTTTTTAGCCCTTGATTCCATCACGTACTACACTCTATTTCTTCTAATTTCTATCTTTTTTAGCCCTTTGTTCCATCACGTACTACTCTCTATTTCTTCTAATTTCTCTCTTTTTTTAGCCCTTGTCCATCACGTACTACTCTCTAATTCTTCTAATTTCTCTCTTTTTTAGCCCTTGATTCCATCACGTACTACTCTCTATTTCTTCTAATTTCTCTCTTTTTTAGCCTTGTCCATCACGTACTACTCTCTATTTCTTCTAATTTCTCTCTTTTTTATAGCCCTTTATTCCATCACGTGCTACTCTCTATTTCTTCTAATTTCTCTCGTTTCTGCCCTTGACTCTATCTAGTACTACTCTCTTTTTCTTCTAATTTATCTCTTTTTTTAGCCCTTGTCCATCACGTACTACTCTCTAATTCTTCTAATTTCTCTCTTTTTTTAGCCCTTTATTCCATCACGTGCTACTCTCTATTTCTTCTAATTTCTCTCTTTTCTGCCCTTGACTCTATCTAGTATTACTCTCTATTTCTTCTAATTTCTTTCCTTTTTATCCCTTGACGCCATCACGTGCTACTATCTATTTCTTCTAATTTCTCTCCTTGTTGCCAATGACTTAATCACGAACTACTCACTATTTCTTATCATTTCTCTCTCTCTTTTTTTTTTTTTTTTTTGTAAGAGACTTTGTTTGTTGCTTAGAGAAATGTTGAGAAAATGTCCAAGAATAGGGATGGGTGGAGAGACCTTGTTTGTTGCTTAGACTTGAGAAATGTTGAGAAAATGTCCAAGAATAGGGATGGGTGGAGAGACCTTGTTTGTTGCTTAGAGAAATGTTGAGAAAATGTCCAAGAATAGGGATGGGTGGAGAGACCTTGTTTGTTGCTTAGAGAAATGTTGAGAAAATGTCCAAGAATAGAGATGGGTGGAGAGACCTTGTTTGTTGCTTAGACTTGAGAAATGTTGAGAAAATGTCCAAGAATAGGGATGGGTGGAGAGACCTTGTTTGTTGCTTAGAGAAATGTTGAGAAAATGTCCAAGAATAGGGATGGGTGGAAAGACCTTGTTTGTTGCTTAGAGAAATGTTGAGAAAATGTCCAAGAATAGGGATGGGTGGAGAGACCTTGTTTGTTGCTTAGAGAAATGTTGAGAAAATGTCCAAGAATAAGGATGGGTGGAGAGACCTTGTTTGTTGCTTAGAGAAATGTTGAGAAAATGTCCAAGAATAGGGATGGGTGGAGAGACCTTGTTTGTAGCCTATGCTCAAAAGAGTGGTCTAAAAGATTGATTGATTGAATACACTCAAATCATCTTCTTGTTTCTACCGTTTAACATCCTCTTTGAAAATCAGTGCTCTTTTGATAATCGTACCCCCACCTTTTACACAGTTTTGGAACCCCTGATATGCGTTGTTTTATTCTCACTTCCGCTCGTTGATTCTTATCTTAAAGAGAATTATCGAGAACGATAATAAAAGAGACGAGGCCCAAATAACACCTTTTTTTTATTACAGGCACTAGAGTTCCTTCCGTCGATCTGTCTTCTTCGCTTCCCACCT
Source organism: Megaustenia siamemsis (assembly GCA_032433765.1). Classification (NCBI taxonomy): domain Eukaryota; kingdom Metazoa; phylum Mollusca; class Gastropoda; order Stylommatophora; family Ariophantidae; genus Megaustenia; species Megaustenia siamemsis. The sequence continues at coordinate 25,604,385 of JAVIAB010000126.1, forward strand.
TGTCTCGAACTAAGTGATACATCACGTTAGCGGATGTGTCGGACTTTGCTTTGATTGCCTTGTTGGTATCCCATCCGGGTTTTAATACTTCCACGTTTTCTTGGCGACTGATGGCGTTCTTGATCGTCTGTCTGCTCGGGTTTTCTCACTTGATTTAAGCGTTCTTCTTTGACGTAAGTAAAGTTACGACCTCAGTATCGTGCCCTAATAGCCGTTTCTTTACGTGTCTTTGCTTAACGTTAAGATGGCTTGACTCACCCAGACTGTATCAAATAATATTATTCTACCAGCAAAGCCGGGAGTCAATAAAATTATTACAGTAGACAGGGCTGTATTCAACAACAATTATTATGTTTGAGACGATTGTAGTCAACAATATTATTAGAGTTGCGATTATAATCGGTAAAATAATTATAATTTGACTATATTCGTTAAGGTAATAAGAATTCGACTATGATAAAATAATTATAATTTAGCTGTTTTAGATAAAATAATAAGACAGAGAGATGGACAGATAAGCAACAAAGATAACCACTGGCCTCGACTGCGGACTATGCTAAAGATTAACTGCCTATAGAGACTTCATAAAGCTTTTTGTAGCGCCTCAACGATCCCCTTGGTATATGGGTTGATGAAGGAAGGAAGGAAGGAATGAAGGGATGGAGGAAGGAAGGATGAAAGGACGGGAGGGAGGGAGGAAGGAAGAAAGGAAGGAAGTAAAGAAGGAAGGAAGGAAGAAAGAAAATGGCAAAATGTAATCGTATAGATTGCAAAAGAAAGAAAAAGTGAGGATGTAAAAATAGTAAGAAGGGAATGTGACACCCTCTGAATGTACAACCTGAAATAATCGACGGTTGACATTAACGAAATGAGCAATGGAACTGCAACTGTTAGCGGGAATAGGGTTGCGTGACGTATAATCTAGAGTGAATCATATGAGGCAATGTCCAACACGATAGAGATCTAAAAAAAAGAAAATAAAGATTGGTTTGAGGAGAGCAATAACTCATGCAGCACAGCTGGGGGTTTAAGGATAGAAATTAGAATTGAAGGTAGGAGGGTGTATCATAATCATTGCAATACAGCTGGAGATTTAAAGGGAGATGTTAGAGATTATTGCGAGGAATCATGTAACACAGATTGTGGTTTAAGGAGAGAAATTAGAGATTATTGTGAGGGATCATGTAACACAGCTGGAGTTTTAAAGAGAGAAATTAGAGATTTTTGCGAGGAATCATGTAACACAGCTGGGGGTTTAAGGAGAGAAATTAGAGATTATTGTGAGGAATCATGTAACACAGCTGGAGTTTTAAAGAGAGAAATTAGAGATTATTGCGAGGAATCATGTAACACAGCTTGTGGTTTAAGGAGAGAAATTAGAGATTATTGTGAGGAATCATGTAATACAGCTGGAGTTTTAAGGAGAGAAATGAGAGATTATTGCGAGGAATCATGTAACACAGCTGGGGGTTTAAGGAGAGAGATGAGAGATTATTGCGAGGAATCATGCAACACAACTGGAAGTTTAAGGAGAGAAATTAGAGATTATTGTGAGGAATCGTGCAACACAGCTGCAGTTGTAAAGAGAGAAATTAGAGATTATTGCGAGGAATCATGTAACACAACTGGAGGTTTAAGGAAAGAAATTAGAGATTATTGCGAGGAATTATGTAACACAACTGGAGGTTTAAGGAGAGAAATTAGAGATTATTGCGAGGAATTATGTAACACAACTGGAGGTCTAAGGAGAGAAATGAGAGATTATTGCGAGGAATCATGCGACACAACTGAAGGTTTATAGATGAAAAGTAGAGATCAGTATGAGAAATCATGTAACACAGCTGGAAGTTTTAAGAATTAAATTAAAAACTATTGTGAGGTGAGTTATAAACAATGCAACACAGCTGGAATTTATAAAAATTAATTAGAAACTATGATGTGGAAAGTTATAAACCATGCAACACAGCTACAAGTTCTTAGAATTGAATTAGACACTATTGTAAGGACAGTTGTAAACCATGCAACACAGCTACAAGTTTTTAGAATTGAATTAGACACTATTGTAAGGACAGTTGTAAACCATGCAACACAGCTACAAGTTTTTAGAATTGAATTAGACACTATTGTAAGGACAGTTGTAAACCATGCAACACAGCTACAAGTTTTTAGAATTGAATTAGACACTATTGTAAGGACAGTTGTAAACCATGCAACACAGCTACAAGTTTTTAGAATTGAATTAGACACTATTGTAAGGACAGTTGTAAACCATGCAACACAGCTACAAGTTTTTAGAATTGAATTAGACACTATTGTAAGGACAGTTGTAAAACATGCAACACAGCTTGAAGTTTAAAGAAAGAAAGTAACGTTTAGGATATATAGGATCAATGAAATTGGAAATTTAATGAAAGATGAATTAACGAATTGTCTTAGGAGAGCGCGATGGTCATCTGGTAATGATAGAGCGTTTACTTGGGAATGAAGTAGACGACGCTGCAGCCACTCTTGAGCCCTATCCAGTGTTCCAAAATGAAAAAGAAAATGATTATCTAGTTCAAAGATTTTGGATGGGGATCAATTACGAGGAAACTCACTGGCCTCCTCAACTCTTACTGCGACGTAGTAAAAAAAATGTAAAGTACCCCCGTCACGCCAACTGGCGTATAGGGAATATGGTGTTAGTGACCATACATTTTACAGACCTTCAGTACATGATTTTTGGGGTAATATGGTCGGTATCACGTCCGTGCCGCTTTACTTTCTCAGGAAAAAAAAATCCGGTACCCATTAAAGGCTGGGTGAACCGGAAGCCGTCGATTATGATCGAACCCTACCTCTTGTCTTTTGTAGTCCAGTTCACTAACCACTGAGCTATCGCGACATCTAGACGATGCTGCAGCCACTCTTGAGCCCTCTCCATTGTTCCCAAATGAAAAAGAAAATGATTATCTAGTTCACAGATTTTGGATGGGGAGCAATTACGAGGAAAAACACTGGCCTCCTCAACTCTTACTGTGACGTAGTACGGTAAGATTAAAGAGTTTACTCCTTTCTACTTCATCATCATCTGCTTTACATCCTCTTATAACCATTCGGGTGTCGAAGGAGATCAAGATGGCGCTTGTCCTCCTGGCAGATTCAATCATTTAATGTTATAGTGTTTCTAAGCTGTTGTCGGCCTGTCTTACTCTTGGTCTACCACAGGCTCTTCTACCTTCCCTTCTTTTAATATATGCTTCGCATGCATGGTAAAGCATCACACGACATTCTTTCTAGATGGACGAACCAGTTACTTTTTTTTGTATGTAGCTTAGGACCGGTTAAGTTAGCCTACTCTTTCCCTTATGACACCACTTCTGATCTCTTCTACCCACTCCGAGAGTTATTCTCAGACATCTCATCTTTGTGATGTCAGGTTTTCGTTTTATGTTTCCTCATAATTTACAATGTTTTGCATTGTTGGCACATGTTCTTTTCGATATTAAAATATCATCTCTTACCATTTAGTGAGCAATACAACTAATTTATAAAGAAAATAAACAATAGCAACAGATAAGATCAAAGTAATGCAATCAATGCAACGTGATATAAATAGCAATTAACAGCAAGAAAGATTAGAGAAATCTTCATTAATGGATGCTTACGCAGAATAAAAGGATGGAAATGGCAGGACAAAATCCCTGACATAGAATTATGGAAATGTACAAGTTAAATACCTGTCGACAAAGAGATACAGCGAAGACGAGGCAATGGATAGGACATACACTACGGAAGCCAACTGAGAGTATTACACAACAGGCCCTTTTTTTTGGAATGCCCAAGGAAAAAGACAAAGAGGAAGACCAAAATATTCTTGGAGAAGACAGTGAATGCATAGATGAAGATGATGGGGAAGACATGGAATGATCTTAAAAGAATCGAAAGAAACCGAACGGCTTGGAAAATGTTTGTTAAGACCTATGCTCAAGAGTGAGCTGAAAGGCAGAAAAAGAAGAAGCAGATGATGAGAGAAATCCAACTTAGGGGTTTATTACTCAGATGGATGTACCGGAAGATTACCCATGGGTAACCGCGTTATTGTGTTTTGGATAGACATAATGTGGTTGACATACATAGAGGTCTCGGGGCTTCAACAGTCGTGTAGATTTATTTCCATGGCCACTCTAAGGTTTGTAGAAATGAAAGACTCGATGCGCTGGCTTCAAAAGCATCACCTGTGGTCATTGATCATGGAGTGGAGGAAGGTACTAATTATTTTGAGTGCAACGACATTGCGGAATATGTGGCAGTGTCTTCTAAATCTGTCAACTTTTAGTCTTTAAGAATTTAAAATTAAATACCAAACTAATTGAAATACAGAAAATGGAGATTAAGGGATAAGTACAAAGAGTTCACGTCAGTATTCGCACCCGTCGTTGTATGCTAAGTGACGAATTGGTGACTTACTGGTGTGTCTATAGTAAGTAGTAAAGTAAAGAGCCCCAGTCACGGAAAGTGGTGTGTAGGGAATATGGTGTTAATGACCATAAATTTTACACACCTTCAGCTCATGATTTTTGGGGTAATGTGGTCGGTATTACGCCCATGCCGCTTTACTCTCCCAGAAAAAAATCCGGTAACCATTTAAGGCTGGATGAATCCGGAAGCCGTCGGTTGGGATCGAAGCCTACCCCTTGTCCTTTGTAGTCCAGTTCACTACCACTGAGTTATCGCGGCTCCCAGTATCTATAGTGCATTGATGCCAATTCTCCATCGCATTAAATCGATTGATCTATTAATCAGTCAATCAATCAATTTTCTCAGATGATCGATACAATTTTGAGTCTCGTGTCCCAAACATTTCCTGGAAATAACTACTTTCTGAAAAAAAGCCCGCGTATTTATTAATTGGGTAGTAGTTGAGCGTCGAAAGTACAGTAACATTGATTGAAGCCCAGTGTGCTACTACAACTCAATGAACTGAGTGATCGATTAGAAAAACATTCCGTGTAGTATGATCACGGGTTTTTTTTAAAGTGATTCCTGATATCAAAGTTAATTAGATATAATGCCTAGTCCTAGCAGAGGAAGATGATACACATTCGGGTCTGTGTTTACATTGAGAAAGTTCATGAATATTTTGCAGATGACAATCGAAAAGACCAGGTTTAATGCCCCGGCCAAGGCAAAAAAAAAGCCACTAAGTTTCTTGTCGTGATTGCAATATTTATCAAATTGATCAAGTTATCCACTGGTGCTACGATGTTCATATTTCGCGTTGAGATTTTCCTGCACAATTGAAAAATATATCGGAGCACGTAAGACACAGTTTAAGCAGCGTGATATATTAAACAATAAAGAAGGAACCATGTCGCAATTTGCATGTGACATTTTTGCGGATGTGGTGTGGTATTAGTGCCTGCATTCTTGATCGTGTAAACAATTTGGTCAAACTTGGTAAAAAATGCGACAGTGCTGTATTTCCTTCGTGGACGAAAATCTCTGGTGCTCATTAAGAATGTTGAAAGTTCCCTAGACAGTCAAAAAGACCAGTGAGGAAATTCTCAAAGAGGCCAACACAAAAAGGGAACTCCAAAAACAACAGAAAGAAATAATCTACATTTTTCGGGCAGAGCATGAGAAGAGGAAAAATAGAATACTTGGTTACAACGGGTTAATAAAAGAAAAGAGAGATCGCGGATGGACAAAGAGAGAAAATACTGGATAGATTGGTGTCCTGGCATGGAAAACTGTCAACAACAGAACTGATACGATGCACCGTAGATAGAAGGTTGTGGAAGGACGTGAGCGCCTACGCCAACCTGTATGGCACATGATGACTCATTAAGTTTTGGTGCACATAGAAACAGTCGACCGGAATAAGACCTAGACTCTTGCCCTTTCAAGTTCACTAACCAGTGCTCAACTGCTTTGTAAAATGTGTGTTTTGTCTTCTTTTGCCGAAGCTCTCCCTGGTCAATCTCAGACTGTGTCTTCTGGGTTATATTGGAGAGAAATACCTCTTATTTGTGGGCAGCTTGAGCTGTTGCCTACGTAGAAGCTTTTGTTTAGGGTCGGTAATTATGGTGGATTCCCCACGTGGGACTTTGGATCATGAGTTATTACACAATTGACAATTTCTGTCTCGATTTAAGAACCTTTAATATTAGTTTATCGTAGCTTGTCTTGGAGTTTGACTTTATTGTCGCTTGTAGCAGTGCTCTTCCGCGGCTCCATATAAGTAATATAGGGATGTTTGTGAGAGGTAACTCTTTACCAACATCATCATCATCGTCATCATCTTCATCATCATCATCATCGTCTACTATTGCCCCTGTTGGTACCTGACTCCCATAACAACTACTGTCAATTTTTTTTTCTCCCGTCCGCGAGGTGGCCAGTGTCTTCGGTAGTCAGTCCCTGCTGGACATTTATACAAGTTTCCTCTTTGGTTTTTCACTCTCACGTTTACCTAGTACTATGCCCTTCATTATAATCTTTTATAGGCCATCATGTCGTTTGACATTGCCAAAATATGTTATTTACCTTGATTCTATGTTCTATAAAAAAATGTCCTCTGCATTATGTTGATGGAATGGTATATTGATATGCTCATTCTTTTCTTTCTCTGTCCATGATATTCTGAGCATTTTTTGTTGGTAATTAGGAATGATAAATGAGAGCTTTGTGGATAGGTTGCTACTTGTATCTACATAAGGTCAGCAACAGCTTTATGAATAGACTGGTACTTGTATCTACATAAGGTCAGCAACAGCTTTGTGAATAGACTGGTACTTGTATCTACATATTGTCAGTAGTATAGTATGTCATTTAGGACGGATAAAAGTGCCTTTGAAGGCACCTAAATCCTTATATAAATAGTCTACCCGTACATCGAGGCACATTTTTTGGTGCCGTTTTTCCTTATATGAGAGTCTTCATTTTTTCTTATATGAGAGTCTACCCGCCCATTTTGGTTCCGGTGACCGCTCGTTGACCTCTCGTTGACCTCTCGTGGTGTTGTGAAGGCGTCGAAACGCAGATAAATCCTTATATAAATAGTCTACACGCAGATCGAGGCACAATTTTTGGTGCCGTTTTTCCTTATATGAGAGTCTACCCGCCCCTTTTTGTTCCGGTCGTGGTGGTGGTGGTGGTGACCTCCCGGTGACCTCCCGGTGACCTCCCGGTGACCTCCCGGTGACCTCTCGTGGTGACCTCCCGCTGCGGTGGTGTTGTGAAGGGGTGGTGAAGGGGTGGTGAAGGGGCGGCGGTGGTATCATAACTTTCATATTCTTTGTACTTTCAATGGTTCCGTAACTTTCATAAATCTATTCTTTCTTTATACTCTCATTCAATAAAAACAGTGACAAGTTTATTTATTGTTTTTAAAAACTTCCTTTAGAATTAAAGGTAACAGCTTAGGCCGTTACACACGCTACACGCCAAACACTGTGTTTAACGTTAAGCGAGAGATCAAAGAGCTCGGTACACGCGCAGCCGCGAAGACGTGCAGCGAAGACGCGCCGCAAGCGGCCGCAAGATCAAAGAGTTCACGGTAGACGCGAGGCGACCTCGCGCAGCGAGGGGGCCGCGTTTAACGTTAAGCGCGATCAAAGAATCCGCCTCCCGTATGAACATCAAAGAATCTGCCTCCCGTGGTGAAATATCCGTCGCCGGTAAGTGTTCATCAGGAGAGTCATTTAACAGGGGAATTTTACGATACCGATGTTTTAATGTGAGACGCTTGGGGGTAATTAATATCTTTGTGCTGGTTCGTGTTCAAAGACCGTGTTTCGCTGTGAAAAGTTTTGATTGAATGTTTGAGTGCCAGACTGGCCAGGGCTACGGACTTTTTATCATCTGAAGATTAGAATACCACTTATCAGGGGAATTTTAGTGGGTGGTTGTTTTAATGTGAGATGTTTAGGGGAAATTAACACTGACAAGTTTATTTATTTATTGTTTTATTCGTATATATCTCACAATAGATAACACAGGGGTAGACAATAATGTATTGTTTAACTATTGTACATTATAGACAAGTATAATACATAAGAAACAAAGTAGTTTATTTACAAGTGTTATACATGATAGTGTTAAATCGATAAAGGGGAGGTGGTCACGTTGTCAGAATGGACCTGTCGCTTGATGGGGTGAGGTAGTAAGTTGGAAGTTGTAGTAGTAGGTTAGAAGTTGGCGTGTATTAGAGGAAGTTGGTTGTGGAGGTAGTTGGTAGTAGAAGTTGTAGTAGTGAAAGTTGTAGTTGTAGACGTAGTCGGTGTAGAAGTTGTAGTAGTGAAAGTTGTAGTAGAACAGGGGACGACGTTCAAATTAACAGACGACGACTTTTATTCGACTGACTCAACAAGCAAAGACCAAAACGTTACTCCCAAACCAACGAAAGCTTAGACTTTGGAGTTCTATATCTTTAGCACTTCAACGAATAACAGACAACAGTAATGGTGAACCTTACAGATAAGAAAACTTAGTTCCAAACCCCAAAATTTCGTCTCATAACTAAAAAGTTGAACTCAAAACATTAAAAATCTAGGTCCAAAGTCAAAATAGTTAGACACGGTAGGGCAAAAGGGCATATTCTTTCCAACCAATACTCCATATTCTTCTACACATCTGCATCTCGAAGCCTTCGAATTTATATTCAATGTTTGGCTACTGACAATGTGGCAGTCATTTCGTTGTAATGGTCATCTCGTTGTAACAGACACGTATGTCATGTCGTTGTAACAGACACGTATGTCATGTCATTTTATCAGAGACGTATGGTATGTCGTTGTAATAGCCATGTCGTTGTATCAGTCATGTCGATGTAGTAGACACGTATGTCATGTCAATGTAACAGTCATGTCAATGTAACAGTCATGTCAATGTAACAGTCATTTCGTTGTAATAGTCATCTCGTTGTAACAGTCACGTATGTCATGTCGTTTTATCAGAGACGTATGGTATGTCGTGATGGATCATGTAGGTTGTCGACTGGGCCATGATGGATCATGTAGGTTGTCGACTGGGCCATGATGGATCATGTAGGTTGTCGACTGGGCCATGATGGATCATGTAGATTGTCGACTGTGCCATGATGGATGATGTAGATTGTCGACTGTGCCATGATGGATGAATGTAGGTTGTCGACTGTGCCATGATGCTTGTATGTAGGTTGTCAACTGTGCCATGATGGGTGAATGTAGGTTGTCTAGTGTCGCATGATGGTTATATGTATGTTGTCTAATGTGCCATGATGGATGAATGTAGGTTTTCTAATGTGCCATGATGGATGAATGTAGGTTTTCTAGTGTGTCGGGATGGCTGAATGTAGGTTCTGTCTAGTGTGTCGTGATGAGTGTATGTAGATTGTCTAGTGTGCCATGATGGTTGTATGTAATTGTCGAGTATGCTCCAACAAATCACCGCGCCATTTAAACTTCTTTGAACACAATGGACACAGATGTTCACCAGAAGAAACTTCATTATGAGAAACCATCTGGAGAAAATCCAATAACCCTTTCGTCAACCATATTTAACATACCTAGTTTAACTTCATCAAACATCAAGCTCAACAATACTTAGCATGCCTACTTTAAAAACATCGATACAATTGAATAACCTTTTATCGATAAGCCTTAACGTACTTTAAGAGAAAATATTCCAACTTACAGTGTAAAATAGAATCTCAATCCGTTAGAATGAATAGTAACTTTCCTTGAAGCAACCAAACTTATAACACGAAAGCCCTGAAGGGTCTTGTTTAAATATAGCCTGGTAACAAATGAATACATTATCCAATCAGTGAGTGATTATGCCAACATCGACTGATATCTGGATTAACCAATTAGAGAAGAGCATTAACATTGGAGGCGGAGCAAAGAAATGACTGACATCTGTATTATAACCATTCAGAAAAGAGCATTAACATGGGAGGCGGAGCAAAGAAATGGCTGACATCTGTATTATAACCAGTCAGAAAAGAGCATTACTATGAACGGCAGAGTGATTAACCAATTATAGAAGAGCGTAACTTTGAAAACGGTTCCAGTTCCATCTTAAGGTAAATGAATTGGTCGGGTTCTCATCGAGGATCGTGGGCGTTTCTGGTCCATAGAATGTGTTTGGATAAACTTATGTAGGAGTTTATGTTCCTGGGGGTTGATATTATTCACACATATGATAAGGCGTATAAGAAACATTCCAAGTTTTATAACGCGATGGCTAACCTAGTATACACATGATCGGAGAGAAATGAGCTGTTATTTACTGGAATAATTCAGCGAGTCGGTGGTCATGATATCTACGCCACGTTTGTAACCATCGTTATCGAAATACTTTCAGATCGAATTCGCAATTTCGGTCGTCTTGTTGTTCTATATACCCTCGCCTATCGATTAGTTAAGAATCATGTCAAAGACATGTTCGACTCTGATTCCGACATTTGTGTTTTAGAAACGGACTTTGGTACTTGGACCGGTGGTATCATCGGAAGAGAATTTGGAGAGTGGTTACTAAAAGAAGGTGGTTTGGAAAATTTTCTAGACCTCTCTAACGAAGAAGCTACAACACTGTGGACTCTACTTCACAACAGCCTTTGGTCTTTAAGAGCTTTACCTAGAAATGTGAGTTTATATATTTTCCCTAATAAAAGTTTGGTAACCCCACAGCATTTGTTACTGCCTTACAATATTGTTTACCAGGTCACGACACCCTCTCACACTGATGATGAGGGTTGTCCTGTAGTAGGCCTGTGATTGTAATAAGAATGGTTTGCTCCAGCTTTGAAATCTGAAATTTTCACAAAAAGAGATGGTGTTACTCAGTTCCCCTATAATGGGGATGTTGAGTTACTAAAAATAGATTTTGATCTCTGATGCAATACCTGATTAGTTACTAAAAATAGAATGTGACCTATGCTCCAATAACAGAATACTCATTGCCCTGGTGACCAATTGAGACTGATGGCAAAGTGAATTCCCAGTCATAGAAAAGTATGTTGTCACGATAGGTGTGTCAATAACAAGAAATAAAAATCATTAAAGACATCCTAATTAAGTTGTGAAATTTTGGTGGTTGAGAGATAAATCTGAAGATAAGCACATCAAACTATAAGAACAAGGAAACAATCGTATATTACACACTCTTAGAGCCAGTGTTAAGTTAACACGTATTTAGTTAAAATAGAAGGTTATAAATTGAGTAGAGGTAAACTTATACCTTATGGCTCATCTACTTTTTCGAAGAAACTCAAGTTCAGAAGAGGAAGACAGTGATGACGATAGTGATTTGTCAATGAGCATGCAAACCACGACAATATGGTCTAGTGGTAATTTTAATAATGGTTTAACTTTAGACTCAATTTTCAAAAAGACAAATATACGTGAAAGGTTTTTAAACTCTAGTGAAACCTCTGACACCTACATCACCGGCTCTCAAAATCAGGGAGCTGGAAGACTGGAGATTCCAACTGAAATAATTAACAACCACTCCTCGACTGGTAATAGAGATATACAAATCTTTGAACATGATATTTATTTTGAACAAATTAACGCAACGTGGAACGAACAATACGCTTGCAGCCAGCAAGGTGATACACTAAACGATAGAGCTACCAATGTAGGTAATTGCTTTGGAGTCGAGTTTACCTTTGATTTGATATTCTCTGTTTCTCCTTCGTTATCTTTATTACTGGGTTATTACACAACTAGTAGAGACATTATCTTTATTGATGATGATAAATAGTAAATTTCCACATGTAATGAAAATTTTGAAACTAGTTGCTAGTAATGATTGACGTTATAGTAAAGGAAACCGAAAAAAAAAATAAAGGACTCATCGTTAATACCATAAAGAAGTAACTGTAACATCAAAGAAAACGACAAGTGGAATAATATTAATACTGGTAAATCTTTTGAAGTGTTATCCTCTGGAGTAGAGTAAATTTTACGTAGAAGCAGGTTTAAATTACCCAAGAGACTCATGGACAATAGGTTACTAGGTGAGAAGCGAAAGAGATATCCAATACTTGGATGTTGTGACTTGTAATGAGAACCGCTGTAATAACTTGTACCAACTTGAAAACGTGAGGGGTGAAAAGACAGAGGGAAACAAAGAGAAATGACATCAGCTACAGCGTTGTGAAGAGATATTTTATTATAAAGTGTTTTTCATTTAGAAGTTTTTGCTGGCTTTTAAACCTAAATTGTCTCGTTTCTTCTAGGTTCATTTTTGTGAAGAAACGATTGTTTTAACAATCCACGATGATGAAAATGACGAACCCAATTATTCTTGGCAGCAGTTTTCTATAGACAAGGAGCGCTTCATAAACCGTATACAAGAATGTGGCAAAATTATTTCCCCCATCCTAGCTATTGATCACAGAGCCAAGATTCTAAAAAAGTATTTCAGAAGTAATAGAAACTAAAGTTTAGTTGATATTTTACTTGCCAAGCCCAATCCTGTGTTCTCAAGAACACTTCCCTCTAATGAGCATAACATGCTATACTCGAGTTTGTCTCCAACTTGTCAGTGTAGGACCCGCCCTCTGGATCATCATTTGTTTTGATGACTCCATGGATACATCGGCTTCGTGGGACAAACTTCCCATGACTCATCAAAGATGGCCGCTCTCTGAACATGTCTCATCACGTCCAATGACGTATTGCATCAGTTACTATAAATAGAACGTATTCCATTGGTTACTATAAATAGACTGACCACGCCCCCTTGTTACAGGGTATAAAGGGCAGCCGTTCTCAGTGCTGCTACATACAGAAAGTCAGATCCCTGCTACCAAGTCGTGTGCTTTTTAGAATGGAGTCCGTTAGAATGGATATGTGTGATTCCGCTGTTAATGTTGACTGTGATGGTGCTTTTTTCTATGCCGCTCGTAATGGCGAGTATGTAAAGCCTCTACAGAAGAATGGTTTGAAGGCTGTCTCAGTTTCGAGATATCGAGCAAAGACTTTAATTCATCTTAGAAAATACGATGGCAAAACGGGGTTGAAATTCCCAACACGTTACGGTATAACACTAACACAGCCTGAATTTGAGACTTTAGTGGGTCTGAAGTCTACGATTCTCTCAGAGTGTGACAGACTACGAGTAGCCACAGGTGATGCGTCTACGATTCTCTCAGCTGAGTGTGACAGTATACAAGCAACCACTGATGGAGCTTCTACATTTCGCTCAGACTATGCCCGAGAACAAACGGCCAATGAGTGTGACAGTATACAAGCAACCACTGATGGAGCTTCTACATTTCGCTCAGACTATGACAGAGAACAAACAGCCAATGAGGGTGAGTGGTCGATCGCTGCTCCTTCCTTTTATGACGACTTCCAGTATCAACAGAGTGATCTTTCGACTGTTCTCACAGACACAGCTCACAAACGAATTGACCCCCGTTCGATCACTAATATAACTGATGGATCTTATGTTATTAAGAACAATAAACAAAATTGTGTTAAATTTTGCGATCCTTGTGTATTTAAAAAACCACGTGGGAGACCACGTAAACTTGTAATTTAAGCACTATACACATATGTTGTTATATGTGTACTTTTTTAGATGATTTGTATCCATATTTGCACTATTTAAAGCATCATTGTTCAATTATAAACATTTGAATGTGTAACATGTGTTGTCTAGTTTTATTGTGAAAATAAACATTATAAAAAGATCATATTTGTTTGTTTTTATTTGACTTATTTTAATTTTAATTAGTTTCTTCGAAAAAGTAGATGAGCCATAAGGTATAAGTTTACCTCTACTCAATTTATAACCTTCTATTTTAACTAAATACGTGTTAACTTAACACTGGCTCTAAGAGTGTGTAATATACGATTGTTTCCTTGTTCTTATAGTTTGATGTGCTTATCTTCAGATTTATCTCTCAACCACCAAAATTTCACAACTTAATTAGGATGTCTTTAATGATTTTTATTTCTTGTTATTGACACACCTATCGTGACAACATACTTTTCTATGACTGGGAATTCACTTTGCCATCAGTCTCAATTGGTCACCAGGGCAATGAGTATTCTGTTATTGGAGCATAGGTCACATTCTATTTTTAGTAACTAATCAGGTATTGCATCAGAGATCAAAATCTATTTTTAGTAACTCAACATCCCCATTATAGGGGAACTGAGTAACACCATCTCTTTTTGTGAAAATTTCAGATTTCAAAGCTGGAGCAAACCATTCTTATTACAATCACAGGCCTACTACAGGACAACCCTCATCATCAGTGTGAGAGGGTGTCGTGACCTGGTAAACAATATTGTAAGGCAGTAACAAATGCTGTGGGGTTACCAAACTTTTATTAGGGAAAATATATAAACTCACATTTCTAGGTAAAGCTCTTAAAGACCAAAGGCTGTTGTGAAGTAGAGTCCACAGTGTTGTAGCTTCTTCGTTAGAGAGGTCTAGAAAATTTTCCAAACCACCTTCTTTTAGTAACCACTCTCCAAATTCTCTTCCGATGATACCACCGGTCCAAGTACCAAAGTCCGTTTCTAAAACACAAATGTCGGAATCAGAGTCGAACATGTCTTTGACATGATTCTTAACTAATCGATAGGCGAGGGTATATAGAACAACAAGACGACCGAAATTGCGAATTCGATCTGAAAGTATTTCGATAACGATGGTTACAAACGTGGCGTAGATATCATGACCACCGACTCGCTGAATTATTCCAGTAAATAACAGCTCATTTCTCTCCGATCATGTGTATACTAGGTTAGCCATCGCGTTATAAAACTTGGAATGTTTCTTATACGCCTTATCATATGTGTGAATAATATCAACCCACAGGAACATAAACTCCTACATAAGTTTATCCAAACACATTCTATGGACCAGAAACGCCCACGATCCTCGATGAGAACCCGACCAATTCATTTACCTTAAGATGGAACTGGAACCGTTTTCAAAGTTACGCTCTTCTATAATTGGTTAATCACTCTGCCGTTCATAGTAATGCTCTTTTCTGACTGGTTATAATACAGATGTCAGCCATTTCTTTGCTCCGCCTCCCATGTTAATGCTCTTTTCTGAATGGTTATAATACAGATGTCAGTCATTTCTTTGCTCCGCCTCCAATGTTAATGCTCTTCTCTAATTGGTTAATCCAGATATCAGTCGATGTTGGCATAATCACTCACTGATTGGATAATGTATTCATTTGTTACCAGGCTATATTTAAACAAGACCCTTCAGGGCTTTCGTGTTATAAGTTTGGTTGCTTCAAGGAAAGTTACTATTCATTCTAACGGATTGAGATTCTATTTTACACTGTAAGTTGGAATATTTTCTCTTAAAGTACGTTAAGGCTTATCGATAAAAGGTTATTCAATTGTATCGATGTTTTTAAAGTAGGCATGCTAAGTATTGTTGAGCTTGATGTTTGATGAAGTTAAACTAGGTATGTTAAATATGGTTGACGAAAGGGTTATTGGATTTTCTCCAGATGGTTTCTCATAATGAAGTTTCTTCTGGTGAACATCTGTGTCCATTGTGTTCAAAGAAGTTTAAATGGCGCGGTGATTTGTTGGAGCATACTCGACAATTACATACAACCATCATGGCACACTAGACAATCTACATACACTCATCACGACACACTAGACAGAACCTACATTCAGCCATCCCGACACACTAGAAAACCTACATTCATCCATCATGGCACATTAGAAAACCTACATTCATCCATCATGGCACATTAGACAACATACATATAACCATCATGCGACACTAGACAACCTACATTCACCCATCATGGCACAGTTGACAACCTACATACAAGCATCATGGCACAGTCGACAACCTACATTCATCCATCATGGCACAGTCGACAATCTACATCATCCATCATGGCACAGTCGACAATCTACATGATCCATCATGGCCCAGTCGACAACCTACATGATCCATCATGGCCCAGTCGACAACCTACATGATCCATCATGGCCCAGTCGACAACCTACATGATCCATCACGACATACCATACGTCTCTGATAAAACGACATGACATACGTGACTGTTACAACGAGATGACTATTACAACGAAATGACTGTTACATTGACATGACTGTTACATTGACATGACTGTTACATTGACATGACATACGTGTCTACTACATCGACATGACTGATACAACGACATGGCTATTACAACGACATACCATACGTCTCTGATAAAATGACATGACATACGTGTCTGTTACAACGACATGACATACGTGTCTGTTACAACGAGATGACCATTACAACGAAATGACTGCCACATTGTCAGTAGCCAAACATTGAATATAAATTCGAAGGCTTCGAGATGCAGATGTGTAGAAGAATATGGAGTATTGGTTGGAAAGAATATGCCCTTTTGCCCTACCGTGTCTAACTATTTTGACTTTGGACCTAGATTTTTAATGTTTTGAGTTCAACTTTTTAGTTATGAGACGAAATTTTGGGGTTTGGAACTAAGTTTTCTTATCTGTAAGGTTCACCATTACTGTTGTCTGTTATTCGTTGAAGTGCTAAAGATATAGAACTCCAAAGTCTAAGCTTTCGTTGGTTTGGGAGTAACGTTTTGGTCTTTGCTTGTTGAGTCAGTCGAATAAAAGTCGTCGTCTGTTAATTTGAACGTCGTCCCCTGTTCTACTACAACTTTCACTACTACAACTTCTACACCGACTACGTCTACAACTACAACTTTCACTACTACAACTTCTACTACCAACTACCTCCACAACCAACTTCCTCTAATACACGCCAACTTCTAACCTACTACTACAACTTCCAACTTACTACCTCACCTCATCAAGCGACAGGTCCATTCTGACAACGTGACCACCTCCCCTTTATCGATTTAACACTATCATGTATAACACTTGTAAATAAACTACTTTGTTTCTTATGTATTATACTTGTCTATAATGTACAATAGTTAAACAATACATTATTGTCTACCCCTGTGTTATCTATTGTGAGATATATACGAATAAAACAATAAATAAATAAACTTGTCAGTGTTAATTTCCCCTAAACATCTCACATTAAAACAACCACCCACTAAAATTCCCCTGATAAGTGGTATTCTAATCTTCAGATGATAAAAAGTCCGTAGCCCTGGCCAGTCTGGCACTCAAACATTCAATCAAAACTTTTCACAGCGAAACACGGTCTTTGAACACGAACCAGCGCAAAGATATTAATTACCCCCAAGCGTCTCACATTAAAACATCGGTATCGTAAAATTCCCCTGTTAAATGACTCTCCTGATGAACACTTACCGGCGACGGATATTTCACCACGGGAGGCAGATTCTTTGATGTTCATACGGGAGGCGGATTCTTTGATCGCGCTTAACGTTAAACGCGGCCCCCTCGCTGCGCGAGGTCGCCTCGCGTCTACCGTGAACTCTTTGATCTTGCGGCCGCTTGCGGCGCGTCTTCGCTGCACGTCTTCGCGGCTGCGCGTGTACCGAGCTCTTTGATCTCTCGCTTAACGTTAAACACAGTGTTTGGCGTGTAGCGTGTGTAACGGCCTAAGCTGTTACCTTTAATTCTAAAGGAAGTTTTTAAAAACAATAAATAAACTTGTCACTGTTTTTATTGAATGAGAGTATAAAGAAAGAATAGATTTATGAAAGTTACGGAACCATTGAAAGTACAAAGAATATGAAAGTTATGATACCACCGCCGCCCCTTCACCACCCCTTCACCACCCCTTCACAACACCACCGCAGCGGGAGGTCACCACGAGAGGTCACCGGGAGGTCACCGGGAGGTCACCACCACCACCACCACCACCACGACCGGAACAAAAAGGGGCGGGTAGACTCTCATATAAGGAAAAACGGCACCAAAAATTGTGCCTCGATCTGCGTGTAGACTATTTATATAAGGATTTATCTGCGTTTCGACGCCTTCACAACACCACGAGAGGTCAACGAGAGGTCAACGAGAGGTCACCGGAACCAAAATGGGCGGGTAGACTCTCATATAAGAAAAAATGAAGACTCTCATATAAGGAAAAACGGCACCAAAAAATGTGCCTCGATGTACGGGTAGACTATTTATATAAGGATTTAGGTGCCTTCAAAGGCACTTTTATCCGTCCTAAATGACATACTATACTACTATTGTCAGCCACAGCTTTGTGAATAGACTGGTACTTGTATCTACATAAGGTCAACAACAGCTTTGTGAATAGACTGGTACTTGTATCTACATAAGGTCGACCACAGCTTTGTGAATAGACTGGTACTTATATCTACATAAGGTCAGCAACAACTTTGTGAATAGACTGGTACTTGTATCTACATAAGGTCAGCAACAGCTTTGTGAATAGACTGGTACTTGTATCTACATAAGGTAAGCAACAGCTTTGTGAATAGACTGGTACTTGTATCTATATAAGGTCAGCAACAGCTTTGTGAATAGACTGGCACTTGTATCTACATAAGGTCAGCAACAACTTTGTGAGTATACTGGTACTTGTATCTACATAAGGTCAGCAACAACTTTGTGAATAGACTGGTACTTGTATCTACATAAGGTCAGCAACAGCTTTGTTAATAGACTGGTACTTGTATCTACATAAGGTCAGCAACAGCTTTGTGAATAGACTGGTACTTGTATCTACATAAGGTAAGCAACAGCTTTGTGAATAGACTGGTACTTGTATCTATATAAGGTCAGCAACAGCTTTGTGAATAGACTGGCACTTGTATCTACATAAGGTCAGCAACAACTTTGTGAGTATACTGGTACTTGTATCTACATAAGGTCAGCAACAACGTTGTGAATAGACTGGTACTTGTATCTACATAAGGTCAGCAACAACTTTGTGAATAGACTGGTACTTGTATCTACATAAGGTCAGCAACAACTTTGTGAATAGACTGATACTTGTATCTACATAAGGTCAGCAACAACTTTGTGAATAGACTGATACTTGTATCTACATAAGGTCAGCAACAACTTTGTGAATAGACTGGTAATTGTATCTACATAAGGTCAGCAACAACTTTGCGAATAGACTGGTAATTGTATCTACATAAGGTCAGCAACAGCTTTGTGAATAGACTGGTACTTGTATCTATATAGGTCAGCAACAGCTTTGAATAGACTGGCACTTGTATCTACATAAGGTCAGCAACAACTTTGTGAGTATACTGGTACTTGTATCTACATAAGGTCAGCAACAACGTTGTGAATAGACTGGTACTTGTATCTACATAAGGTCAGCAACAACTTTGTGAATAGACTGGTACTTGTATCTACATAAGGTCAGCAACAACTTTGTGAATAGACTGATACTTGTATCTACATAAGGTCAGCAACAACTTTGTGAATAGACTGATACTTGTATCTACATAAGGTCAGCAACAACTTTGTGAATAGACTGGTACTTGTATCTACATAAGGTCAGCAACAACTTTGCGAATAGACTGGTAATTGTATCTACATAAGGTCAGCAACAGCTTTGTTAATAGACTGGTAATTGTATCTACATAAGGTCAGCAACAACTTTGTGAATAGACTGATACTTGTATCTACATAAGGTCAGCAACAGCTTTGTGAATAGACTGGTAATTGTATCTACATAAGGTCAGCAACAGCTTTGTGAATAGACTGATACTTGTATCTACATAAGTCAGCAACAACTTTGTGAATAGACTGGTACTTGTATCTACATAAGGTCAGCAACAGCTTTGTGAATAGACTGATACTTGTACCTACATAAGGTCAGCAACAGCTTTGTTAATAGACTGGTACTTGTATCTACATAAGTCAGCAACAACTTTGTGAATAGACTGGTACTTGTATCTACATAAGGTCAGCAAGAGCTTTGTGAATAGACTGATACTTGTATCTACATAAGGTCAGCCACAGCTTTGCATGGTTACGTGCGCTTTCCTGACTTTTCTTACTTGTAAAATGGGCGCTCGATTTAACTATTTGATTATATACACTGACGTTTAACTTAGGTGATTAAACATACGCTTTGCACATTTTGATTTTCGTTTATGCATCGGGTGCCGAGTTCACATTGAAGGTTGGCTACCAGAGAGCGCCATTTTACTCTTGACCTGATAGTGTTGTTAAGTTGTTAAAGGTTCACATATCCATCTTGATGTTGATCTGTCCACTTAAGTCTTAGTCTGCTTTTGTCTCCTAGTCTGTCTTCTACATTCTCTTACAAGATGATCTTCGGTGTGGTATTGTGTCTCTTCACAAGAAAAAAAAAAGTTTCTGTTGTCTTATTAGATATGCGTTACCTTGTTCTTTTTTGTTTTTTCTAACGTTTTAACTGATTCATGACTTTATACATTTTGTTTTGCATGAATAACAGAAACACTTTTCTCTGATAAATAAAACGTGTTATGGGTAATAAAGCGGAATAGTGCTCCACGGTAGTCAACCTTCGATGCGTAGACGGCACTCAATGATGATGATATCATGGGTAATATATTATATATAAAGTAAAGTAAAGTACTCCCGTCACGCCAAGTGGCGTATAGGGAATATGGTGTTAGTGACCATAATTTTTACAGACCTTCGCCACATGATTTTTGGGGTAATGTGGTCGGTATTACGCCCGTGCCGCCTTACTTTCCCAGAAAAAAATCAATTTAAGGCTGGGTGAACCCGAAAGCCGTCGGTTGGGATCGAACCCTACCTCTTGTCCTTAATAGATCAGTTCACTACTAACCATTGAACTATCGCGGCTTTATTATATATATATATATTTATATATGGTCTTTGGCGTCTTGGTTTGTAGCATGCGTCATGTTAAGTCAGTAGTTTGGTAAGTTATTAGGTCTTATGCTGAGTCTGTTTTGCTGAACAGCTTCTTTCGTGTTTGAATCTGTTTTACTGTCGTGTGTGAAACTGTTTTACTGAACAGCTTCTATCGTGTTTGAATCTGTTTTACTGTCATGTGTAAAACTGTTTTACATGCAGGTAAACATGCAGCAAATCACTTTGCAGACTCCTTTGCAAATGACAACAATATTGAAATTAGCCTAGAGAAACGTCAAGAGACCCGTCTAAAACAACAAAATGCAAGACAAGAAGAGACTGCACATGAAGTCATGGAAATACCCATTACACAAAGAGAGCTAGAGCTGGCAATATCCAAATTAAAAATGAAAAAGTCACCAGGTAGTGATGGAGTGTCTAATGAAATGATTAAGAACTTGGGAACTGCAGCTAAAGCAAAACTACTGCAGATCTACAACATTTGCTGGATCACAGGTAAAGTGCCACAGGCATGGAGAGAAGCAATTATGATACCATTACTAAAGCCAGGAAAAGATGGTTCAATGACATCCAGCTATAGACCAATCAGCCTTACAAGCTGTTTGTGTAAAACAATGGAACGTATAATCAATCTCAGACTGCAGTGGTACCTGGAAAGTGAAAATCTCCTTGTCCCACAACAAGCAGGCTTTAGACAGTGTTACTCTACCGAAGATCAGGCAACCTATCTTTCCCAGGAAATTGAGGATGCGTTTCAAGAAAAGAAACTGGTACTAGCAGCATGGATAGACCTAAAGAAAGCATTTGATAAGGTATGGAAGGAAGGGCTTTTGAAGAAACTGAGAAATTATGGAGTAAATGGCAGGATGTACAAATGGGTCAAAGCATACCTGCATAACAGGAGAGCCAGAGTGCAACTGGATGGTCTTAAGAGTAAGAAGGTCTTACTGCGCCAGGGCGTTCCACAGGGAGGGGTACTATCTCCAACACTTTTTCTGATCTACATCAATGACCTAGTTACTGAACTACCACATGGTATCAAAGTGGCAATGTATGCAGATGACTTGGTAATGTGGTGCACAGAGGAGTATGCAACAGTGGCCTCCAAATTGTTACAAAGAGCTATGAATGCACTGAATTCATGGACAAATAGATGGTGTATCAGCATCAATACAGACAAATGCAGTACTACACTTTTCACTCTTTCCCCAAAACAAAAAGCAGGAGCCATCTATATAAACAATGAGCCTGTGAAAGAAGACATACAGGCTACGTATCTCGGAGTTACATTTGATAACAAACTATCTTGGAAACAGCAGATAAATAAGGCAACCCAAAAAGCAAGGAGAAAATTGGCTATTCTAAGAAAGCTGTGTGGAACTACGTGGGGTGCGAGTGGGAAAATACTCAGTAAAGTTTACCAACAGAGTATACGCCCACATTTAGAATATGGATCATCTGCATGGTGTTCAGCATCAAACACCACACTTCAAGAACTGGATAAAGTACAAAACCAGGCACTTAGGGTCATCACAGGAGCAATGAAATCAACACCAATATTAGAGATGGAGAAATTGTGGAGGATACCAGCACTGAGAGAACGGAGGGACACAAAGGTGCTGATACAGGCAGAAAAATTTGCTTGCATGCCGAGACATCCAATGAAGGACCGATTCCAAAATCTTGCATTGGGACGACTTAAGAGAAGCAGTTTTATCCACCAAGCCAAGCGTATTAGTAGACAAACACCAGACATGCCAAGAGCTGTTAACCCCCTACTGCCCATACCAGAACAGACTCCCTGGACAGAGGAATCTGGATTATCAGTTCAAATACGGACAGAAGTGAAAGGAATAGTTGATAAAGAGGAACAGAATAGTCTACAGCGAAAAACAATAACTCTCAGTTTCCTGGATGAAGAATACCCACAAGACCTATGGATTCGTGTGTATACAGATGGATCAGCACAGAATGCAGTAAAAAATGGGGGAGCAGGTGCATATATAGAATACCCAAATAACACTAGGGATATGAATAAAATAGCAACAGGGAAATATTGTCACAATTATGATGCAGAAATACAAGCAATAAAGTTAGCAATAGAAAAACTGCTGAACATTAATCTTAGCCCGCAGCCTGTAGTGTTTTTGACAGATGCAAGATCAGTACTCCAGGCACTACAATCCAGAAAATTACCACATCTGCAGACCTTATTGACTGAACTCTGCAAGCACCACAGGGTTGCCCTGCAGTGGATCCCATCTCACTGTGGAATACCAGGAAATGAGAAAGCAGATCAGTTGGCAAAGGAAGGTTCAACAGGCACACAACTAGATACACCTGTTACATACCATCATAAGAAACAGATAATCAAATCAATCAGAGGACCACAAGCCCCAAATCAGGATGCCTTTTATAATATGAATAGATATGAACAAGTTATCATTATACGTCTCAGAACAGGACACAATCGACTCCATAGTCACATGTATACAAAATTCAAGATCGGCACCTCAACTACTTGTACATGTGGACAGGCGCCCCAGACTGCTGAACACATACTTCAAGACTGCACTGAATATAGTAGACTGAGGAAAATCCATTGGCCCATAGATACAACACTACAGACAAAACTATATGGGCCACTGCAAGAATTACAAAAGACAGTAACATTTATACAGGAAACGACATTGCAGATATAGACAATGCTTCAGGCGAACGAAAGATAGATAGATAGATAGTCTGCTTTTGTCTCCTAGTCTGTCTTCTACATTCTCTTACAAGATGATCTTCGGTGTGGTATTGTGTCTCTTCACAAGAAAAAAAAAAGTTTCTGTTGTCTTATTAGATATGCGTTACCTTGTTCTTTTTTGTTTTTTCTAACGTTTTAACTGATTCATGACTTTATACATTTTGTTTTGCATGAATAACAGAAACACTTTTCTCTGATAAATAAAACGTGTTATGGGTAATAAAGCGGAATAGTGCTCCACGGTAGTCAACCTTCGATGCGTAGACGGCACTCAATGATGATGATATCATGGGTAATATATTATATATAAAGTAAAGTAAAGTACTCCCGTCACGCCAAGTGGCGTATAGGGAATATGGTGTTAGTGACCATAATTTTTACAGACCTTCGCCACATGATTTTTGGGGTAATGTGGTCGGTATTACGCCCGTGCCGCCTTACTTTCCCAGAAAAAAATCAATTTAAGGCTGGGTGAACCCGAAAGCCGTCGGTTGGGATCGAACCCTACCTCTTGTCCTTAATAGATCAGTTCACTACTAACCATTGAACTATCGCGGCTTTATTATATATATATATATTTATATATGGTCTTTGGCGTCTTGGTTTGTAGCATGCGTCATGTTAAGTCAGTAGTTTGGTAAGTTATTAGGTCTTATGCTGAGTCTGTTTTGCTGAACAGCTTCTTTCGTGTTTGAATCTGTTTTACTGTCGTGTGTGAAACTGTTTTACTGAACAGCTTCTATCGTGTTTGAATCTGTTTTACTGTCATGTGTAAAACTGTTTTACTGAACAGCTTCTTTCGTGTTTGAATCTGCCAGTTTTTGGATAGTCCAATTCGACCGCAGAATGGACACAATGTATTTATGGTGTCTGGCCTTATCTTCTTTCTCTTGCTTTGAGTATTATCTTCTATCCTTCGTTTTATCTTCTGAATTTGACATCAAGGCTCCCTTGAATGATGTTGTGCCCTTTTTCATTCTTGTTTTCCCAATTTCTTTCACTGATAGAGAACTCACTCAAGAAAGCCTTGCAGACATCCTATATCCCAGCACTGGTCTGCATTTAGTCTCTTTCTCTCCATAAGTTAACGAAACAACATTTGTTTTGGAATACGATTGTTTTCCATTCTCCTTATAAGACGCAGCCACCTTTGTCTCCGACTCCTAACTGTTGCCATGATGGATGGAAGTGTGGCTCGCTTCACGACGTTAGAGTTTGGTCACTTTTGCCACTATTTGATGTTAATCATTTTTCGAACGTAAAAAAAAAACACACTTGTAACCTTTTCTCCTGCCATGCATGGGTAGTCCACGTGTTTCTCATCCGTGTAAACGTGTACTAAGCACACAACTATTGTAATTAATAATTCTAGTCCTGAATATTAGTTTACTGTAGGCCCAAATTATCTTTAACCTTACCGACAGCCGAAGTTGCCTTTTCTGTAATGGCAGCGATCTAAGGAGTTGGTTAGATTTTATCAAAATGTTAACTCCTTCCGTACGTTTCGACGCACCATGCGCCATGCCGATTTCAGTCGTGTACGTTTAGCCGCGCAGTGCGTCACTCTCAATTTGATTAGTGTAAACTGTCATCAACCCGTATTCTTTTTATATGTCTTGTTTCATCTTGGTATTAGTGAATACTAATTCATTGCTTAATTATCTAAAAATGCATATATAATATGTTACATATTAGACACATATAAACATGTGCATTGCTATTTAAAAAACATAACAAATTGTTTCTCCGAAATCTTTATCCCTAAATTGATAAAAAAAAACATTCCGCAGTGAAAGAGTTAATGGAACAAAATGTCTTATTTGTTATTGTTTGCCCCTTGTCCCCAAACCACGACTAATCAACTTCATCGCCTGCACTTGAGAGAACGTTGATTGGGCGTATTTGAGTTGTGTTATGGTTTACAGTAAGTTTCAACATCTGCTGCTTTCGGCCAAACACATCCGACTTCAGTACGGCAATATTTTTAGTACTAAAAAGTAAAGTGTAAAGTACCCCCGTCACACCAAGTGGCGTATAGGGAAATATGGTGTTAGTGACCCTATATTTTACAGACCTTCAGCACATGATTTTTGGGGTAATGTGGTCAGTATTACGCCCGTGCTGCTTTACTTTCCCAGAAAAAAAATCCGGTACCCATTTAAGGCTGGGTGAACCCGGAATCTGTCGGTTAGGATCGGACCCTACCCCTTGTCCGTGGTAGTCAAGTTCACTAACCACTGAGCTATCGCGGCTCTATTTTTAGTACTAGGTGGCTTTAACCACTTCGATGACTGCTAGTTTGGTCGGGCTTGCGTGCCTGTTTACAGAAGAACTACTGAGTGATGGAGTACCGATTACTTCTGATTTACTGATTGCGTCATTAATAATTTCAAACACCACTTACGATACTCTAAAACCACTTACGATACTCTAACACCACTTATAGTACTCTAACACCACTTATAGTACTCTAACTATATATGGCCCTTTTCGTCTTGTCAGACGGTCTAGTGGAGGCTATTGCGTATTTTTTTGAGGTATTGTTTTTGCCGAACAGCTTCTCTCGTGGCTAATTCTACCAATGTACTCTAACACCACTTACAGTACTCTAATATCACTTGCAGCACTCCAACACTACTTACAGTACTCTAACACCATTTACAATAACTAACATTACTTACAGTACTCTAACACCACCTACATTACTCTAACACCAATTACAGTCTAATACCACTTACATCACTCAAACACCACTTACATTACTCAAACACCAATTACAGTATTCTACCATCACTTACATTACTCTAACACCACTTACAGTAACTAACATCACTTACAGTACTCTAACACCACTTACAGTAACTAACATCACTTACATTACTCTAACATCACTTACAGTAACTAACATCACTTACAGTACTCTAACACCACTTACAGTAACAAACATCACTTACAGTACTCTAACACCACTTACAGTAACTAACATCACTTACAGTACTCTAACACCACTTACAGTATTCTAACGCCATTTACGGTACTCTAACACCACTTACAGTACTCCTAAACCACTTACAGTACTCTAATACCATATTTGTAAGTGCTCAGACGGATATTTTCTCGTGTAATCTCGCACATGTCACGTTTATCATCGTTACTACCATCTCTACCGTTATTATCCAACTATATCTCATTGATTCACTATCCATTGTCTGATACCACCAAGAAAGGATCTTGCCACTTCCAGCCATAATCTCTCGCACG
Organism: Megaustenia siamemsis; assembly: GCA_032433765.1. Classification (NCBI taxonomy): domain Eukaryota; kingdom Metazoa; phylum Mollusca; class Gastropoda; order Stylommatophora; family Ariophantidae; genus Megaustenia; species Megaustenia siamemsis. Next base: position 25,631,161 of record JAVIAB010000126.1, read on the forward strand.
AAATAAAGTAAAAATACCCAAACTACTTTTTATCTGAGGTAAAGAGTATAGTAATAAGTGATGGACTACGAAAAAGCAAAGAGCAAAGCCAATATTAAGAGGATGCAAGGACTGACAGTCGGGACAAGAATTAATCTCCGCAAGGGTGTGTAAGACCGGGTAGCAATAACGAGGTCTAGTCAATGGGTTTTTGTGTTTCTGGTTGGTGATTGGGAATTGCCAGAATAGGGCAAGTAGAGGTCTTTGTCTATGAACGGACTCGTTCTTTTGTGTAGGGTTTGAGTCGATGATGTGAGAGGAGAAGCGCCTCTGTTGATTCTTATTAGCTCTGGTTAATTTTTTTTAGGGAATTTCATATCAGAATATTTGTCTGTGAGTTTGTGTGCTTGGTGGAAAACCACGAACTTTACTTCTTTAAATTTCTGTTCTTCCTATATTTTAGTCTTTTCCTTCTCCTCTTTCTTTTTCTTCTTCTACTTTTCTTCTTTTCATCTTCTTCAATTCTTGTTAAAAATTTATTATTATTACTATATGATTTTACTATAATGTTTATTCTTGATTTTTCCTATATCTCCTATGTTCTTCCTATATTTTAGTCTTTTCCTTCTCCTCTTTCTTTTTCCTCTTCTACTTTTCCTCTCCTCTTCCTCTTCAATTCTTGTTTTAAATGTATTATTATTACTATATGATTTTACTATAATGTTTATTCTTGATTTTTGTTTCAGCTTTACTAACTCTCTAATTCCCAAGTTCTTTTATTTCTTCCTTAGTCCTGTCATATATTTCTCTGCTCTCTCTCTCTCTTCCTCCCTTCCTTCCATTTCGCTCTTTTTTTCTAATTTCACTTCTACTCTTCATTTCTACTCTTTTACTGCATTCATTCCCTCACTCCCATTCCCCCGTCCTTTTGTCCATCTATCGTTCTTACCTTTCTCAATTCCTTTCTACTTTGTTCACTCATTTATTCCTTCCTATCACCTTCCTTCCTCCCATCCCACTTTCATCGCTTCCTTTCTCTTCCCTTTCCGCTGCTTCTTTACCTTCATCTTTGCTTTCTTTCCCTTCGATTCATTAATCCATTAATTTCTTTTCTTTCCTCTCTTAGATTCATTCATTCATTAATTCATTCCATCCATTTATTTACTTTCTTCCTTCCCTTCTATTCATTCATTCCTTCCATCCATTTTTTCATTCTTTCGTCCCTTCGAATAATTCCCTCCTTCCATCAATTTATTACCTTGTCTTTCCTCCATTCGATTAATTCCTTCCTTCCATCCATTTATTTACTGTCTTTCCTTCCTTCGATTCATTCCTTCCTTCATTACTTCCATTTATTTCCTTTCTTTCCTCCCTTCGATTCATTCCTTCCTTCCATCCATTTATTTTCTTTCTTTCCTTCCTTTGATTCCTTCCTTCCTTCCATCCATTTATTTACTTTTTTCTTCCCTTCGATTCATTCCTTCCTTCCATCCATTTCTTTCCTTTCTTTCCTCCCTTCGATTCATTCCTTCCTTCCATCCATTTATTTACTTCATTCCTCCCTTCGATTCATTCCTTCCTTCCATCCATTTATTTCCTTTCTTTCCTCCATTCGATTCATTCCTTCCTTCCATCCATTTATTTACTTCTCTCTTCGCTTCGATTCATTCCTTCCTTCCATCCATTTATTTCCTTTCTTTCCTCCCTTCGATTCCTTCCTTCCTTCCATCCATTTATTTCCTTTCTTTCCTCCCTTCGATTCCTTCCTTCCTTCCATCCATTTATTTACTTCTGTCTTCGCTTCGATTCATTCCTTCCTTCCATCCATTTATTTCCTTTCTTTCCTCCCTTCGATTCATTCCTTCCTTCCATCGATTTATTTAATTCATTCTTCCCTTAGATTCATTCCTTCCTTCCATCCATTTATTTCCTTTCTTTCCTCCCTTCGATTCATTCCTTCCTTCCATCTATTTATTTCCTTTTCTTTCTTCCCTTCGATTCATTCCTTCCTTCCATCCATTTATTTCCTTTCTTTCCTCCCTTCGATTCATTCCTTCCTTCCATCCATTTATTTACTTCTTTCTTTCCTTCGATTCATTCCTTCCTTCCATCCATTTATTTCCTTTCTTTCCTCCCTTCTATTCATTCCTTCCTTCCATCCATTTTTTCCTTTCTTTCCTCCCTTCGATTCATTCCTTCCTTCCATCCATTTATTTCCTTTCTTTCCTTCCTTCGATTCATTCCTTCCTTCCATCCATTTATTTCCTTTCTTTCCTCCCTTCGATTCATTCCTTCCTTCCATCCACTTATTTCCTTTCTTTCCTCTATTCTATTAATTCCTTCCTTCCATCCATTTATTTCCTTTCTTTCCTCCGTTCGACTCATTCCTTTCTTCCATCCATTTATTTCCTTTCTTTCCTCCCTTCGATTTATTCCTTCCTTCCATCAATTTATTTCCTTTCTTTCTTCCCTTCGACTCATTCCTTCCTTCCATCCATTTATTTCCTTTCTTTCCTCCCTTCGATTCATTCATTCCTTCCTTCCATCCATTTATTTCCTTTCTTTCCTCCCTTCGATTCATTCCTTCCTTCCATCCATTTATTTCCTTCCTTTCTTCCCTTCGATTCATTCCTTCCTTCCATCCATTCATTTCCTTTCTTTCCTCCCTTTGATTCATTCCTTCCTTCCATCCATTTATTTCCTTTCTTTCTTCCCTTCGATTCATTCCTTCCTTCCATCCATTTATTTCCTTTCTTTCCTCCCTTCGATTCATTCCTTCCTTCCATCCATTTTTTTCCATTCTTTCCTCATTTCGATTAATTCCTTCCTTCCATCCATTTATTTCCTTTCTTTCCTCCCTTCGATTCATTCCTTCCTTCCATCCATTTATTTCCTTTCTTTCCTTCCTTCAATTCATTCCTTCCTTCCATCCATTTATTTCCTTTCTTTCCTCCCTTCGATTCATTCCTTCCTTCCATCCACTTATTTCCTTTCTTTCCTCCATTCTATAAATTCCTTCCTTCCATCAATTTATTTCCTTTCTTTCCTCCGTTCGACTCATTCCTTCCTTCCATCCATTTATTTCCTTTCTTTCCTCCCTTCGATTTATTCCTTCCTTCCATCCATTTATTTCCTTTCTTTCTTCCCTTTGACTCATTCCTTCCTTCCATCCATGTATTTCCTTTCTTTCCTCCCTTCGATTCATTCCTTCCTTCCATCCATTTATATCCTTTCTTTCCTCCCTTCGATTCATTCCTTCCTTCCATCCATTTATTTCCTTTCTTTCCTCCCTTCGATTCATTTCTTCCTTTCATCCATTTATTTCATTTATTTCATGCCTTCGATTCCTTCCTTCCTTCCATCCATTTATTTCCTTTCTTTCCTCCCTTCGATTCATTCCTTCCTTCCTTCCATCCATTTATTTCCTTTCTTTCCTCCCTTCGATTCATTCCTTCCTTCCATCCATTTATTTCCTTTCTTTCCTCCCTTCGATTCATTCCTTCCTTCCATCAATTTATCTCCTTTCTTTCCTCCTTTCGACTTATTCCTTCCTTCCATCCATTTATTTCCTTTCTTTTCTCCCTTCGATTCATTCCTTCCTTCCATCCATTTATTTACTTCTTTCGTCCCTTCGATTCATTCCTTCCTTCCATCCATTTATTTCCTTTCTTTCCTCCCTTCGATTCATTCCTTCCTTCCATCCATTTATTTCCTTTCTTTCTTCCCTTCGATTCATTCCTTCCTTCCATCCATTTATTTCCTTTCTTTCCTTCCTTTGTTTCATTCCTTCCTTCCATCCATTTATTTCCTTTCTTTCCTCCCTTCGATTCATTCCTTTCTTCCATCCATTTATTTCCTTTCTTTCCTGCCTTCGATTCATTCCTTCCTTCCATCCATTTATTTCCTTTCTTTCCTCCCTTCGATTCATTCCTTCCTTCCATCCACTTATTTCCTTTCTTTCCTCCATTCTATTAATTCCTTCCTTCCATCAATTTATTTCCTTTCTTTCCTCCCTTCGACTCATTCCTTCTTTCCATCAATCTATTTCCTTACTTTCCATATCTCCCCTCCCTATTATTCCATCAGCCCTTTTACGTATAACTGGATATATTTTTCCTGCCCCCCCCTCCCTTTCCCATCTCCACGTCTAATCAATCAGCCTCTTCGATGAGGGTAACAGCAGTAGAACACTGGAATTAAAATCAATGTTACTGTACTTTGTAAGACAAACTACAACCCAATTAATAAATACTCAGGATGAGGTAGTAATGTTTTTGCTGTGTTGTGAGCTAGACAGATGGAACACTTTTTTTTCTTCCTTTGAAACAGGCTACGGCGATTTTAATTTAAATTACAGACAAATAAAACAGGAAAAGTCAGATGGTTTATTAGTAGAGACCGATGGTGAAGCTAAGGTTGGAAAGGGTCTGGTCGGTCCGGAGTAAGTAAAGTAAAGAGCCCCCATCACGCCAAGTTGCGTTTAGTGAATATGGTATTATTGACCATAAATTTTACAGACCTTTAGCGCATGATTTTTGGGGTAATGTGGTCGGTATTACGCTCGTGCCGCTTTACTTTCCCAGAAAAAAAAATCCGGCACCCATTTAATGCTGGGTGAACCCGGAAACCGTCGGTTGGGATCGAACCCTACCTCTTGTCATTTGCAGTCTAGTCCACTAACCTCTGAGCTATCGCGGCTCCCCGGTACTGTGTGAGAAAAGCAAATGTGTTTACAACCAACACTCTATCATCATCATCATCATCATCATCATCATCATGTGCCATACCAGTTGGCGTAGGTTATCATGTCCTTCCACAATCTTCTACCTACAGTGCATCGTATTAGTTCTGTTGTTGACTGTTTTTCATGCCATGACACCAAGCTATCCAGTATTTTCTCTCTTTGTCGTCCATGATTTCCCTTTCCTTTTATTTTGCCAGTTGTAACCAAGTATTCCAACGTTCCTCTTCTCATGATGTGCCCGAATAATACTGATTATTTCTTTCTGATGTTTTTTTTTAGAAGCTCCCCTTTTGTGTTGACCTCTGAGAATTTCCTCAGTGGTCTTTTTGACTGTCCAGGGAGCTTTCAACATTCTTCTGAGAAATCCCATCTCTGTGGCCTCTAATCGTCTTTTCATTTGTTTGTCTACTGTCCATGATTCGCTTCCATAGGTCAGAATTGGTTGTATATATCATCGATGAAACACTTTATAGGTACAGTCAATCTTCATACGCTTTGGGAAATGCTGAGATTGACGGTGGAGCGGGCATTGGGATGCCCCGACTGCAATGAAAATGAGTACATAAATAGAACAGAATAGAAAAGAAGAGAACAGAATAAAACAGAAGAGAGAAGAGAATAGCTTATATTTAGGGATAAGCGATAATTGACAAGCAGGGGAAATATATATTCAAGTTGCAAATAACTTTCAAACCCTATATATTTATATATATATATATATACGTGTATATATATAAAGCCGCGATAGCTCAGTGGTTAATGTACTGGACTACAAAGGGCAAGGTGTAGAGTTCGATCCCAACCGACGGCTTCCGGGTTGACACAGCCTATAATAGGTACCGGATTTTTTTTCTGGGAAACAAAGCGGCACGGGCGTAATACCGACCACATTACCCCAAAAATCATGTGCCGAGGTTCTGTAAAATTTATGGTCACTAACACCATATTCCCTATACTCCACTTGGCGTGACGGGGATACTTTACTTTACTTTATATGAATATAAATATATTATATATATAATATATATATATATATGGGTGTATATGTATGCCAACATACTAATATATGTATATAGGTTTACATGTTTGTCCGCATGCTCATATATATATGTATATATTTATATACGGGTGTGCATGTATGCCTACATACTCATGTATATAATGGGTGTACATGTTTGTCTGCATACAAAATATGAAGATGATAATTTTGAAGACAATAAGATAAATGGGAAAGACCATTCACTTCATATAGAGCTGTGGTAATAAAGCAGTGATCTCTGCAATATGTGCCATTTTGGCACGCAATGTTTCTGTTTTTGAGATTGTGGTTCTGTCCTATGTGCCGTCTTCGGCTCGAAAGGACAATAGATAAATAGAATAAAGCAGGGGTTAGTAATCTGCACTACTGAATATAAGAGGTCGGACCCGATCGGTAGTTTCTAATGTAATTATGTCTTAAATGGTGATATGGTTTACATTTTGGTAAGAAAAGTCGTGCTGGCGTAATTCTGACCTTGTTATCTAAAAAAAATTGTGTTGGTTAAAAAAAAAAAACAACTAAAATCAAAACTGACATACGTCATAAAAGTGAAAAGGTTATATATATTTGTATATATACTACGCATTGTGATAGAGTAAGTAAAAAAGTAAAAAGCCCCCGTCACGCCAAGTGGCGTATAGAGAACATGGTGTTAGTGATCATAAATTTTACAGACCTTCAGCACATGATTTTTGGGGTAATGTGATCGGTTTTACGCCCGTGCCGCTCTACTTTCCCAGAAAAAAATCCGGAACCCATTTATGGCTGGGTTAACCCGGAAGCCGTCGGTTGGGATCGAACACTACCTCTTGTCCTTTGTAGTCCAGTTCACTAACCACTGAGCTATCGCGGCTCTCATAGTGATAGAGTGGTATCAATCAAAACCTTTATTGGGGCATAAGTAAGGTGACCATATTTTTAAAATCCTAATCCGGAACGGATTCACTTGACTTTAATTTTCCCACAATAAAATGACATTTCTTCCGTCTCTTTTCAGGTGAATAATACATATATTTTAAAACTAATTAAAACACCTAACAATATAGGCTTACAAAACTTTATCAGGAGATTAAAAAAAAAAAACATTAGTGATACTCACTTAAATGGAAGGTGAACAGAGTTGCTGTACTTTTCTGATCAGTGTTTCGGTTTCAGTCGACGAGATTTAAAACTTGGAGCGCATTTTACTGTTATTGTTTCCCCAAATGAACAGCCAGTTCAACTTTTTAAACATTTTCTACACAACAACGGAATAATATGTATTTTTAAGTCGAAGAGACGTTTACTATATTGGCAAAAGTGGTAAACGTTTGTGTCCGTAATGTATTTTAACAAATCCGGAACAAAAGCTAAAAAATCGGGACAGTAACAAATCTGGGACAAAGGTTGAAAACAACTATAAAATCGGGACTGTCCCGGAAAAATCGGGAAGTCTATTCACCTTAAGCATAAACCTCACACACCGTCTCTCCATCTATTCCTATTCTTAAACATTTGTTCTACTTCTTTCTAGTCAAGGCCATTGTTTTTGAGGGTGCCCGTGACGTCTGTTTTCAATGTATTTTTGAGGCTTCCTCTTTCCATATGGGTTCCAAGACACGTTTGTCTCTTTTGCTACACTGGCATCAGGCGTACTTTCCATTGTCCATTCATGATGTGGTGCTTGCTTCGTCGCTGCTTTGTTCTTTTCTAGCTCTCCCCATTGCAGATCTTGGCAAACCATCCGACGTTACGAAATTTCCTCTAGCGATTGTTTACAAATATTTATCATGTTTGTATCGTTGCGTTTTTCAAGATTCACATACAACTCAAATATCATTCACGATAATTCAAGTGCAACTCAGCCACACTGTAGAAACACCATAGCACTATTGCGGCTATGGTTATTACAATTTACATTTGTTACTATTTCAATCAAGGAGTAAATAGTAATGACAAAAACGTTAACAACTCTACAGCTCACTTCCTACCAAACTGTTATCTTGAAGTAAGTAGCAAGTAAAGAGCCCCAGTCACGCCAAGTGGCGTATATGGAATATGGTGTTAGTGACCATAAATTTTACAGACATTCAGCACATGATTTTTGGGGTAATGTGGTCAGTATTACGCCCGTGCCGCATTACTTTCCCAGAAAAAAAATCGGGTACCCATTAAAGGCTGGGTGAACCCGGAAGCCGTCGGTTGGGCTCGAACCCTACCCCTTGTCCTTTGTAGTTCAGTTTACTAACCACTGAGCTATCGCGTCTCTCTGTTTCCTTAAACTCTCTGGTATATTTTCTCTCTGTTTCTCTCTATTATTTCCTCAAATTGTTTATGTTGTCACAATAAATTCAATCAGTGCCATTCTCATAAATTGGACTAAAAACTTGATTGTTTGCCCGATCTGTTGGTTATCAGCTTTCTAATTGTTTTAGTATGTTCATCCCAATTGTATTATTGTCAAACATGGCCATTGAATAAAACTCACATACAAAAGATTACTATCTGCGAAATGAGGTGCTTCAGAAAGATAACAAACAGCTTCAAGAAAGATTGAATACTAAATGCGGACAGCAGAGAATAAATTGGAATTAATTTGTTTAAAAAAAAAAAGTAAACGTTCTCTCCACGCCTTGCTAGTCATAAGGGGAATATGGTGTTAGTGACCATATTTTTCTATGACCACGGCAAATTTTTGGGTGATGTGGTCGGTATCACGCCAGGCCGCCTTTACCTACCAGAAAAATCTCTGGTACCCATTTTTAGTGGATGGGTGAACCCTTGAGCCTTGTCTGTCCGAAACAAAAATCCGCCACTGCTGGGAGTTAACATGTACCTGGAGAAAATTTACAATCAACAAATAAAATGGTTCGGACATTTGGTAAGAATGAAACCAGAACAAACAATATCAAAATGCTTCCTCACTCAAAACATCAAGAGAGACGGTAATAGGAAGACCAAAGAAGAGATCACTAAACGGAATAAAAGACATGCTAGAAACCAAAACACACCTGTTTTAACAGCGTCCATATACGACCATGAACGACACTATTTTAAATGAAGTGATCATAAAGAGCAGGCAACACATCTACACACATTAGATTTAATTATTCATTCCTTCTTTCTCCTAGAACATATCAACGTAGCTGTAGATGAATACAAGAAAGAAGAATAGATTTTCTCTAGCCTCTACAAAACGACTTGATTACGCTTTTTCAGCAACCCATAGCATTTCCAAACATTCTTCTGTAAAACCACATTTCTGTAGTCTCCAACCGTGTTTCTTGTCTGCTGTCCTATTCCCATGAACTAGAATGAATTTCACTTTTTTAAATTCTTGATTAGCCATATAGACTTTATTTTTAAGCTCAACCAAGGACCGAGTACAAGATGACATTAATATTTGTCATCCGTTATATTGAATCACCCCCTACACATGAGCTCCTATACCAGAAATACTACGGTACTATTAATCATCCGATATTATTCTTCCAATATGAAGTCTGGGTGTCTGTGCAACAGGACCAGCCACTCTCGTGTCTTCCAATAGTCGATATGAAGTTTCAATAACGGTTATTTGCCCCCTCATTTTCCACTCATTTTCGAATCACGTTTTCTGGCTACCTTCTTTATGTTCTAGCGTGTAGCTCGTTTTTAATCATAGGTTAAGGGTATTCTTCTGTGTGGGCAAAATTGGTTCTTTAGAACTCACCATTGCACTCAGGGCGGCTCTATAGGTGCCCTGGCCCACTTCGCAAATTATTGCTGAAAGTGCCAACATTATATTACGGTTAACTGTGACCTAGATAAAAATAATAATAACAATGATAATACGCGAAATAAAAATAGAAAATTGTTCAGATAAACAGATAACAATTATAAAAAAGATATTATCCAGATAAACAGATAACAATTATAAAAAAAGATATTATCCAGATAAACAGATAACAATTATTTTTTAAAAAGTATTGTCCAAATAAGCAGAAAATAAGAAAAGAATATAGTATTTTCTACAAAAACAGATAATAAGAAACGAATTTTAGTATTTTCCAGATAAACAGAAAACAAGAAACAAATATAGTATTTTCTAGATAAACAGAAACAGGAAAAAATATAGCGTTTTCTAGATAAACAGAAAATTAGAATAAACCAGAGTTATCTCAGTTGATGTTTACATAAAATAGAGAAAAAAAAAAAGAAAGTAAGGTACCCCCGTCACGCCAGGTGGCTTAGAGAGAATATGGTGTTAGTGACCATAAATTTTACAGACCTTCGGCGCATGATTTTTGGGGTAATGTGGTCGGTATTACGACCGTGCCGCTCAACTTTTCCAGAAAAAAATGCGGTACCCATTTAAGGCTAGGTGAACATGGAAGCCGTCGGTTGGGATCGAACCCTGCCTCTTGTCCTTTGTAGTCCAGTTCACTAACCACTGAGCTATCGCGGCTCCATAAAATAGAGAAGTTGAGGTGAATTGATTAGACAGACAGGGAAAAGAACTGAAGAAACGTCACTAGCAGAAGTATTGAAGAGAATATGATCGTTTGATACAATTATGCTTTTACGATCATCATTTAGTCATTGTAGAATTGATAATTTCCAATATTTGGAAGAAACAATCATCATATTTTGGCCATGTAATGAGAAGAGAACAACTGGAATATATTGTAACAACAGGAAAAATTGAGGGACGAAGAGATAGAGCGAAGAAACAGAAGAAAAAACCCAGACAGCTTGAGAAAATAGCTTGGCAGAAGGTCAACAACAGAAATGATAAATAACTGTCGAGATCGAAAGTTGTGGAGAGACATGATCACCTACGCCTGCAGGCCCGGTACTTGATGATGATGAGAATTGCAGTTCTTCTTGTGAAATCTACCGCTATCTAGTTCAGGATTTTTGCTTTTAAGTGGTAGGCGGGGGTAACATTCTCTTCCCCGTGTCTGAATGCTGGAGACAGTCCTGTACTGACATGCAGATCTGGTGGCTTCTTCTTGAGCCGATGATAAATCCGATGTCAAATTCCTTCCTTTCCTTTTCTCTTTTCACTGATACCTGAAAAGTGTCGTGGTTTATATCATTTGTCGTTTTTGATCTGCTCAAACTATCTGAATTAGTGATTTTCCTCTGTTGTTACATGTCGCTGTCACAGCATCTATCCATCTTCTTCTATGTCTTCCTCTTGGTCTTTTTCCATGCATTCTCGAGAAGAACGCCCTTGATGGTGATTGGTGAGGATTCATTCTGACCAGGTGGCCAAACCATTTAAGTTGTTGTTGCTCTATATATTCTTGGCAGGGTTTTGTTCCTACCATTTTTCTTATGGTTTCATTTGGTATTCTATCTCTTCTTGTGTTGTTTGTTACTTTTTTCAAGCATCGCATCTCACATGTATTTATCTTTCTTAATTGTGATTTAGAAAGTGTTCATGTTTGAGTTTCATAGCACAAAGTTGGTATGAAAATGCTATTTATTATTTGTTGTTTAGCTGGCATAGAAATGTTTGGATGTCTTAGCAATGGTGAAAGCTGGTATGTGACAGCATTTGCTTTTTGTATTCTCATTTCGATTTCTCTGTCTAGTTTTTCCATCTTCTGTGAACATTGTGTCCAAATACTTGAATTCTTCTACTTGTTTTATTTCTTTATCTTTGATATTAATGTTTAATGGGTGTCTTAATTTACTTATTCTCATAGCCTCTGTTTTTGCTGTGTTAATTTTCATACTGTAGTTTGTGCAACTTTTATCTAGAGATGTTATATGTTGTTGTAGCAGGTTTTCGTCCTCATATATTAGGCACTGGTCATCTGCGAATAATAGCTCGTTGATGTTGGAACTTTCTACCTCTATATTATTAGATGTTAAATTAAATGAGTTAAATAAGCAACAGTTGATGCAGTGAAGGCGCCACAGACTAACAAATCTCAACAAAGATGTAGAGATCAAAGATGGAAGACAAGTCGGTCGTCGAAAATGCCTTGTTAAAAGTCGGAAGTGTTGAACAAAAAGGCGAGAAATATCGCAGCTATCTGTAAACGAAAACACAACGCATCTAAGCCTATTTAACGTCAAAGGTGGACGATGAAGATAAGTAGTCATCGGGAGTACTGCCACATCTACTAAAGGCAGTAATAGTTGTGCCTATTTTCAGTTCGGGATACAAGTGTTGTCATTTATTGTTATGGTAGCACGGAGACAAGCTATGATACTTCAAACTCTTCTGAGCATTTGAGTGATAGCTATTTAGGGAACCTTATTTGGAATAGACTTGCCTCCACTTTATGTTGTATGAAACGTAATTGAATGATATATTTATGTTTGTTTTATTACAGCCTACCAGACTGTCTTCTTGTGATAATGTTCTTACTTCTTTGTCAGGTCTATCTACCTTTTCATTTTATTGCATGGGAAATATTATAAAAATATCACTAAAAGCCTACAAAGACGCGGGTTTTTTTTTCAGCCGAAATTAACCGGAACTCGTTTTGATAAACTTTTAAGCCTTTCATCATCATCATTGAGTGCCGTCTCCGCATAGAAGGTTGGCTACCATGGAGCGCCATTCCACTCTGCCTCTTGCTTTGATGGTGCAGATTGTCATAGGTTGACGTGTCCATCTTTTGATGTTACTCGTCCATGTTAGGCTTGGTCTGCCTCTGCCTCTTTTACCTTTTATTTTCCCTTCCAATATTACTTTTATTAGACTGCTGTGTCTTTTAACATGCCCCAAAAATTTCATTTGTCTTTTTCTAATTATTTTAAGCCTTTATCGTTATTGATCCAGCGGCCTGAGGGCCGACAAATATTTGTAGTTGATAATATGTTAGGCCTTTAGCATTCCTGCCAGTTGACTAGCTCACGCTATGATTGTTAACACGATACAACAAAGACCAGTATACCAGAGCTTCAGTCTTCTTCTTCTTCTATCCTTCCTCTATTGCCGTTGGCGTCGAGGGGAGAAACAATCTGCGATTCTTTGCTCTTCTTTTGGCCTCTTCTGGTGTTATTCCTCCTAGTGACTCTAGTATTCCCTTTATCCATCTCTTTCTCGGTCTTCCTCTTAATCTGACGTTTTCGTAGCGTTTGTTTATGGCTCTTTGATTCATTGTTAGTTCTTTCTGTCTTGTTATGTGGCCGAACCAATTTATCTGTTGTTTCTTTATGTATTCGATGGCTGGTTCAATTTGGAGTTTCTTCCTCAGGTCAGTGTTTCTTACTCTGTCCCTTAAGCTGTTTCCTGTCATTCTTCTGACACATTTCATTTCGGTGTTCGTTATCTTTCTTATTGTTCTAGAGTCCAGCGTCCAATTCTGGCACTGATAGCACAGAGTTGGTAGAAAAATTGATTTGTATATTGCCCTTTTTGCTTCCGTAGTTATTGCTTTGTTTTTCAATAGTGTTGATACTTGGTCTATAACTTGGCATGCTTTGTTACACCTTATATATATCTCTGTTTCTTGGTTATTGTCTTGTGTTAGCGTGCTACCCAGATATTTAAAATTGTCTACTTGCTTCAAAGTCGTATTATCTATAATGATGTTTGGTTTTTCTTTCTTTCTCGCTATTGCCATTACTTCGGTTTTGCTTATGTTGATCTTCATGTTGTATTGTTTACAAGTGTTGTTTAGCCTGTTTATATGTTCTTGTAGGTCCTCAGTTGTTTCATTCCAGAAAGCTTCAGTGACTTGGTATTTTACAATGTTCCTGTTTTAATGGGAAGGGACGATATCTGTGGTAAACTTTAATTTATAAAAAAAATGTATCGGGCAAAATGGATTTGTTTCTAGATTATTCAAGGGAAGTAATAAATGGGTTTTCGTCAAGACCAGTGGCGTATGGGGTATATGGTTTCAGTCATCTATAGTATTAATAAAGCCCGCGAGCTGAAAGGAATCACCAAAAGTTCGTGACGTTTTTAGTATGGGAGCAGAGCGGTCGTGGAAAAACGACGTTAGCAGTCTATAGCTCGCACAGCTGAAGTTGTCTTAAACTTTGGGTTATTTCGCTCTCAGTTCGCATATCTATTGAAACAAAATAGAATATTTGAAGTAAAACTAGATACAGCTATGTTTAATAAAACTAGATATTGCTTTGTTTAGCAAAACTAGATATTGCTATGTTTAGTAAAACTAGATATTGCTATGTTTAGTAAAACTAGATATGGCTTTGTTTAGTAAAACTATATAATGCTATGTTTAGTAAAACTAAATATGGCAATGTTTAGGAAAACTAGATATTGTTATGTTTAGTAAAACTGGATATGGCTATGTTTAGTAAAACTAAATGTATATGTGTATGTATTCACTATCAGCTATTGATTGATGATGGGGACAATTTACCGCCAGATTGCCAATAGTTTTGGAATGAAAATATCTGGTGCCCATTTTCAATGAGTGGGTGACTCTAAACTGCTTTTGGATTAGATGAAAACTCGCATCATCCGAGGATTAAACCTGGATCAACTTGATCGATTGCCGACGGCGCTAACAACTTCTAAGTATGAAGAAGTGGGAAATATTCAGAGAAAAGAGATACAAACTCGATCTAAACGAACAGATGGGAACAAGCCATACCTGGAATGGTTCTCCCGAGATCACTTTTATTAAAGTAAAAGTTTGTATTCAGAATAAAGTGGAGAACATTCTCTTCCTCTAGATGATGATCTGATCGACGGCTTCCGGGTTCACCCGGTCTTAAATGGGTACCGATTTTTTTATTGGAAAGTAAAGCGACACGGGTGTAATACCGACTACATTACCCCAAAAAATCATGCCGAAGGTCTGTAATAATTATAGTCACTAACGCCATATTCCCTAAACGCCACTTGGCGTGACGGGCCTCGTTACTTACTTTAAAAGTCTTATGTGAATGAATAAAATTGTAGATGTAAATTTAATTTTAAGGTTGATACCACACAAGTGCATATGGAGATAAACGTGACAAAGCCGGGCAGAAATCCTAATTGATGATGATAGAACAGATGATTTTTTTTTTGTTTTTAGATGATGATAGCGGGGTGATGATTTTTTTTGGTTTTAGTGTTCCTCTGTCGATGTCGTTGAGTACAACGTTGTTGTTGTTGGTTTTTTGTTTTGTTTGTTTGGCTCTTTGTTGTCTGTTAGAGTATATTCGGAGATGGTTGGTAAAGACAACACGAACCATGAAGTATCTACTGGAATGCGAACATGGATGTTTTGATTTATAAAGGAGGAGGATGGAGTATTCAATTTTGATTTGCGAAGTTAACCACACGAATGTCTTCTTTTAATATTATTATTAAACGGTATACCGTTAAGTGGATGTGCATCACTAGTTTACGACAAATCGTGATATTTGCGCCTTTCTGGTAAATTTTGGTGAAATTTATCTATCGTGATGCTTTTGCTCTAGCAGGGGGCCATTTTGGCCATAACTTTTCGATTTTAACTACCAAAATACTTTAACGTGCGCAGAGTGCACATCACACGTAACCTCACTTTTTTTTCGCTGTTATCACAGATGACTAGAAATGGGTCCTCACTATCCAGAGAGCACGGGAGGGTATAGCCATGAAGAAATCTTAGATTAAAAGAAAAAAATATTCCCACGATCTGGAACAGGATTCGAACCTAGACCCTTCCTGTTCAGGGGTCGACGCCTAACCCCTTCACCATCATGTTCCTCCATTATAATGCGGTCTAAGTAAGAGATGACTAGAATCTCAGGCTAGCGCTAGTCTCAAGTGGGAAGTAAAGGCGCCAAGATGCACCAAGATGCGTAGAGAATCACCAAGATGCGTAGAGAATCACCAAGATGCGTAGAGAATCACCAAGATGCGTAGAGAATCACCAAGATGCGTAGAGATGCGAAGCTGATGTAAAGCTGATGATAATAGCAATTCTAAAAAATAAGAAAAAAGTGGTATGGTAACAGCTTTACATGCTAATGGACAAAACAAAAGTCGACGCTTTGGCCAAGTAGGCCTTTCAGCTGGAACAACAAAAATCAACACAAAAATATATATATATAAGGATATGTAAACAAATCTAACTACATGGCGATAATATGCTAGATACTCACGAACGGAAATTTAAAAAAGGGTCACTTCCCTCTGTTCCAGAGCGTGGTCAGCTACTATCTATCTATTGACCTTTCGAGCCGTAGCCGACCCATAGGGCGTAGACCAAGATACACCATCTCCTATCTGAATTTTGTTCTAGCAGGTTTCTTTTAAAGATACTTTATCAAATCTCGCCATCTGTCTCTGTTCTGTGCAAGCAGCTCTATCTCATTGAGGGAGCCAAATCCTGCTGCTCTTGCCCCTCTCATCAATGTTCTTCTCAGTGTCTCCCTGGGTCTTCCTCTTTTCCTCTTACCTGTTGTTTCCCATATGAGGGCTTGCTTTGCTATTCGGTTATTATCTCTTCTCATCACATGTCCAGCTACTGAATGGACTAAAAAAAAAAACCAAGTGGGAGCCTTGATAGCTCAGTGAAATGGATTACAAACGAATAAGAGTCAACGGCTTCCAGGTACACCAAGCCTTAGATGGGTACATGATTTTTTTGGGGGGAAAGTAAAGCGGCACGGGCGTAATAAATATGTGCCGAAGGCCTATAAAAATTATGGTCACTAACACCATATTCCCTATACGCCACGTGACGTGACAGGCCTCGTCACTTACTTTAAAAGTCTTAAGTGAGTGAATACATTCGTAGTTGTAAATTTAATCTTAAGGTCGATACCTCTCAAGTGCATAGGAAGATAAACGTGACAAAGGTTGGCATCGATTCTAATTGATGATGATAAAAACAGGCCAAACAGATAAATTTTGGCTCTCATTTAATTGAACATCTGGACTGACGTTGCAGTCTATTTTTCTTTTAATTTAATGCAAATTTTATGTTGATTTTAGAACGTCCTGCAATTTGGCCACACAACGCTGCCCTAAAAGGTTTTCCCTTTACAATTAGCATCAAAGCATTCACAATTACATGGCAGCTAATTCACATGTTTGCTAAGGATGCCTGATTGTGAATTATAATTGAGTGAATACGTTTCTTTTTTCCGAGAAAAAGTTCAACGAAATTTTGGTTGGTTGTAAAAGCCGAGAACGAATTAGAGAAATTTGGGAACGTTTTTGTTATGTTCTGTGTGTGAGCATTTATTTTAATCAATCGATTTATATTGCATTAGATATGGGATGGACAGGTAGAATAGAGCAGGAGGGATTAGCCTATAATAGCAGCAAATGGAGACGGCTTATTACAGAACAGCCGCTTCGTTGGGAGTTTAAAGGGTTGATATGGATAATATCTTATTTTTAAGTTTGAAGAATAATTTTCAATTACTTCCATTTTTATATTTCTTTGTTTTTTTTTTCTGTTTTGTTTTTGTTTTTGAGGGAAGGGATATTTTAATATATTATCTCTCTCTATCTATACTCTCTGTTTTCCACTCTCTCTATCTATACTCTCTGTTTTCCACTCTCTCTATCTATACTCTCTGTTTTCCACTCTCTCTATCTATACTCTCTGTTTTCCACTCTCTCTATCTATACTCTCTGTTTTCCACTCTCTCTATCTATACTCTCTGTTTTCCACTCTCTCTATCTATACTCTCTGTTTTCCAATCTCTCTATCTATACTCTCTGTTTTCCACTCTCTCTATCTATACTCTCTGTTTTCCACTCTCTCTATCTATACTCTCTGTTTTCCACTCTCTCAATTCGTTACTCTCTTAATTTTAACTTTATAAAAAAATCATTCTTTCTCTCTCTTTTAATGTATTCTTCATTTCTACATTTCTCTGCTCCATCTTTCGCCCTATTATTTTCCACCCTTTCTCTTCCTGTCTGGTTATTCACACCAGTTTTCTTGATATTCCATTTTATCTTTATCCCACAGTCAGTATTAACTTTAAATAATAACTAAAAAATAACTCTAGAGGCAAAACGGGCACTATACAATACAATCTTCATCCCAACGTTGTGCTACCAATGCCAGACCTGGACTCTACAATACAATCTTCATCCCAACGTTGTGCTACCAATGCCAGACCTAGACTCTACAATACAATCTTCATTCCAACGTTGTGCTACCAATGCCAGACCCTGACTCTACAATACAATCTTCATCCCAACGTTGTGCTACCAATGCCAGACCTGGACTCTACAATACAATCTTCATCCCAACGTTGTTCTACCAATGCCAGACCTGGACTCTACAATACAATCTTCATCCCAAAGTTGTGCTACCAATGCCAGACCTGGACTCTACAATACAATCTTCATCCCAACGTTGTGCTACCAATGCCAGACCTGGACTCTACAATACAATCTTCATCCAAACGTTGTGCTACCAATGCCAGACCTGGACTCTACAATACAATCTTCATCCCAACGTTGTTCTACCAATGCCAGACCTGGACTCTACAATACAATCTTCATCCCAACGTTGTGCTACCAATGCCAGACCTAGACTCTACAATACAATCTTCATACTAACGTTGTGCTACCAATGCCAGACCTAGACTCTACAATACAATCTTCATCCCAACGTTGTGCTACCAATGCCAGACCTGGACTATACAATACAATCTTCATCCCAACGCTGTGCTACCAATGACAGACCTGAACCCTAGATGCAAGAACAATAATAAAAATAACCTTTACTGAGCTGAAATGTGTCAGACGAATGACAGGAAACAGTCTGAGAGATAAGATCAGAAATGAAGAACTGAGAAAAAAGCTAGGAATAGCCCACGCCATAGAATATATAAGGAAACAACATATACAATTGTTTGGCGACGTGACAAGGCAGAAAGATCAAAACACAACACAACGAGCCTTCAATAAATTTGTGAGAATACCAGACCCAAGAGTCGACCACGAAAAAGATGGATCGATGGAATATTAGAAGCACTAGGAAACATAATAGCAGCTGAGGCGAACAGAAGAGCAAAAGACCGCAAATTATATCTCCCCTCGACGCTGAAAGGCAGATGAGGAAGGAAAGAAGAAGAGGAGGAAGAATCTTCCTTCTCAATGTTACACGTTTTTTTTTTCTAATTTCTTTCTGACCACCTTTTCTTCACTATCTTGTCTCTGAACGTCAGACCTGTTTTCTTCTCTATCTTATCTTAGATTGTTACATTGTCCTACCTGATCGCCAAACCTCTTCTTGTCTCTCAACGTTAGACTTTTCTTGTGTCCTATCTTCTCTTTAATCTTCAAACTTCTCATCTACTCTATATCCCTTCTAATCGTCAGATTTCTCTTCTAATCTTTCTTCTTTATAATCCCCAGACTTCTCTTATCCTTCTGTCTTGATGATAAAATCCTTTTCTCTCTTATTTTCTCTTTTATCCTATTTTCTCTCTTAAAGACAGACAACCCTTTTCTCCTACCTTTTCTCTTCGATAATCATATTTCTCCTCTGCCTCTTTCTCTTTTCTGCCCACCACACATTTCCTCTTCACTGTCCTCTCCCTCATCGATAAATCCTCATGTGAACTATTATTTCTGTCTCATCACATTCATGATGTTCTACAATGTTCCTCCTCTGACCGGAACAACCCATCTTTATGTTTATTCACACGGACATTCTCATTTCACATCTTCAATACTTTAATGCAGTTATCTTTTCCCTTCTTTTGGCCATATTATCTCATCCGTATGTCTCTCCCTTAATCTAAACAAGTTTCGCGTAATTTCTTTCCTTTCATTACCCACATAAATGTTATCCCTTTTAAAATTTCAGTTATCATGTAAGCTCGTGTTTTTTTTTCAAGCTGGGTTATATGTAGCACACTGACTCGTAATGTTTTTATTCTATGATATTCAAACAATACACATACGCATCAGCGTTCAAGGGCCTGCTCTTGTTAATCTTTCTATGACCCTCATATTTATCCTACTTTTATTCATTTAAAAGGATGACTGGGCGAAACAGTTATGGGTTTTCGATTCATATTAACGGGGTCGTGTTCCTTTATACGGATTGATATTAAATGGATTGTTTCGTTACATTGAATTGTATTATTGGAGCAGCTGTATGTTTGCATAGGCGTGTTGCGAGTGGGAAGAATATGCGTTTAATTGATCGCATTAAGTTGTTGATTTTAGTTGTCTGTGACTAATCTAATCCAGCTGGCCTCATGTTCACGTTTATGTCATTTGTTATTAGCTGGTAATTTACAATTTACCAAGCATTTTGTAACTGGTAACTTTGGAGGGCTCGGTCTTGGATTACTTAATCTTAACAGAAAATAAACAGCAGGATAAATATAAACACTTCACAGAAAAAGGAGCTTGGTAATCCATGCATGAAATTATATAAAGTTGGAATGGTAGTGACTGATTATTTTGAAGTACCTGTTTGAAAAAGAAATAACGTGTGTCGTCACTTAATCAGATACGTCCATGGCACTTTGATTAAGAACTCATTGCTCTTTTTTTTCGTTCGCCAGCTTTCATGTCTGACTAAGTCCATAGAGATTAAGAACTGAAATTTGCGTGTTAATCCATTTTTTCCTGGCAGCCGTGTGCACAGGGGTCCCTCGGCGCACAGGCAGATAACTCCGTCTTCGGAGGATTCAATTTTTTCCGTCTATGAGTAATTGACGTTTCAAGCCGGGTCTCGCTACTGAAACCAGGGGTGGTTGCCACAAAGAGAAATCATAAATAAAAATCCCACCGGTGTTGTCGGGATTTGAACCCACAACCTCTCTGTCTCGAGGTCTTGCCTCAAGACCAACCAGTCCCCCAATATATTCCAGATGTTCTCTTCTCATTCTATTCTATTCATGTGCCATACCGGTTGGCGTAGGCGATCATGTCCCTCCACAATCTTCTATCTACAGTGCATCGTATCAGTTCTGTTGTTGACTGTTTTCCATGCCATGACACCAAGCTATCCAGTATTTTCTCTCTTTGTCGTCCGCGATCTCTCTTTCCTTTTATTTTGCCAGTTGTAACCAAGTATTCCAACATTCCTCTTCTCATGATGTGCCCGTAAAATGTTGATGATTGTTTCTTCATAATATTGCTCTTTTAATTATCGTTATGTAGTTATAGTAATTCGAATTGACCTTTCCCGCATAAGACCCAGCTTTGAAAATGTTGTGTTCTCTCATCTCAACACATGCCCCACATATGTCCATTTTCTCTTCCTAATTTTACATGAGATCGTTTGGTGCATGACTATTTCATATATCTCTACATTAGTTTTGGACTAATGGACTACTTGGACTACCTATGCAGGGCAGGAGAAAAGGTTAAACAGCTTTCATGTTGCCTTCGAAAGATTAAGAACATCAAGTGGCAGGGCAAACTAACCAACTCAGTGTCTTACAACGAACCAAACTCCCATCCATCATGACAGGGCAAAGTAACCAACTCAATGTCTTACAACGAACCAAACTCCCATCCATCATGACAGGGCAAAGTAACCAACTCAGTGTCTTACAACGAGCCAAACTCCCATCTATCATGACAACATTTAGGAGTCGGAGACTAAGGTGGCTGGGTCATGTAAGAAGAATGGCAAACTTTCGTATTCCCAAACAAATATTGTATGGTGAACTAAAGGACGGAAAAAAGACCAAAAAAGTATACCAGTGCTGAGATATAAGGATGTTTTCACGCCTTCCTTGAGGGAACCCTCTATCAGTGAAAGAAACTGAGAAAATCTGGCTGCAGATTGTAGCACAGGGAGAACAAAAATAAAAAAAAATGGCATAGCAACATTCGAGATAGTGCTGATATGAGATTCAGAAGACAAAAGACGCAGAAGGAAGAAGACGAAGCCAGGCACTACGAATAAATCTTGCTCCTTTTGCGGAAAGATCTGTCTATTCAATATTGGCAGATTCAACCACGAGAGAAGATGTTCAGCAAAGCATCATCCAGCATAAAACATTCATATTTTTACAAACACTACTGACTTATCATAGGAGCCGCGATAGCTGTGGTTAGTGTACTGGACTACAAAGGACAAGAGGTAGGGTTCGATCCGAACCGACGGCTTCCCTTCACCCAGCCTTTAATGGGTATATATATATATATATATATATATATATATATATATATATATATATATATATATATATATAGGGAGCCGCGATAGCTTAGTGGTTAGTGAACTCGACTACAAAGGACAAGGGGTAGGGTTCGATCCCAACCGACGGCTTCCGGGTTCACCCAGCCTTTAATGGGTACCGGATTTTTTTCTGGGAAAGTGAAGCGGCACGGGCGTAATACCGACCACATTACCCTAAAAGTCATGTGCCGAAGGTCTGTCAAATTTATGGTCACTAACACCATACTCCCTATACGCCACTTGGCGTGACGGGGGTACTTTACTTTTTACTTTACTTATATATATATATATATATATATATATATATATATATATATATATATATATATATATATATATATATATGTAGTGATCGCTGCAATATGTGCCACTTTGGCACACAAGGCTTCTGTATTTGAAATTGTGGTTCTGCCCTATGTGCCGTCTCCGGCTCGAAAGGACAATATATATCTATGTTTTGAATTTATTTCAATGCATTAAGAGTATCTTTCTTGGCATTTGTCTTGGGAAGCGTTTAGTTTATCATTATAAAGTGTTGTTTATTACTGTTTTCTGCTACAATGAGAACTAATTACTTTGATTATGATGTGTTCGGTTTGGTGCAGGACTGTGTAATGATTTGTTGTTTTGCGACTTTTTGTTAGTTTATGTGTTTACTTAGTTAGTTACTCTGTCTGTTAGTCAATTCGTTAGTTAGTTTGTTATTTAAAAATGTATTTATTTGCTTGCGAGTTTAGATTTTGTGGTTAAATATTTTGGCATTTAATAAGTTAGTTTAGTCATTTAGATATCTATTTAGTCGTTTACTTGTTAGTTTGATACAACTTATCGAATCACTACATCACGTAAAGGTAAAGGTAAAGGTAAAGTACCTTTATCATAGACCTGAATCGGCGTCTTAGCACGCGAGTGTTGACCCATATGTTCTCGGCCGCTCATCAAGAAGAGTTCGGAGGCTTCAGGATAGTGTCGCTTCAAGCATTGAAACTCACTATGCTAGGTGGAATTCCTCACCTTCCAAGAGTACTACCCTGGTACCAATTTTTGTTAGCGGCTGGGTCGACCACAGGAGTATATATTTTTTTTTTCCAACCACGAGTACAATTCACACTGCTTCCAGAGGGAATCAAACACGGGTTGTCTGAATGTCGATAACTTAGTTGGATAGTTTTCCCAACTTGACTACCGAGGCTCCCGTATATCACGTACAGCAAGCAGCTATCAGAATAGCGGGTGAAAGTAAAAACAGAAGATGCTCCCAAGACATCAAAGAGACAACATAAGAGATGGGTGACCTAGCTAGAGACAGAGATTCTTTCATACAGACTGTGGTGAATGTTCTACACATGGACATAACACTTGATGATGGTCTATATTTGTTCAAACTATAGCCTGCAGCGCTAAGAGTGAAAATGAGTTACAAGAAATGTTGGACATTATAGTGAAAGAAAGCAAAAATAAAGAACTCAGCGTTAATAGCAAAATGACAGAAGTAATGGTAACAACAAAGAAAAAGACAAAACCTCAGTGGAGAATAAAGACAAGTGAAACACTATTAAAACAGGTAAATTAATTTAAATATTTGGGAACTTTGTTAACCTCAGACGGAAGATGTATAAAAGAGGTGAGATGCAGAATGGCTCAGGCAAAAGCAGCTTTCCAGAAAATGAGGAAGATACTATGCAATCAATTTTTGACAATAGAAACAAGAAAAAGAGTTCTTAAATATTATGTAGAGCCAGTCTTAACATATGGATGTGAATCATGGACAATAGGACAACAGACAAGAAAATCACTGGAGTCTGTAGAAATGTAGTTTTACAGAAGAATGTTGAGAATACCATGGACAGCTATGAAGAGTAATGAAAATGTTCTGAAAGAGGTCAAAGCAAAAAGAGAGCTAATTTCCAATATTAGGAAGAAACAGTCATAATTTTTTGGCCATGTAATGAGAAGAGAACAACTGAATATATTGTAACAACTGGAAAAATTTAGGGACGAAGAGATAGAGGGAAGCAAAGAGAGAAAATACCAGACAGTTTAAGAGAATGGATTGGCAGAACGTCAAAAACAGAAATGATAAATAACTGCCGAAATCGAAAATTATGGAGAGACATGATCACCTACGCCAGTAGGCCCGGTACTTGATGATGATGATGATGATGAGGATGATGATGATGATGATGATGATGATGATGATGATAGCCTGTAGAATACTTTATAATTGAATCTACACATGTGCATTTCGAGCCACGACTACTAAACAATCCTTAAACACAACTCTCTTCCACACTGCACGCTCAAATCTACATTCACGCAATGTTCTCTACACTCTTTATTATCTTAGTACTTTCAGGTTAGTCCTTTATGGTGCAAAAACATGGACAATAGACCAGAAAACAGAATGGACAATTTAAGCCTTTGAAATGTGGATCTATAGAAGAATAGGTAGAATTGGATGGAAAGAAAAGAAAACAAACGATCAAGTCTTATAAACATCTAAACATGAACAGAGAACTACTAAACACAATTAGAACAAGACAAATGCAATTTTGGGGGGGGGGGCATATAAAAAGACACAACAGCCTAATAAAAGTAATATTGGAAGGGAGAATACAAGGGAAAAGAGGCAGATGCAGACCAAGACTAACATGGACGAGTAATATCAAAAGATGGACAAGTCAGTCTATGACAATCTGTACCATCAAAGCAAGAGACAGAGTGGAATGACGCTTCATGATAGCCAACCTTCGATGCGGAGACGGCACTCAATGATGATGATGATGACTCTCAGATTCGAGTTATAATACTCGATGAGTTCTCGGTTTATAATTACAGTTACGGCAATATCCCTTTCTCCAGCAAATTGGCGATCAATAAGTTTGAGAATAAAGTAGTAAAATATTTATAAATAATTATTTTATGCTTTCAGCTTTACTCGGAAGAAAAACAATTTTATTCTATCCTCCGCTTAATTGTTTGTGTTAACCCCTTATCAGTGAGTTATTTTAGTACGTATTGCCACTACATATGTATGTGCCTCTCTGTTGCATTTGCATCTGTAGCATCAAATTATATTATTTCCAAGATTATATTATCTATTATAAATTATATTATTTCCAAGATTATATTATCTATTATAAATTATATTATTTCCAAGATTATATTATCTCTTATAAATAAATCCAAGATTATATTATCTGTTATAAATTATATTATTGCCAAGATTATATTATTCGTTATAAATTATATTATTTCCAAGATTATATTATCTGTTATAAATTATATTATGTCCAAGATTATATTATCTATTATAAATTATATTATTTCCAAGATTATATTATCTATTATAAATTATATTATTTCCAAGATTATATTATCTGTTATAAATTATATTATTTATATTATAAATTATATTATCTATTATAAATTATATTATTTCCAAAATTATATTATCTATTATAAATTATATTATTTCCAAGATTATATTATCTATTATAAATTATATTATTTCCAAGATTATATTATCTGTTATAAATTATATTATTTATATTATAAATTATATTATCTATTATAAATTATATTATTTCCAAAATTATATTATCTGTTATAAATTATATTATTTCCAAGATTATATTATCTATTATAAATTATATTATTGCCAAGATTATATTATTCGTTATAAATTATATTATTTCCAAGATTATATTATCTGTTATAAATTATATTATGTCCAAGATTATATTATCTATTATAAATTATATTATTTCCAAGATTATATTATCTATTATAAATTATATTATTTCCAAGATTATATTATCTGTTATAAATTATATTATTTCCAAAATTATATTATCTATTATAAATTATATTATTTCCAAGATTATATTATCTGTTATAAATTATATTATTTCCAAGATTATATTATCTATTATAAATTACACAATTTTCAAGTTGAAAACAAATAACTGTTTTTAAAAAAAGAAGAAAAAATTAGCTGTGACCCTAGCATATATTGTTGTTGTTGATAAGTAATGTATTGCACTTCAGCGTGTCAGCTATTTCATCGAAATTGAGAAAGCCAACAACACAAGAGTAAAAGTCTGCAGAACTATTCCTCGCTGTTATTACTTTCCCAGCGATTTTTTTTTTCGTTCGCCTGGTTTTTTTTTTTTTTCGTTCGCCAGCTTTCACGTCTGGTGAAGTCTCTAGAGTCTAGAGAGCTAAATTTTGTTTGTGTTAATCAGTTTTCCCTAGCAGCTGTGTGCACGGAGTCCCTCGCCGCACAGGCAGATAACTCCGGCACCAGAGGTATTCTTCTTATGCCGAGGAGCAATTGATGTTTTAAGCCGAGCCTCACTATTGAAGCCAGGGGCTGTTTACATAGAGAGAAATCACAAATAAAAATTCCAACTGGTGCAGCTGGGATTTGAACTCACAATCTCTCGCGATCGGTCGCTTGCCTCAAGATCAGCATGCCCCCTACCAAAGATATGAACCTATTTATCCATTCTTTCTTAACAGGGTCGACTAGAAAGTATCAATATCAAGCTGGAATTGCAGCAAGTAAAACACATATAAAACATCATATTTCTTCTTTTAGTAGCAACCAATATAATCTGCTGCCCACTTGCACAGCGTTTTGGTTTCAGCGGTTTTACAGTAGAATATTGATAATCTCATGAACAGCTAAGAAGAAAAAAAAATCCTGTTCTGATTAAAATCACAAAGAAAACGTGCCACAAACTCTCCCTAAAAAAATCAATATTCTGGTTTCGGCACGTTTTGCGTTGAAGAATCTGAGAGTGTATTGAAATAACTTGCAAATTGTATGGAACTGGAGAGAAAGGAAGACAATGCAAGAAGACACGTGGCAGTTTGTATTGTCAAAAAGCGAGTTGGGGGAAATTAACAATGTCTTGTAGACTGTGTCTGTTTTCATGACGTTGTTGTCTTAAGTCGTATTTTGGGTTATTTTTTGTTTGTTTTTGTGTGTGAACGTGAGAGCCAGTGGATTAGTGTGATGCTGGTAGTTGAGTGGAATGTAAAGCTTGTCGTTTGTCAAGCTAGTAGTTGAGTGGAATGTAAAGCTTGTCGTTTGTCAAGCTGGTGGTTGAGTGGAATGTAAAGCTTGTCATTTGTCAAGCTGGTAGTTGAGTGGAATGTAAAGCTTGTCGTTTGTCAAGCTGGTGGTTGAGTGGAATGTAAAGCTTGTCGTTTGTCAAGCTGGTAGTTGAGTGGAATGTAAAGCTTGTCGTTTGTCAAGCTGGTGGTTGAGTGGAATGTAAAGTTTGTCGTTTATCAAACTGGTAGTTGAGTGGAATATAAAGTTTGTCGTTTCCCAAACTAGTGGATTGTAAAGCTTGTCGTTTGTCAGGCTGCTGGTTGAGTGGAATGTAAAGTTTGTCGATTTTCAAGCTGGTGGTTGAGTGGAATGTAAAGTTTGTCGTTTTTCAAGCTGGTAGTTGAGAGGAATGTAAAGTTTGTCGTTTGTCAGGCTGGTTGATTGTCGATTATGTCGTTTGCCAAGTTGCTGGATTGTAGAGTTTGTCGTTTGTCAAGTTAGTGGGGTGTATTGTAGATTT
Organism: Megaustenia siamemsis; assembly: GCA_032433765.1. Taxonomy (NCBI): domain Eukaryota; kingdom Metazoa; phylum Mollusca; class Gastropoda; order Stylommatophora; family Ariophantidae; genus Megaustenia; species Megaustenia siamemsis. Next base: position 25,658,566 of record JAVIAB010000126.1, read on the forward strand.
TGTCGTTTGCAAAACTAATGGATTGTAGTTTGTCCTTTGTAAAATTGATGTATTGAAGAGCTTGTCGTTTGTCAAGCTGGTGTATTGAAGAGCTTGTCGTTTGTCAAGCTGGTGGAATGTAGATCTTGTCGTTTTGTCAAGCTGGTGATTGTAGATTTTGTCGTTTGTCAAGCTGGTGGATTGTAGAGCTTTTCGTTTTGTCAAGCTGGTAGTTTTTAAATCCTGTCGTTTGCAAAGCCAGTAATTTAGTTGATTGTAGAGTTTGTTGTTTGCCAAGCTAGTGCATTGTAAATCCTATCATTTGCTAAGCTGGTGGATTGTAAAGTCTATCATTTGCTGAGCTAATGGATTGTAAGCCTGTCATTTGCTAAGCTGGTGGATTGTAAATTCTGTCATTTGCTAAGCTAATGGATTGTAAATCCTATCATTTGCTAAGCTGGTGGATTGTAAAGTCTGTCATTTGCTAAGCTAATGGATTGCAAGCCTGTCATTTGCTAAGCTGGTGGATTGTAAAGTATGTCTTTTGCAAAGCTAATGGATTGTAAGCCTGTTATTTGCTAAGCTGGTGGATTATAAAGCCTATCATTTGCTAAGCTGATGGATTGTAAAGTCTGTCATTTGCTAAGCTGGTGGATTGTAAGCCTGTTATTTTCTAAGCTGATGGATTGTAAGCCTGTCATTTGCTAAGCTGGTGGATTGTAAAGTCTGTCATTTGCTAAGCTTGTGGATTGTAAGGTCTGTCATTTGCTAAACTGGTGGATTGTAAGCCTGTCATTTGCTAAGCTGATGGATTGTAAGCCTGTCATTTGCTAAGCTGGTGGATTGTACAGCCTGTCATTTGCTAAGCTTCTTCTTCTTTTCCTACCTTTTAGCTCCCTGTGGAGCATAGGTCTTCAACAAACACTTTCCAAGTCGTTCTGTTTTTTGCTATTCTTTTAAGATAATTCCATGTCATCCCCATCATCATCTTCTCTGCTTCTATATGTCTTCTCCAATAATTAATTTGGTCTTCCTCTTTGTCTTTTCCCCTGGGGATTCCAAAAAAGGGCCTGTTGTGTAATATTCTCAGTTGACTTCCTCAGTGTGTGTTCTATCCAGCGCCATCATCTTCGCTGCATCTCTTTATCCACTGGTATTTGACTGGTGCATTTCCATAATTCTATGTTAGTGATTTTGTCCAGCCATTTCCATCCATTTATTCTGCCTAAGCATCCATTAATGAAAGTCTGTATCTTTGTGATTGTCAATTTTGTTGTTCTCCATGTTTCACAGCCATATAATAGGACCGACTTAACATTTGAGTTGACAATTTTTATTTTTTTATTTAACCAAATTGCTTTGGATTTCCATATGTTTCCCAGTGCAATGAAAGCTCCTCTTGCTTTTGATATCCTTATTTTGATATCATTTTCTGTTCCTCCCTCTTTATCTATATTACTGCCCAGATGTATGCAAGATTGTACGTCTAGTAGAGGTATTTCTCCTAGTTTTATTTGGTTATTGCCAACTGTATTAATTCTCATAATGTTGGTCTTATCGCTATTAATCTTCAGTCCTAGCTGTTGTGATCTCTCATCAAGTATACTCATTTTATCCTGCATCTGTTGATGGCTGTGTGATAGGAGAGCTATGTCATCAGCAAAGTCTAAATCATCAAGTTGTTTGGTCAGTGACCACTGGATCCCATTTCTGTTGTTTTGAGTTATTTTCATAATCCAATCTATGGCCAGTAGGAAGAGAAATGGAGACAGAAGGCATCCCTGCCTACTCCTGTTCTTATTTCAAATTCTTCTGTAATCTGTCCTTCATGCACCACACTACATTTCGTTCCTTCATACATTATTTAGGTTAATAACATCAGGTTAATAAACTTTTTGGCATTCCGTAATGACTCAGCAGCTTCCAAAGCATTCTTCTGTCTAAACTATCAAATGCCTTTTCGTAATCTATGAATCCAATATAAAGTGGGGATTTTAGTTCTAAACTTTGTTCAACTATTATACGTAGAGTAGTTATTTGATCGGCACATGATCTGTTCTTCCTAAAACCTGCTTGTTCATCTCAAATGTTTCTCTATGGCCTCTTTTAGTCTCTCCATAATGATTCTGCTTAATATTTTTTTCCAGACACTGATAGTAGCATAATTCCCCTATAATCCATTTGCTAAGCCGGTGGATTGTAAAATCTGTCATTTGCTAATCTTGTGGATTGTAAAGTCTGTCATTTTCTAAGCTGGTGGATTGTAAAGCCTGTCATTTGCCAAGCTGGTTGATTGTAAAACATGTCATTTACCAAGCTGGTGGATTATAAAGCCTTTAAATTGTGGAGCTATCGTAGTTGAGTGGTTTGTAAATCTTCTCGTTTGTCAAGATGGTGGATTGTAAATCTTGTCGTTTGTCAAGATGGTGGATTGTAAATCTTGTCGTTTGTCAAGATGGTGGATTGCAAATCTTGTCGTTTGTCAAGATGGTGGATTGTAAATCTTGTCGTTTGTCAAGATGGTGGATTATAAATCTTGTCGTTTGTCAAGATGGTGGATTGTAAATATTGTCGTTTGTCAAGATGGTGGATTTTAAATCTTGTCGTTTGTCAAGATGGTGGATTGTAAATCTTGTCGTTTGTCAAGATGGTGGATTGTAAAAAATTACAAATTATACAAGGAACGACATTGTAGATGTAGGCAATATTTAACCCAAACGAAACAAAGATAGTTCTCAGTCGGATACACTTATATAGACCCAGCTTTAAAAAGAATCAGTGCCTAGATAGCTAATTTTGGGAAGGTATTAACAGCATGAAATGGTAACTTCACTTTCATATCATCGTCATCAATATCATCATCAGATCGCATGTCATTTGCAGAACGTTGCATTCACCATTGCCCGCGAGAAAGAGTCCCTGCTATTGCCAGATCTTCCACTTCTTCTGTAGGTATCTTCTTTAGTGTCTTGAAACCACATTTTTCTTAGTCTGCCCCTGATGCGTCATCCACGAACCATGCATTCAATTATTGTTCTTTCCAGCATGAAATGTCTTTTCACGTGGCATGCATAGTATTTTAATTTCTTCTGTAGAAATTATGAGCCAGTTCTCTTTAATGCTTAAATCTTTCAGCATGTCTTCATTGCTCTTTTTCATTATCCAAGGTATTTTAAGGAATTTTTGTGTGTAGCATTTTGTTTCAAATACATAGATTTTCTTCATGCTGTTTTTGCTGATTTTGTCCATGATTCACAACAATATATATTGCTTTAAGGGAGATACATGTCCTCGGTATTTTTTTATTTTACTTCCTTGCAAGTACTATGCTATATGTTCTTCAATGCATTTAATTTTAATATTAAATTAAAAAACAAGAGACGTCGTTTTACATTTCCTTTCGTTGTTTTAGATGCATGTTTAAATTCTGACCTGTCTTTAAATTCTTTTATTGTTTCACTTATTATATCAATTTAGTATTCCATTTATAATTTCCATTTTCATATCTGCTGCTCTTGTCTTTGTTTCTGTTCCCTGGTTAGGACTTTATGGATATAGATGTTGTCATATAATGCTATCATTTTTCCGTAAATCTGTTTTAAAATATTTGATTAACCTTTGTATTTCTTATTTAAGACCAGCGTTATCTCATTATTCTCAACGATTATACATGTTTAAATCCACTTTTCTGTCTGTAACTATAGACCTGCCTTCCAGATTAGGCAGGATGTCTCACTCAGGCCTAGTCTGAAAGAGACTAGCTTTTTTTCTATAGAGTTGTGGCAAGAGTGATGCCTCGTAGGCTTATAAGCGTCTGACTGGTAGCTGTCTTGTGTCCATTGTCTCGATGTCCTGTACATACCTTGTTGGCTTAGATATTACGTTTTCTACAGACATTTGTTCAACTATTATCAAGGTCTCGTAGGCAGGAATATGGTCATACATGGAGACCTGTCGCCAGGACTAATCTTGAAGCCCCATCATTGTACTCCATATGTAAAGTACAATAGATGAAAATAAACTAAACTACGAGCGTGCTTCGAATTTAAACCTTTTCTTCCTCTTCTTCTTCTTTTCTTTGTCTTTTTCTTCCTTTCAACTCCCCGTGGAGCATAGGGCTTCAACAAACACTTTCCAATCCGTTCTGTTTCTTGCCATTCTTTTTAGATGATCATTCCATTGTTAAGACATGATCTGAACAGTGGCCGAAAGATGCCAGTAAAATGTAATAAACTAACGCAGTTCGGGAGAGATATATAGGGGACCTAACCCGAACTATATGCGTGAGATTTTTAAAAAAATGTATGTGCCCATATTTATAATTCTACGACCATCTTCATTTACTTGTTCTTTACTTTCCCATCTGCTTCCAGGGTCGAAGGGAAGCAATAGTTTGCGGTCTCTTTCTCTTTTCAGTTGGCATTTTCTGCTGTAAGTTTCCGTAATATTTGTTTATTATTCAACCAACACATCTATTTTTTCTTAGTCGAACCTCGGGTCTGGTCTTCTAATAGTATTTAATGGAAGCTCGTTGGGTAGTGAGATGATCTTCTGTCTTTCCACGTGGGGAAACCATTTTGTACGTTGTACGTTCAATGACTAGGGAGCCGCGATAGCTCAGTGGTTAGTGAACTGGACTACAAAGGACAAGAGGTAGAGTTCGATCCCAACCGACGGCTTCCAGGTTCACCCAGCTTTTAATGGGTACCGGGATTTTTAAATGGGAAAGTAAAGCGGCACGGGCGTAATACCGACCACATTACCTCAAAAATCGTGTGCTGAAGGTCGGTAAAATTTATGGTCACTAACACCATATTTCCCTATACGCCACTTGGTGTTACGGGGGCACTTTACTTTTTTTTTTACGTTCAATGACTGCAATTTTTTTTTCTCAGTTCTTCATTTCTGATCTTATATATTATGCTGTTCTTTTTTTTTGGTCATACATGAAACACATGTCATTTTAGTAGTGGTTATTTCCTTGTTGTTTTTGAGTCTTTTGCCCATGTCTGGCATTGGTAGCATATATGGAATAAAGATTGTTTTGTGGAGTGCCCTTTTAAAACCTGGGCATTAGTATAATTTTTTTTTTTATATAGTGACATCTGCCCGATGACTTTACAAGCCTTGCTGCTTCCTGAGTATATTTCTGCTGCTTCCTGAGTATATTTCTGCTGCTTACGATTTATTAGTTGCAATTAATTCACGATCTCGATATGCTAATTAAAAAAGCGATAGGGGCATTATTCCTTGTCGAAATCTCTCAAAGAAAGACACCTGAACTAATTTTCAGAGGGGAAAAAAACCCGTTTCTGTCATGGAAGGAATAATCACACAATCTTGTCTCTAATCACTTTCTTGATAAGATAGGAAGGTCTCAAAGACACATAGCAGCGTCAGCGAGGAAAGGAAGGTCTCATAGACACATAGCAGCGTCAGCGAGGAAAGGAAGGTCTCATAGACACATAGCAGCGTCAGCGAGGAAAAGAAGGTCTCATAGACACATAGCAGCGTCAGCGAGGAAAGGAAGGTCTCATAGACACATAGCAGCGTCAGCGAGGAAAGGAAGGTCTCATAGACACATAGCAGCGTCAGCGAGGAAAGGAAAGTCTCATAGACACATAGCAGCGTCAGCGAGGAAACAGATAAAAAATAACTCTCACCGTGTTCGAGTTTGACCTATAGAAAAAACAATGTTAGTGCCCATATCATTTTACCATCTGCACATTTTTGGGTAAAGTGGACAACACTAAGTCAGTGCCGTCTTTCTTTCATAGAATGAATCTCTCTAGTGTCTATTTTAGAGGGGGACAACAGCAAAAGAAATAAAAAACAATAAATTGTATGCTTTCGAAAATAAATACTTCAGGATTATCTTCTGAATGCCATGGAATGAATTAAAGACTGGTTATGACGTAAGAGAAGTAGAAATGCATCCAACAATATCATATACAATCAGGGGGAAGGTGGACATGTGTCGGCCGGCCGTGTGATAAGAAGAGAGAACAAGAGAATATCAAAACAAACCTCAAATGGAAGATAGATGACAACAGAAAAAGTGATCGACCTAGTGAAACAGTAAGAGGCACATTGAAAGGAGAAACAAAAACAACGGACATCAGATAATTTACTGGAATGAAAGGTTCGCCCAAATTAGGAACTGGTGGGGACACATCTGCAGGTCTCGTGCAAAGTCAAACAAGTAATTGTCACACACAACGAGGATTTGGTTTCTACCCTAGTTACCCTCTTCGGCTCGAAAGGACAACAGATAAATAGAGAAGATCAATTTTAAAGCTGGAATGAATGTTAGATATGTCTATTTTAAAGTTGGGGTGAATGTTAGATATGTCTATTTTAAAGTTGGGGTGAATGTTAGATATGTCTATTTTGAAGTTGGGGTGAATGTTAGATATGTCTATTTTGAAGTTGGGGGGAATGTTAGATACGTCTATTTCAAAGGCTGGGGTGAATTTTAGATATGTCTATTTTAAGGCTGGGGTGAATGTTAGATATGTTTATTTTAAAGCTGGGGTGAATGTTAGATATGTTTATTTTAAAGCTGGGGTGAATGTTAGATATGTTTATTTTAAAGCTGGGGTGAATGTTAGATACGTCTATTTCAAAGGCTAGGGTGAATTTTAGACATGTCAATTTTAAGGCTGGGGTGAATGTTAGATATGTTTATTTTAAAGCTGGGGTGAATGTTAGATACGTCTATTTCAAAGGCTGGGGTGAATTTTAGATATGTCTATTTTAAGGCTGGGGTGAATGTTAGATATATCTATTTTAAAGCTGGGGTGAATGTTAGATATATCTATTTTAAGGCTAGCGTGAATGTTAGAAACATCTATTTTAAAGCTGTGGTGAATGTTAGATATGTCTATTTGAAGCCTGAGGTGAATGTTAGATATGTCTATTTTAAAGCTGGGTGAATGTTAGATATGTCTATTTTAAAGCTGGGATGAATGTTAGATATGTCTATTTTAAAGCTGGGGTGAGTGCTAGATGTGTCTATTTTAAAGCCGGAGTGAATGTTAGATATGACTATTTTTAAGTTGGGTTGAATGTTATATATGTCTATTTTAAGGCTGGGATGAATGTTAGATATGTCTATTTTAAAGTTGGAGTGAAATTTAGATATGTCTATTTTAAGGCTGGTGTAGATCTTAGATAGACCTATTTTAAGACGAGTGTGAATCTGAAAGATTTATTTTAATGTGGCTATGTTGAATCCAAATCTGGATTAATGCTAACAACAAGCGCAGACATAAAAGCCCGTTGGGCGGAACACTTCAAAGAAATTCTTAACCGTCCACTACCTCACAGTTTAATAGATTTTGAAGCTGAAACACCAGCAGCAGAATTAGATGTAAATTTAGATGACTTCACCTTGAGTGAAATAGAAACCACCTTAAAGCTAATGACCAATAACAAGGCTGCTGGAGAGGATAAGTTAACAGCTGAGATCCTCAAGGCAATTGATAGCCATAATTTAATACATCTCCAAAAAATGTTCAACATCATTTGGAAAACAGAGAAGACGCCTCATAAATGGAAAAAAGGAATCATTGTTAAGATCCCAAAAAAGGGCAATCTTAGAGATTGTAACAATTGGAGAGGCGTGACACTTTTGTCAGTTGCCTCAAAATTATTCTGTAAAATCATCCTAAATAGAATAAAGGATTCAATAGATACAGTAATGCGTGAAGAACAGGCTGGGTTTAGAAAAGGGAGAAGCTGTCTTGACCACATTTTCACTCTACGACTTATATTGGAGGAACACATTGAAAAGCAAAAACCTTTTGTACTTAACTTCATCGACTTCAAAAAAGCATTTGATAGTATTCATAGAGATTCTTTGTGGAAAATTCTGAAGCAATATGGCTTACCATCAAAAATCATAAATATTATCAAAGACATGTATGATGGTTACACATGTGCAGTTCGAACAGAGGAAGGACTGAGCGAATGTTTCCCAATAGAAACTGGGGTTAAACAAGGATGTATTTTATCGCCCTTGTTATTTGGAATTGTTATGGACTTCATAATGAAGAAATGCTGCACTGGTAATAAAGGCATCGAATGGATACAAGGAGACCATTTGGAGGACCTGGACTTTGCTGATGACATAGTTCTCATCAGCAATCAGATAAAAACGATGCAGGAAAACACAAATGAACTATCATCAATAGCCAGCAAAATTGGGCTTGAGGTCAATCATGAAAAGACTAAAGTCATGAAAAGTTTAATTCCAACAAGTGACAAAATATACATGGAAAACAAACCAGTAGAAGAGATCGATCACTTCATCTATCTTGGAAGTCACATTGATCGAGAAGGGGATACGAGCAAAGAAATTAGAATCAGACTGGCTAAAGCAGCAATGTCTTTCAGAAGCCTTGAAAAGTTGTGGAAATCAAAACTCATTAGCACAAACACAAAACTTAGGCTATTCAAATCAAATGTACTATCAACCCTTACGTATGCGTGTGAAAGCTGGAAAACAACAAGAGATATAGAAACAAAGTTGAACGCATTCGAAAATAAATGTCTAAGGAAAATACTTGGTATAGAATGGAACGAATTCAAAACAAACGAGGAAATTAGAGAAATCGCCAATCAACCACTAATATCTTCAGTAATAAAGAAAAGACGATGGTCATACGTTGGACATGTGATGAGAAGAGATAATAATCGAATAGCAAAGCAAGCCCTCATATGGGAAACAACAGGTAAAAGAAAAAGAGGAAGACCCAGGGAGACACTGAGAAGAACATTGATGAGAGAGGCAAGAGCAGCAGGAATCGGCTCCCTCAATGAGATAGAACTGCTTGCACAGAACAGAGACAGATGGCGAGATTTGATAAAATATCTTTAAAAGAAAACTGCTAGAACAAAAATTCATATAGGTGAAGGTGTATCTTGGTCTACGCCCTATGGGCCGGTTACGGCTCGAAAGGTCAATAGATAGATAGATGTTGAATCTATGATATATTTATTTTAAGACTAGGGAGAATCTGAAAGATCTATTTTAAGAAGGCTGGGGTGAATCTAAGATAGATCTAATTTAAAACTAGAGTGAATCTGAGATAGATCTATTTTAAAACTAGAGTGAATCTGAGATAGATCTATTTTAAGGCGTTTATGGTGAATCTAAGATCTATTTTACGTCTAAGACGAATCTAGAGACTAATTTAAAAGCTGTAGTGAACCCAGAAGTCGTCTTTTGGGATCAGTGAGACATTTTGATGTCAGCAGACCAGTTCGCGACCTGCAACTAATAACTTCATTGGCACTAACTTTATTTTTCTTCATTTCGTTTCTCCCATGATTTTCTTCAACTTCATCATCGTAAGACTGTTCATTCAAAACTTTGCATACCAATGTTTCTTTTACATGCTCATATAAACATGAGAACTTGTGCTGTTTCTTTTACATGCTCGTACAAACATGAGAACTTGTGGTGTTTCTTTTACATGCTCATATAAACATGAGAACTTGTGGTGTTTCTTTTACATGCTCGTACAAACATGAGAACTTGTGGTGTTTCTTTTACATACTCATATAAACATGAGAACTTGTGCTGTTTCTTTTACATGCTCGTACAAACATGAGAACTTGTGGTGTTTCTTGTACATGCTCATAAAAACATGAGAACTTGTGGTGTTTCTTGTACATGCTCATACAAACATGAGAACTTGTGGTGTTTCTTGTACATGCTCATACAAACATGAGAACTTGTGGTGCTTCTTGTACATGCTCATACAAACATGAAAACTTGTGGTGTTTCTTGTACATGCTCGTACAAACATGAAAACTTGTGCTATTTCTTGTACATGCTCGTACAAACATGAAAACTTGTGCTATTTCTTGTACATGCTCATACAAACATGAGAACTTGTGGTGCTTCTTGTACATGCTCATACAAACATGAAAACGTGTGGTGTTTCTTGTACATGCTCGTACAAACATGAAAACGTGTGCTGTTTCTTGTACATGCTCATACAAACATGAGAACTTGTGGTGTGTTTTTTTCTCTTCTTTAACCGTCTGTGCTAACACTAGAATCAGCTAATGAATCGATTTAAAGTGAGCACTTAAAGCGAGAATCGAATATGGTATTTAACACTGTATCGATCTCGAAAAGGAATAGAAAACCTGAGAAAGACAAAGCGAAATGATCATGAATAGCAAAACATATTGGTTTGGAAAACAAAGACCATGTGAAATATTTATGACTCAAAAGACATATATTTGAGGTGACAGTAAGTGATCGCTGGGACCTCAATGTGAGACACAAGAAGGCTTGAAAAGTAATTGCGGTTTATCTTTGCGGATTCTGAGCTTTCTCCTTTTCTGTTTTTTTTTGTGTGTGTGTTTTTTGTTTGCGAATTGTCTATTTCCATGCTCTTTTGTTCTTCTTTAAGTTCATGTAATCTCTGGCTGATTTCAATACAAAGAGAGGGCTTGCAAGTTACTCTAAGCGCAGCTCCAGACATTAGTTATGTACAAGGCAGATAAACAGCTATTATCAGTAATCGTCATGTAGAAAACCACATTAAATTGGATTTAAAACAATAAAATAAAGTACTAGTCAGAGGCTAAAGCAATGAATACATTGGCGTACTTGGGGGATATTAAGAGGATAGTAACACGACACAGTAGAAGAAAGTGGACACCGTAAAGTCTTGCGACTTTTTATTGAATGCTGTATGACGTTCGTGCATTGTTATATTAACATCATCATCATAATGTGCCATACCTATTGACTTACTCGATCATGTCCCTCCACAATCTTCTATCAACAGTGCATCGTATCAATTCTGTTGTTGACCGTTTTCAGGACCGTGCCACCAAGCTATCCAGTATTTTCTCTCTTTGTCGTCCGCGATCTCTTTTTCTTTTATTTTTTTTCATTTGTAACCAAGTATTCCAACTTTTCTCTTCTCATGATGTGCCCGAAAAATGTTGATAGTTTCTTTCTGATGTTTTTTTAGGAGCTCCCGTTTTGTGTTGGCCTCTTTGAGAACTACCTCATTGGTCTTTTTAGCTGTCCAGGGAACTTTCAACATTCTTTTGAGAAATCCCATCTCTGTGGCTTCTAATCGTCTTTTCATTTGTTTGTCTACTGTCCATGATTCGCATTCATAGGTCAGAATTTGTTCTATATAGCACCGATGCACTCTCTTTCTCACTTCTATTGACATAGATTTGTTGCATAAGATATTTTTTTCCTTTTCTTTAATGCTATTTTGGCCTGAGCTATTCTGCTTTTTATTTATGTGGTGCATCTCCCATCTGATGTTATTATTCTGCCCAAGTATTGAAACGTTGCAATTATTTCAAATTTGTCCTGTTTATTTTTATGCTGCATGATGGTGATGATTGTTTCCATGATATGACCATTACTTCTGTTTTCTTACTATTCTGACTGAAACCTTTCTTTTATTAACATAAGCATGTTTTTAACACCAGCATATATGCGAAAACAAATAAAAAGACGATTAGAGGCCACAGAGATGGGATTTCTCAGAAGAATGTTGAAAGTTCCCTGGACAGATAAAAAGACCTATGAGGAAGTTCTTAAAGAGGCCAACACAAAAAGGGAGATCTTAAAAAAACATCAGAAAGAAGCAATCAACATTTTTTGGGCACATCATGAGAAGAGGAAAGTTGGAATACTTGGTTACAACTGGCAAAATAAAAGGAAAGAGAGATCGCGGACGACAAAGAGAGAAAATACTAGATAGCTTGGTGTCATGGCATGGAAAACAGTCAACAACAGAACTGATACGATGCACTGTAGATAGAAGATTGTGGAGGGACATGATCGCCTACGCCAACCGGCATGGTATATGATGATGATGATGATATATGCGAAATCAACATATTGTTAGTACCATCAGTTTTCTATATTGCTATACAAATAAAGGGCTTATCCTCCAACAGTTTAAAGAGGGATGTACGAGTAATAGTCGCAAGAAATAAAATAAAAGGACGTTTCTTAATTCTACAATTAAAGTTAACAAACGAGCTTTAACAAACGTCAACGGATTCAAATACCTAAACGATGCAAGCCAACCTATGACATCCTGCACTATCAAAGCAAGAGACAGAGTGGAATGGCGCTCCATGGTAGCAAATCTTCGATGCGCAGACGACGCTCAACGGTTATGATGATGATGATGTTTATGATGATGATGAGGATGAAACGATATTAACTTCAGATGGTAGGTACGCAAGAAAAGTGAGTTCCAGCATTACTCTGGCTACGGCTGCGTTTCTAAGAATGAACACCAATTTACGCAATTCATCTTTGAGAGTGAAGGTGAGAACAATATTTATTTACTTTTATGCTGAGCAAATGCAGAGATATATATATGCGCATTTTAGAGAAGAGCATTGAGAACGTCAAGGGAGCCGCCACAGCTCAGTGGTTAGTGAACTGGACTACAAAGGACAAGAGGTCGGGTTCGATCCTGATCGACGGCTTCCTGGTTCACCCAGCCTTAAATGGCTACCGGATTTTTTTCTGGGAAAGTAAAGTAGCACGGGCGTAATACTGACCACATTACCCCAAAAATCATGTGCTGAAGGTCTGTAAAATATAGGGTCACTAACACCATATTTTCCTATACGCCACTTTGCGTGACGGGGGTACTTTACTTACTATAATTTTGTTCATATTTTTTCATACTGTCAGCCGTGTATTCGTGTCCCTCGCCATAGAGGCAGATATTCTCCGACTTCAGAGATACTCACACTACTATCGCTGTGAAATTTAATGTTTTGGTGTTATGGGTAAATTTTTTTCCTATTTATTTTGCCCTGGCAGCACCCATTTTTGGCCTACTCTTATCGTTTTCCAGCTACTAAGGATGCACGTGCGACCACTTTGTGTGTGCGTGTGCTCTTATCTGAGAAGGCTAACGATCGAATCTCACTATTCAAGGACTGACGCCAATAGAAACCAGGGATATTTGATTGAACATTTCCCACCGCCTGTGACTGGAATCGAACTCGGGACCTTCTTGTGCAGAGACCGACGACCACCACCCCCTTCCCCCACCCCCACTATGGAACTATAGACCTTGCATGACAGAGTAACTTTACCGCAACATTGGGCTTACTTTACTGGCCTGCTTTGTTTGTCTGCTGCCATGGAAACATAGAAGGATAAAAAGTGTTGAAACTTCAATCGAGAGAATTAGACAATTGGAAATCATACACGTAGTACAATGGAGTACTCAGTCATAGAGCTCCTGGACTCAACAGTACTCACAGTCTTTGATAAGTGCTGAATATAATTGCACCCCTTAAGAGTTGTAATGAGATTAGTTACGCAACCTGACTCAACCTTATATTCATGATCGCATTGTAATGGAAAGAAGAGATGTTTACAAAAAAGGAAACAAGTAGCCAAGACAAAGTAGAAAGAACGTAGAGCAAGGGAAGCAAGGTAGAGAGAAAGAGGAAAAAAAGAGATACGCAGGGAAATAAAGATATATATAATTAGACAGATAGACGGACGGACAGATAGACTGACAGACAAATATATTCACAAATATAAGTTAGCTGAGTGGCAGTGTTCCTTAGCGTTTGGCTTTTCGTGGCAAGGCGCTGTGCCAGTGAGTACGGGTTCGATCCTGCTTCGGTCCATATATATTGTTCTTTGTGATTTTTTTCCGAGCGCTGTAAACATACCTCTTCCTCTGAATTGATTCGCATACAAATATGCGCGGTCTGTAGCCTAATGTGAGGTTGTTAAAGACAAGACAAGTATTGGATCCCTAACTTGACTGTTGTAATGTTATCGCTACTTTAGATTTTCCTTTGAATTTAGCGGCCCATTAATGCTGCGCCCCGTACACCAGCCTTGAGATCCCGAAAGAGAACAGATGAGACAGCAATGAAATTCCAGAATGATTTTTTTAGAGATATAGTGCTGCATTATCATGTTATTTGGTTATGGAAAGCCCCGGTATCACTGCAAACGAATTAAAATCCATAATTGCTCAACCGCCCATGCCAGTTGAATCATCCGAATGACTAACTCATCTCCCAAACAAAGAATGGTAGCTGTGGTCCCCATCATAGTAGTCTCAGGACACGCCAAAAGACAAAAGGCGAAACCACACATAAAGTGAACACAGCCATCTGTTCCCTGCCATACGATATCATCATTCATCGTAAACAATTGGAACATCGAAACATGATCAAAACGGATGAAACACACAGGTCACGGTGTGCACAGAGCACCTAACTCAGTAGCTCCTGCAACAAGCCGGACTTGGAATATGAGAAAACTGCAACAAGGAACACTATCATACATAGCCTTCAATGGTTCCTGCCGCCTATCCACCATATTGACCGGATGTTCACGTCCTCCTTAAAATGATTATCGTCATATTTTTTTTTTGCATGTATAGCGCTTGATGATGTTAGGACATCGTTTTTTACTCCAATTCCGAACATATAGAACACAGTCGTTGGATTATCCCCGACGCACATCAAACAATAGACCGTAAGATTAGCATATGGCCGGTCTAGGGATATACGATGAGCCCATTATCATGTTATGCTGTTTCAGTTCGCACAGGCACTCACATTCTTCCACAATTCTCTGTTGGCATTCATCGTATCATTTATGTTGTTGGCATTCATCGTATCAATTATGTTGTTGACATCTATTTTGGCAAAACACTATCTATCTAGTATCTTTTCTCTTGTCGTTCGTAATCTCCTTGTTCCTGTATACTGCCAGTTTTGCCAAATATTCCAACTTTCCCTTCATCAAAATGTGTCCGACAAATGTCGATTGTTTCTTTGCGATGTTTTTCTTTTTTGGAGTTCATTTTATGTGATGGTCACGCTGAGAATTCCCTTTTTGACTATACATTTAATTCTCGACAGAGCTTAGATAGCAAGAGAGAAAGAAAAAATCGTGAAGGGCCAGACAAAGATTTAAAAACAAAAATAGAGACAGCAGTAAATAAATAATAATCGCTTGACTGAATAAGTTAAAAAGAAATTAATGAAAATATAAAACAAGAAATAATGACCACTACAACAAGATTCAGCAATTTTGTCTGACTGCTGCGTAAACATAAAATCCAAAATATCTATCATGAGGTCGCGTCTATATTGCCCTCGCTACACTCCTCGTTTGATTTATGACCCCCCTGGCCTAAATAGTAAGCCCAGGGTTAAGCCACTTTGAAGGGAGCACTAAAAACCTACTCGGTGTTAATTCATTAGCTGTAATGGAGAAGTCTTGGTTCCTTTAGTGACGCATGCGTGTATGACATTTGGCTATTTCCGGCAGGCATTACTTTATGACCCAAAGTGCTCCAGGGGTAAAAATTGTGCTTCCGGTTAAGTGAAGATAACTCTTGTCTTGTTTAACTTTCTACGGAAGTGGATCTAAAGGAATAGAGTACCGAAGTGAATATTTTTTCTTGCTAAGAACGGTCCGTTTAATGGAACCGATATTTCTTATGGATGCGAATGGTGGACAGAAAGACAAATAATTACAAAGGAGCAGCAGAAATGTGTTTTGTTAGAATGATGCCATGCTAGAGACATAAAACTATTAAATTATATTAGGACATTATAGAAGAGAACCGAATAATAGGAAGACAGTTTACAAGACAAAAGAATCATGGGAAGACTGTTTACAAGAGAACAGAATTATGGGAAGACAGTTTACAAGAGAACAGAATCATGGGAAGACAGTTTAGAACAGAACAGAATAAAAGGAAGAAGTTT
The DNA here is from genome assembly GCA_032433765.1 of Megaustenia siamemsis. NCBI lineage: Eukaryota > Metazoa > Mollusca > Gastropoda > Stylommatophora > Ariophantidae > Megaustenia > Megaustenia siamemsis. The sequence goes on from JAVIAB010000126.1 coordinate 25,674,316, forward strand.
ACAAGAGAACAGAATGAAAGGAAGACAATTTACAAGAGAACAGAATGAAAGGAAGACAGTTTACAAGAGAACAGAATTTTGGGAAGACAGTTTACAAGAGAAAAGAATTATAGGAAGACAGTTTACAAGAAAACAGAATTATGGGAAGCCAGTTTAGAAGAGAACAGAATAAAAGGAAGACAGTTTACAAGAGAACAGAATAATGGGAAGACAGTTTACAAGAGAACAGAATAAAAGAAAGACAGTTTACAAGAGAACAGAATGAAAGGAAGACAGTTTACAAGAGAACAGAATGAAAGGAAGACAGTTTACAAGAGAACAGAATGAAAGGAAGACAGTTTACAAGAAAACAGAATCATGGGAAGACAGTTTACAAGAGAACAGAATCATAGGAAGACAGTTTACAAGAGAACAGATCCATGGGAAGACAGTTTACCAAGATAACATAATAAAAGGAAGACAGTTTACAAGAGAACAGAATAATGGGAAGACAGTTGACAAGAGAACAGAATAATGGGAATACAGTTTACAAGAGAACAGAATAATGGGAAGACAGTTTACAAGAGAACAGAATGAAAGAAAGACAGTTTACAAGAGAACAGAATGAAAGGAAGACAGTTTACAAGAGAACAGAATGAAAGGAAGACAGTTTACAAGAGAACAGAATCAAGGGAAGACAGTTGACAAGAGCACAGAATAATGGGAAGACAGTTTACAAGAGAACAGAATCATGGGAAGACAGTTTACAAGAGAACAGAATAATGGGAAGACAGTTTACAAGAGAACAGAATGAAAGGAAGACAGTTTACAAGAGAACAGAATGAAAGGAAGACAGTTTACAAGAGATCAGAATGAAAGGAAGACAGTTTACAAGAGAACAGAATCATGGGAAGACAGTTTACAAGAGAACAGAATGAAAGGAAGACAGTTTACAAGAGAACAGAATCATGGGAAGACAGTTTACTAGAGACCATTATTATGTGATCAATAAAAAAACAGAACCAGTTAAAGACAAATATTAAAAGGAAATACGATGATGAGAAGTGATTTACAAGAACAGTAGAATCAAATAACGGTGATTTCAAAGAGAGGAGAATTTAAATATATAAATATTTTATAGAGAATAAAAACATAATACAACTATAATAGTAGTAGTAGCCTTCGTCAGTCATAGTTAACTGGTAGTAGTAGCCTTCGTCAGTCATAGTTAACTGGTTAGTAGTAGCCTTCGTCAGTCATAGTTAACTGGTAGTAGTAGCCTCCGTCAATCATAGTTGACTGTGATTTTTCAGGGCCCCTAGCAATGTTTTTTTTTAAATTTTATTTCGCCGTGTATTCATTTTCTCTATAAATCTATTTGCTTCTTGTTTGAGCTTTAGAGTGTGTTTCCTAAGATTGCGGTCTGCAGCTATTTCTTCCCAGGCTTCAGGGTTAATGTTCAGAGTCTCCATGTCACGTTTACACACGTATACAAATGGAAGTTTTGAGCGCTCCCTAGTTCGTTTGCATTCAGCTAGTTGTCCATTGAGTATATATTTGGGTATGCGGCCATCTTTCATACGATGCACGTGGCCAAGCCAGCATAACCTACGTTGTTTGAGCAGCCTCGTTCGTGAGGCCTGTGGAGTCATGAGCCCTACATCTATGACTTTATCCTTCCAGGTGATACCAAGAATACGGCGCAGACATCGCATATGGAATGCTTTCGTAATACAACTATAATGAGACACAAAACTAGCACATAAAATAAGGAGTTTGTTCAAATAGAGAATAGTGAGTGGGGAGATTAAAAGGGAACTGAATCAAGAGAGGAATATACATGAAAGTCACCAAACATGAGTATATCTTTTAGTAACTGACTGGACTTCCGATCAATATGACGGATAGGCAGCAGGAACCGTTCAGGCAATGTATGTAAAGTGTTCCTTGTTGCAGTTTCCTAGATATTAGTCCGGCTTGCTGCTGGAGCTACTGAGTTTAGTGCTTTGTGCACGCCGTGAGCTGTGTATTTATCCCGATTGTGTTTTTATATTCAGATTGCTTACATGAATGATGATATCGTATGATGAAGGGCAGTTCAGCTGCGTTCACTTTCGGTGCTGATACGCCTTATTCTTTTTATGTGTGCTATATTTGCTATGATGGGGACTGCAGCTGCCTTTCTTTGTTTGGATAATCGATGAGATGTCATTTCGGATGATTCCACTGGCACGGGCGGTTGAGCAATTATGGATTTTCATTCATTTTCAGTGATACCGGGGCCTTCAAATATCAATAACTATAGTAACTGACCATGCAGGCACTGCTGTATTTGCAATCATATTCTACGAATGTATCTTCATGACTCTCGGAGAAGTGCGAACGATGAAAGCGAAACTTCTTAACTTGGTAACTCTAAACAATCCCAGGTTTCGTAAGCATATAGAAACAATGACTAATTATAACTCTGATACAGAACTTGAGATATCCAACTAAAACATATTATTAACCTTTTTGTACGATTATGAAAGCTGGAAAACCACAAAAGAGATTAAGAAAAAAAACTAAATGCTTTTGAGGACATCTGCCTAAAAAGAATTCTCTGTGTACAATGGAATGCATTCAAGAGTATATAAGGATACGAGAAATGACTATGCAACCAACGATTTCATCTACCATTAAAAAAAAAGATGCATATATGCCAGGCATGTGTTAGGAAGCGACAACAAGAGAATTTCAATACAGGCTCTTCAATGGGAAACATCAGGATATAGGAAAAGAGGAAGACGTAGAGAGACACTAAAGAGAACACTTATAAGAGAAGCAAAGTTGGCAGGCACAGACTTATCAGATAAGATAAAACATCTCGCCAAGAATAGAGTGAGACATCAATCCATCAATTCATTTGCCATCAATCCATCCATCCATCCATCCATCCATCCATCCATCCATCCATCATCAATTGGATATACATCAATTCTTCCATTCCTTCACTGTAACTCAATCACTCTATCATTTAAACCTGGCTGCTTTCTATTTGTCCAAAAACAGAAAAGGGACATCATAAAGCACAAGCTAGATACACTCTTCAAATACACAAACGCCTGGAACAATCTGCTTCTATTCATATCAATCCATCAGACAGATCACATGCAAATATCGAACCCGCAAACAACGGAAAGCTGATACAGTTGTGAAAGTGCTACATTTGACATGTAACATTATTTCTAATGAATTCCTCTCTTATTTCGCGCAAACAAAACAGAAACATACATACCAGTGGTTCTCAAAATATCTCGATACTGTACCTCAGTTGTTAAATGATTACCGAGGGGGTAGTGAGCTATAACAGACATGTAATACAAAACAGGACGCATAAAAGGCAGGTTTCGTTCTCCTTTGTTATAACATTCATATATTTTTATACTTCAGAACAAAGAAGACACATATCAAAACTAAAAAAACAAAAATCAGAGACAGCGTTATTGTAGCGTCTTTTTTCGTTCAACTGTTGGACGAGTTAGACAAATTTACAGACTTCGTTTACGAATCAAGCTGCAGACCCCACCGTTGCCATTCAACTGAATATTTTGTTTTCTAAGAGATTGTTGATTAGAATTTCTGCTTCTATGATTGTAGAAGTGGGTTTTGTTTGTTGTTTGCTGGAGATTACCAACAGAATAAGGAGTCCGATTATTCAATTGTTAGCTTTCTTTAATGGTCAACTTTAAATATGTCTGACCATATTTGACAGCGAAGTCAAAAGATAAACTTTGCCTTTTTCTTATTCTACCTTCATCATCTCCCTGAGGAGCATAGGTCTTCAACAAACACTTCCCAAGTCGTTCTGTTTCTTGCCATTCTTTTAAGATCATTCAATGTCTTCCCCATCATCCTCATTTCTGCTTCCATCTGTCTTCTTCGTGAATATTTTGGTCTTCCACTTTGTCTTTTCTCTTGGGGGTTTTTAAAAAAGGTCCCGCTGTGTAATACTCTTAGTTGGTTTCTGCACGGGTATTCTATACAGCGTCATTATCTTCGATGCGTCTGTTTATCCACTGGTATTTGACTGGTACATTTCCATAATTCTATGTTAGTGATTTTGTCCTGCCATTTCCATCCTTTTATTCTGCGCACGTACCAATTAATTAAGGTTTGTCATGATTGACATTTTTGTTGTTGTCCACGTTTCTGAGACATATAATAGGACTGACTTAACATTGGAGTTGAAAAATTGTTATTTTGTATTTAACATAATTTCCTTGGACTTCCATATGTTTCCCAGTGCAACGAATGCTTCTCTTGCTTTTGGTATCATTTTTTAAAAAATCATTTTCTGTTCCTCCCTCTTTGTCTATATTACTGCCCAGATGTATGTAGGATTGTACGTCTAGTAGAGGTATTCACCTATTATTATTTGGTTATTGGCACTGCAATAATTCTCATAATTTTGGTCTTCATCATCATCGTTGACTACCGTCCCCGCATCGAAGGTTGGCTACCATGGAGCGCCATTCCACTCAGTCTCTTGCTTTGATGGTGCAGATTGTCATAGGTTGACTTGTCCACCTTTTGATGTTACTCGTCCATGTTAGTCTTGGTTTGCCTCTGCCTCATTTACTTTGTATTTTACCTTCCAATTTTACTTTTATTAGGCTTTTGTGTCTTTTAACATGCCCCACAAATCTAAATTGTCTTATTTGAATTGTATCTAGTAGTTCTCTTTTCATTTTTAGTTGTTTTAAAACTTAATCGTTTGTTTTCTTTTCTTTCACCCAATTCTATCTATTCTTCTATAGATCCACATTTCAAAGACTTCAATTTTCTGTTCTGATTTCTGGTCTAATGTCTATGTTTCTGCACCATACAGGAATATTGAAAATATGTAACATATTGTTATTATTAGTTTTAGCCCCGGTGTTATTTGTTTTGAAGTTATTATATTTTTCATGGCATTAAAATGACTTTTTGCCATTCCTATTCTTTTGTTATTATTAGTTTTAGCCCCGGTGTTATTTGTTTTGAAGTTATTATATTTATCATGGCATTAAAATTACTTTTTGCCATTCCTATTCTTTTGTTTATTTCAGTTATACATTGTCCATCACTGGTTATAGTATGTCCAATGTAGTTGTAGCTCTGAACCGTCTCCAGATGTATTCCTTCAACTTTGATATTTAATTGTAGGTCTTGAGAATTTTCTTTGTCTATGATCATAGTTTTAGTCTTTCTAATCTATAACACTAATTTTGGTCGTATCTCTATTAATTTTCAATCATAGCTGTTGTGATCTCTCATCAAGTATGCTGATTCTATCTTGCATCTGTTGATTATGTGGTAGGAGAGTTATGTCGTCGGCAAAGTCTAAGTCATTACGTTTCTTGGTCAGTGACCTCTGGAGTCCATTTCTGTTGTTCTGAGATATTTTGATAATCTATCTATGACCAGTAGAAAGAGAAATGGAGATAGAAGGCATCCCTGCCTTACTGCTGTTCTTATTTCAAATGCTTCTGTACTCTGCTCTTCGTGCATAACGCTACATTTAATTTCTTCATACATTGTTCTTAATAGGTTAATAAACGTTGTAGGGATTCCGTAACAACTCAGTAACTTTCAAAGCAAACAATAAAAGTTGTCTAAACAAACAATACACTTTGTCTTAACAAGTGATAAACTTTGTCTTAGCAAGTGATAAACTTTGTCTTAGCAAGTGATAAACTTTGTCTTAGCAAGTGATAAACTTTGTCTTAGCAAGCGATAAACTTTGTCTTAGCAAGTGATAAACTTTGTCTTAGCAAGTGATAAACTTTGTCTTAGCAAGTGATAAACTTTGTCTTAGCAAGTGATAAAATTTGTCTTAGCAAGCGATAAACTTTGTCTTAGCAAGTGATAAACTTTGTCTTAGCAAGCGATAAACTTTGTCTTAGCAAGCGATAAACTTTGTCTTAGCAAGTGATAAACTTTGTCTTAGCAAGCGATAAACTTTGTCTTAGCAAGTGATAAACTTTGTCTTAGCAAGTGATAAACTTTGTCTTAGCAAGTGATAAATTTTGTCTTTGTAAACAATAAACTTTGTCTTTGCACGCGGTAAACATTATCTAGGCAAATGGTACATCTTGGCTTAGTCTTGGGCCAGTACCAGCATACTCCAAAACGTTCTTCAGTGCTCCAATCTCTTTCTTGACAAACAATACAGGAAGGTGTCAGTGCAAGCAACAAGCTGGAAACCATTAACAAGCATAAATATTCATTGTGTTAGTGTTAGTCGTCGGATTATCCACATCACACATTGAACAACACAGCTCATAAGCATTCAGATCTCCTCACTAGCAAGACCTGCAGTGTGAAACGATAAATTGGTTGCCAAGTCTACTCCCAGTCTCCTCATAGCTCTCATGAATGTAGGCAACATCTCTTCTAACATGAAAATCCGCGAGTCGCACCGGGGGTACAAATTCACAAAGAAAACTATAAATTCGTCCTTTATTACGAACGTACTGTCGGTTTAGGGATATACGATCGTCCATCATGATGACGCAGAACACACAAAAATGGATACCCCCACAACGCCCGATTCACTACAAAGAATACAGTTAAACAGCACGAAAAACCGTAGCGATAGCGCAGAATCCCTCACAGTGGAACCTTCGATTGACCTTCAGAAAAAATCCATATTAAGGTGTTGTAACTTGCAATTGGCGTCTAACAAATCAAATGACGGTTACTGGACATTCATGGTCACCATCACCTAGAACAAAGACAGCATAGAATAGATTGAGAAGAAAATCGCTTCACATAGACTGATGACAAGAGAACGTTCATGACGACAACAAAAAACAAACTTTGACGTCAAACTCAGGCAACTCAATTCCTGTATCCTTCCAAAGGCATCTAACTGAAGTGAAAGGTGAACTCTGGTTCATGCAGCTGAAAGGAAAATGTCACCATTTGTGAAGGAATTCGACAGCACATTCCTTCAAAATATCGCGAACAGGCAAATGAACTAACAAAGCTGTCCTACTGGAACTGGGAATAAAATAAATCTACCTAATGACGTGAGCTGCATAATAAAATAAGCTGACCTATATAAGCGACATTACAAATGAATAATTTAGGCAGTCTTTTTCTAGAGATAAAACTAAGAAATGTACTGTTTAAAATACGATGGGCCTGATATATCATGAGCTTTTCACTACAGTAATGTAAGATAGGGCTAGACATTAACTCTTTCAGTACGGAAGGTTCTTATACATTTAGCGGTACAGATTTCAGAGATAACGTTTGTCATGGTTTTAGATAATAATCATGTTTATATCTATCGAACACTGAATATGTGATATCTGAATTTGTCGATAGTTAAACAAGGAATTAGATTTCACCAATATCAAGATGATACTCTCTCTCTCTCTCTCTCTCTCTCTATCTCTCTCTCTGCGATCAAGACTCAATCCAGACTCTTTCATGAAGTCAGTTGTCTGTTTCAGTGAATCGATTGCCCCATTTAGTTTCTCTTCCAGGGAGGTGGGCGTGGATCACATTGCTCTTCTCGGGTCTGTGTACTGGGAGCAATCCTGTAGAACATGTTTTGTAGTCATATTGTACAGTGTACAGTGGCATAGGCTGGTTGTACCAATTTTGAATTTGGTGAACATGTGATTTCTCATTCTATTGTAGCCAGTGCGTAGGCGATGTATGACGACTTGATCCCTTCTTGATAGTTGGTGGTATCCGTCACTCTCGTTATGCTTTGGGTGTTCTCGTTTCCATTTTTCATGGAACTGGCCTTTGAGGATGGATTTGGCTTCATCATAACTGAGCGGATGGTTCTCTTGTGGTAATCTCCCTCTCTCTTTAGCTAATTTGTCTGCGCGCTCGTTCCCGTGTATATTACACTGTGATGTTATCCACTGAATGACTACTCTCTGGAAGTTATTGCATAGTTGGTCCAGGGTTGTTCTCAAGTCATCTAGTTCATTGTTCTTGGGGGTTTTTAGAGATGATAGTACTGACAGTGCATCAGTCAGAATCACCAATTTATTGTGCATGTTATTTTTGTGTTGAGTAGCCAGTGTTGCAGCATCTCTGAAGGCCCCAGTTTCTGCTTTAAAGCTGTTTGAGAATTTTCAAGTAACTATTGACTTGGTGATCTCGTCCTGATTATTCAGCGTCAAGAACACACCTCCCCCTCCATTTCTGGTGGTATTTGTAGCAGAACCATCTGTGTATATGTGGGACCAAGAGTCCTGTGGGTAGGTATCGTGTATGTGTTTTTCTGAAACGTGTTTTCTTTCTGTGTCTGATTGGGTGCCTTTTTTCATGATTCCTGTTATATTTTCCTTAAGTTCTGGTATTTTATGCTTTCCACGAGGCGACATATCAGATGGGCCCAAGGGTTTCGATATTGTTTGGGAAAGTACTGGGTCTTCAGTAGTTAGTTCATTGGCAATTTCAGCGAAGTTGCTTCTCTTTAGTCGTACAATTACGGAACCAATTATTCTTTTGTGCATGGGGTGGCTAAGGAGCCTTCTATATTTCTCCGCTTGTTGCAATACTTTAGTTACCCGTCTGTCATCTAAGGGTTGTAAACCTGTTACTGTTTCTAGAGTCTGGATAGGTGTAGATTTCATAGCACCAGTGATGATACGGGCAGCTTGGTTCTGTGTTCTGTTAATTTTGCTAAAGTGTGATTTGGAAGCCAGAGCCCAGGCTGTGACTCCATACTCTAAAACTGGTCTGACTCTTCCTGCGTTTAGTCTTTTCAAAATATTGCTGTCTGTCCCCCAGTCCGTTCCTGCCAATTTCTTCATAATATTTGTTCTTTTTCTGACTTTTTTCCTTGCTTTGTCTATCTGATTTTTCCAAGTCATTCTGTGATTCATGGTGACACCAAGATATGTTGGGTTTTGGTCAATAGAGAGTGTATGGTTTTTTAATCTTCAAGTTTGCAAGGAGTGCGTTTCTTGATAAGCTGAAAATTGTATATGTAGTTTTTTTTTCGTTGATTGGTAAGAACCAGGCTTTCGTCCCTTTTTCAAGTTCATCTAGGGCATCTTGCATCCTGGGACCAGCCACCGACATACTTTCCTCGCAAGCCCATAACGCCAGATCATCTGCGTATATTGCTGAGTGTATTCTGGGTGGAATGTCCATTACGATGTCATTTATGAAAATTAAAAATAGTGTTGGGGACAAGACTCCGCCTTGTGGGACACCTTGCTCGATAGAGATCTTCTTACTTAGTTGACCTTGAACTTGTACTCTGGCCGTTCTATCCTGAAGGTATTGAGAGACCCAATTGAATTAACGACCCTGGATGCCAAGTCTAAAAAGCTTGTTCTTTAAACCCACTCGCCAAACCCTATCAAAACCCTTCTCCATGTCGACCCACACTACCAGTGTGTGTTTCTTTTCTTGTAGAGCATCCTCTATTTCCTGTGCAATGTAGGTGACCAGGTCTTCAGTTGATCTGTGCTGACGAAAGCCACTTTGTTGTGGTACGATTTGTTGTTTTGTCTCCAGATGCCACATAAGTCTTCTGTTAACCAGCCTTTCCATGAGTTTACTCAGGCAGTTCAGTAGGCTAATTGGTCTATAGCTACTTGGATCTAGTGGGTCTTTTCCAGGCTTGAGGATGGGCACCATAATAGCTTCTTTCCAGATTGCCAGCACATGACCTCTCTTCTAGTTAGCATTTATTATCCTTAGAAGCTGGCTCTTGACTTTCTGTCCCAGATTTATTAGCATTTCGTTGGAGATTCCATCTTTACCAGGGGAACTTTTGAGCTTCAATCCTTTGAGGGCAACATCTAATTCAGTTGGGGTAAAGATGGTCGTCTGATGCTCTTCTGGTGCTAAAGGCATGTGTTTTGCATCTTGGTTTTCCCGTCTTGCAGCTTTCTGTGTGTCTATTGGAATGTTTATTCTACTAATGTTTTTGTAAGTTTCTATCAGTAGATTTTCTGCCCTTTTGCCTGTGAGGATGTTCTGATTGTGTGCTAATGATATTTGAGGTCGGCAGTTGTTTTCGTCGCTCAGAGCTTTCGCAATTTTCCATAGTTTATGACCATTTTTGTCTAGATTAAGGCTCTTTGTTTTGTCTATCCAGCTCTGTCTTGCTGATATCATGACCTCACGTCTGTATTTGGCCGAGGCTGCTTTGTAGGCAATGTTGCTCCCTGTGCTGTGTGATGTTTCAGCTAGTTCTCTGGCAGAGTCCAGTTCCTCTTCTAGTCTTTGTATTTCCTTGCTCCAGTATGGCTTGTAGTTACTTCTTGCACCTCTAGGAATGGATTCTTTAGCAGCTCTCAAGATTCCATTTGTTAACCGCTCTATCATATTATTGACCCTCTTTTCGTGGGTGTTGATATGCGCAATATATGCATCAGTGAGCCTTGCAAACTTTGCCCAATCTGCTCTCTTATAGTTCCAGCGGGGAAGAGGTATTTCCAACTCTTGTTTGTGAGCAAGAGCCACTGAAAGTTTGACTGGTCTATGGTCACTATCTCCAAGTTGGTTCAATACTTTTCCTGTTATTTTGATAGATATGTCTCCAGTTGCAAATGCTAGGTCGGGAGTAGAAGTTGTTTTCCATCTTCTTGAGTAGAAGGTAAGGGGGGGGGTCCTCCCTAGAGTTTATGAGGAATAGGTTGTTGTCTATTTCCCATTCTTCCACTTCTTCACCTCGCATATTGGACTCCTTATATCCCCATCTTTCAGAGTGGCTGTTAAAGTCTCCTACTACCAGACACTTTGATGGTGTTATTTCCATTGACTCCAGCATCAGTAATTTGTCATGTGGACAGTATATATTAAATATCCTTATTTTAGCGGAGTTAACGTATAGGTCTGATGATACAAGACAGAAAAAAAAATGCTTTGATGACAGTTTACACTAATCAAATTGTGAGTGACGCACTGTGCGGCTGAACGTACGTGACCGAAATTGACATAGCACATGGTGCGTCGAAACGTACGGAAAGAGTTAAGTAAGATTGGAAGTTTTAAACGTGGTGTCTTCAATTAGACGGATTAACATGATTAAAGCCAGATTAAAACGATCAAACGCTAATTAATTGTAACTACAATGTAATCTTCCAAATCATTTTTTTTTTGGGTGGGGAGGAGGTCATGATTGCAATCTTTCAATGCCAACTTAGAGGGCTTCTCCTTAATCATTGCACCATCGGTATCAGCACATTGTTCTCTTTCTTCTTTCTTCATTTCCTCTTGTACTAGTTCGGATGTTGAGGGAGATATATAATGTTCAGATTCTCTCACTTTTGGAGGTTTCACTCATTGTCAATTGATGTTGTTGGGGCGTTTATTTTATGTCCGTCCATTTTACTCTGGGTCTGCCTATTGCTCATCTCGCTTTTCCTCTTTTAATATAAGCAAATTAGTACAAGACAATTGAAAGTACTTAGCTACGAGAATGTTGGTTTAGTGTTTCTAAATATTTCAGGACTCACATCCATATCAATGGATATAGATGTAAATCATGGACAATCAGGCAAGAGGTAAAAATAAAACATTTTAAGGCCATAGAAATGTGCTTTTACAAAATAATGTTGAAAATACCATTGATACTTATCAATAATGATTAAGAGGTTCAAAATGAACTGCTAAAACACGATAAGTTTATATCCAACATTAGAAAACAATCATCACTTTTTAATCCCATTTTTATAAGAAAGAGAGAAATATTGTGACAAGTGAAAAATATTGTGACAACTGGAAAGTATTGTGACAACCGGAAAATATTCTGACACCTAGAAAATATTGTGACAACTTGAAAATAGTGTGACAACTGGAAAATATTACAACAGGAAAAAGGGAGCCGCGATAGCTCAGTGGTTAGTGACATAGACTACAAATGACAAGCGATAGGGTTCGATCCCAACCGACGGCTTCCGGGTTTACCCAGCCTTTAATGGGTAATCGTCCCAGAGAATAGCTACGCAGAACAATTACTGGGGAAGGCTCAACGGCGGGACTAAGAAATAACAAAGACCTACTAGAACTAGTCGGAAATCGTCAATTAAGGATAACCTTAACTTTAGGCCTAAACCATCTTTAGCTCGGATGGAAAATGAATGAATGACATGCGATGAAGTTGTATTTGAAGGCAGTTCTGAACAATGGAAGTAAGTTTATATAACTAGAAATGACAGAGAGAATGATATTCCGGAATTATAAGGGGCAGTGGAGCCGCAATAGCTCAGTGGTTAATGAACTGGACTACAAAGGACAAGAGGTAGGGTTCGATCCCAACCGACGGCTTCCAGGTTCACCCAGCCTTAAATGGGTACCGGATTTTTTTCTTGGAAAGTAAAGCGGCACGGGCGTAATACCGACCACATTACCCCAAAAATCATGTCCCAAAGGTCTGTAAAATGTATGGTCACTAACACCATATTCCCTATATACCACTTGGCGTGACGGGGGTACTTTACTTTACTTATACGGGGCAGTAATGATGCGTTTGTGGAACTGCAAGAGAAGTAACGGTAAGTGCTAAAGCCGCATTAAAAGTTTTGAGATTAAAGATGGAAGGAGAGTGTGTTTATTTAACATAAATGAGAGTGAAATTAGTTTAGAGTAGCAAAAAAACTAAATTAACAAGAATTTATGAATAAAGACGACAGTAAAGTAATAAAAAGTAAGCAAAGAGTCCCGTCACGTCAAATGACATATATGGAATAAGTGAACAAGTAAATAGCCTCGTCACGCCAAGTGGCGTAAGGGGAATATGTTGTTAGTGACCATAATCTTTAGAGACCTTAAGCACATGATTTTTTTTGGGTAATGTGGTCGGTATTACGCCCGTGCCGCTTTACTTTCCCATAAAAAAATCCGGTGCCCATTTAAGGCTGGGTGAACCCGGAAGCCGTCGATCAGGGTCGAACCCGACCTCTTGTCCTTTGTAGTCCAGTTCACTAACCACTGAGCTATAGCAGCTCCCTAAGACGATAATGTGACTGAATTATTCGAAAAGTTTGACAACGAAGACTGATGTAGATTATAACAAAGAAGGTAAATCAAGGCGAGTTTACGAACAAAGACAACAGTATAAACACAACAATGAACTAGGGCTACAATAAGACTGAGTTTAAAAAACTAGGTAGAGCAATGAGGATGACTTTATGAAGATTTGAGACAGCGACTTTATGACTATTTGAAACAGTGACTTTATGAAGATTTGAGACAGTGACTTTATGACTATTTGAAACAGTGACTTTATGAAGATTTGAGACAGTGACTTTATGAAGATTTGAGACAGCGACTTTATGACTATTTGAAACAGTGACTTTATGAAGATTTGAGACAGTGACTTTATGACTATTTGAAACAGTGACTTTATGAAGATTTGAGACAGTGACTTTATGACTATTTGAAACAGTGACTTTATGAAGATTTGAGACAGTGACTTTATGACTATTTGAAACAGTGACTTTATGAAGATTTGAGACAGTGACTTTATGACTATTTGAAACAGTGACTTTATGAAGATTTGAGACAGTGACTTTATGAAGATTTGAGACAGCGACTTTATGACTATTTGAGACAGTGACTTTATGAAGATTTGAGACAGTGACTTTATGAAGATTTGAGACAGTGACTTTATGACTATTTGAAACAGTGACTTTATGAAGATTTGAGACAGTGACTTTATGAAGATTTGAGACAGTGACTTTATGACTATTTGAAACAGTGACTTTATGAAGATTTGAGACAGTGACTTTATGAAGATTTGAGACAGTGACTTTATGACTATTTGAAACAGTGACTTTATGAAGATTTGAGACAGTGACTTTATGAAGATTTCAGACAGCGACTTTATGACTATTTGAGACAGTGACTTTATGAAGATTTGAGACAGTGACTTTATGAAGATTTGAGACAGTGACTTTATGACTATTTGAAACAGTGACTTTATGAAGATTTGAGACAGTGACTTTATGAAGATTTGAGACAGTGACTTTATGACTATTTGCGACAGTGACTTTGTGAAGATTTGAGACAGTGACTTTATGAAGATTTGAGACAGTGACTTTATGACTATTTGAGACAGTGACTTTATGAAGATTTGAGACAGTGACTTTATGAAGATTTGAGACAGTGACTCTATGACTATTTGAGACAGTGACTTTATGAAGATTTGAGACAGTGACTTTATGACTATTTGAGACAGTGACTTTATGACTATTTGAGACAGTGACTTTATGAAGATTTGAGACAGTGACTTTATGACTATTTGAGACAGTGACTTTATGAAGATTTGAGACAGTGACTTTATGAAGATTTGAGACAGTGACTTTATGACTATTTGAGACAGTGACTTTATGAAGATTTTAGACATTGACTTTATGAAGATTTGAGACAGTGACTTTATGACTATTTGAGACAGTGACTTTATGAAGATTTGAGACAGTGACTTTATGAAAGTTTGAGACAGTGATTTACGAAAATATGAAACCTGACTTTACGACTATTTGAGATAGTGACTTTAAGAAGATTTTAGACCGTGACTTTATGACTATTTGAGACAGTGACTTTATGAAGATTTGAGACAGTGACTTTATGAAAGTTTGAGACAGTGATTTACGAAAATATGAAACCTGAATTTATGACTATTTGAGATAGTGACTTTAAGAAGATTTTAGACCGTGACTTTATGAAGATTTTAGACCGTGACTTTATGAAGATTTGAGACAGTGACTTTATGAAGATTTTAGACCGTGACTTTATGAAGATTTGAGACAGTGACTTTATGAAGATTTGAGAAAGTTACTTCATGAATATTTGAGACAGTGACTTTATTAAGATTTGAGACAGTGACTCTATGAAGATTTGAGACAGTGACTTAATGAAGATTTGAGACAGTGACTTTATGACTATTTGAAACAGTGACTTTATGAAGATTTGAGACAGTGACTTTATGAAGATTTCAGACAGCGACTTTATGACTATTTGAGACAGTGACTTTATGAAGATTTGAGACAGTGACTTTATGAAGATTTGAGACAGTGACTTTATGACTATTTGAAACAGTGACTTTATGAAGATTTGAGACAGTGACTTTATGAAGATTTGAGACAGTGACTTTATGACTATTTGCGACAGTGACTTTGTGAAGATTTGAGACAGTGACTTTATGAAGATTTGAGACAGTGACTTTATGACTATTTGAGACAGTGACTTTATGAAGATTTGAGACAGTGACTTCATGAAGATTTGAGACAGTGACTTTATGACTATTTGAGACAGTGACTTTATGAAGATTTTAGACATTGACTTTATGAAGATTTGAGACAGTGACTTTATGACTATTTGAGACAGTGACTTTATGAAGATTTGAGACAGTGACTTTATGAAAGTTTGAGACAGTGATTTACGAAAATATGAAACCTGACTTTACGACTATTTGAGATAGTGACTTTAAGAAGATTTTAGACCGTGACTTTATGACTATTTGAGACAGTGACTTTATGAAGATTTGAGACAGTGACTTTATGAAAGTTTGAGACAGTGATTTACGAAAATATGAAACCTGAATTTATGACTATTTGAGATAGTGACTTTAAGAAGATTTTAGACCGTGACTTTATGAAGATTTTAGACCGTGACTTTATGAAGATTTGAGACAGTGACTTTATGAAGATTTTAGACCGTGACTTTATGAAGATTTGAGACAGTGACTTTATGAAGATTTGAGAAAGTTACTTCATGAATATTTGAGACAGTGACTTTATGAAGATTTGAGACAGTGACTCTATGAAGATTTGAGACAGTGACTTAATGAAGATTTGAGACAGTGACTTTATGACTATTTGAGACAGTGACTTTATGAAGATTTGAGACAGTGACTTTATGAAGATTTGAGAAAGTTACTTCATGAATATTTGAGAAAGTTACTTCATGAATATTTGAGACAGTGACTTTATGAAGATTTGAGACAGTGACTCTATGAAGATTTGAGACAGTGACTTTATGAAGATTTGAATATGAAGATTTGAGACAGTGACTTTATGAAAATTTCAGACTATGACTTCATGAAGATTTGAGAAAGTTACTTCATGAATATTTGAGACAGTGCCTTTATAAAGATTTGAGACAGTGACTTTATGAAGATTTGAGAAAGTTACTTCATGAATATTTGAGAGAGTGACTTTATTAAGATTTGAGAACCACTGCTCAATATTGACAAGCAAAGCATCAATATCGTGTTTTTATCACGGCCTTTCAGCTGTTAGACATAAACGTATTATCCAGTCAGCCTTTATTCATTACCTAATTAAGTCTGCCGATTGATTTTATTTCAACATATACAAGCAACTGGGGTGGTTTGTGAAATAAATTACAGACAATTATTGAACTTGTGAGAGTGAAGCCTCCGGGAAGAACTCGCACAGCACGGATTTTGTGGCTACAGAAGGTTGTAGTTAGATTTCTTATCATTTTATTTTCTCTTCTTAGACAGAAGCTTTTATCTTTACATTAATTTTGTTTATGTTTTCTTCTTTACTGTATTGAATTTATCATCGTGGAAATTTACCATTTCTTTTTCTCAGAAAATGTTTGTTTTTTTTTGTTCCCTTATGGTTCGATAGATAATAAATTAGTGAGATAATATGTCATAATGAATGAATGTAAGAATGAGACAGACAGACAGTCAGACAGACAGACAGACAGACAGACAGACAGACAGACAGACAGACAGACAGACAGACGGACGGACGGACGGACGGACGGACGGACGGACAGACAGACAGACAGACAGACAGACAGACAGATAGATAGATAGATAGATAGATAGATAGATAGATAGATAGATAGATAGATAGATAGATAGATAGATAGATAGATAGATAGATAGATAGATAGATAGATAGATAGATAGATAGATAGATAGATAGATAGATAGATAGATAGATAGATAGATAGATAGATAGATAGATAGATAGATAGATAGATAGATAGATAGATAGATAGATAGATAGATAGATAGATAGTTAGGTAGGTAGGTAGGTAGATAGGTAGGTAGGTAGGTAGGTAGGTAGGTAGGTAGGTAGGTAGGTAGGTAGGTAGGTAGACAGACAGACAGACAGACAGACAGACAGACAGACAGACAGACAGACAGACAGGTAGGTAGGTAGGTAGGTAGGTAGGTAGGTAGGTAGGTAGGGAGGTAGGTAGGTGGGTAGGTGGGTGGGTGGGTGGGTGGGTGGGTGGGTGGATGGATGGGTGGGTGGGTGGATGGATGGATGGATGGATGGATGGATGGATGGATGGATGGATGGATGGATGGATGGATGGATGGATGGATGGATGGATGGATGGATGGATGGATGGATGGATGGATGGATGGATAGATAGATAGATAGATAGATAGATAGATAGATAGATAGATAGATAGATAGATAGATAGATAGATAGATAGATAGATAGATAGATAGATAGATAGATAGATAGATAGATAGATAGATAGATAGATAGATAGATAGATAGATAGATAGATAGATAGATAGATAGGACTTTAGGTAGGTAGGTGGATGGATGGATGAATGAATTGGATGGATGAATGGATGAATTTGATAGATAGACAGATAGACAGTCGGACAGACAGACAGACAAATACATAGATACAATTATTTATATATATTTATATTCCTTGTCTGTCTTCTTTCGATTTGATCGTATAATTTTTTTGTTACATTTTTCTTCACTACTCTTTTTGTAGTGGTGTGGCCAGTAGTGGCTACTGACCACTTCCTTTCTAGGGACATATACTCATTTACAGCCGATGGTCGTCAATGTGATATCTCGCTTTGATTTAGAAACCTGTGTAACCGTGCTTGATTGTTACGAGATGTCAAGTTTTACTGACGAAGGCATGTGGCCAAAACGTTATGATTTTGTTCTGTCATTTTCATGGTTGAGCTTTTACATACAATTCTATGTTTATTTTTTTCACTTTGCATGGGTTTTTTTTTTCCTTCCTATTTTGCGCTTCTTCAAAAACTTCTTGTTCCAGGTATTTCTTTCTTTCTATTGATCTTTATTTATCGCGGCCCCTTATATATTCTATGGCGGTGGCTATTCCTAGCTTTTTCTGTTCTACTTTTAAGAATTAGTGGAATGTTTAAGGCTCAGAAGGGCAGTTTCATCCATAAACGCTAAAAAAAAATTTACAAGATTGAAACTGAAATATTATAACCGATTACAATGAAACAAGGAGCCACAATAGCTCAGTGGTTAGTGAACTGGACTACAAAGGACAAGTGGTAGGGTTCGATCCCAACCGACGGCTTCCGATTTACCCAGTCTTAAATGGGTGCCGGATTTTTTTCTGGGAAAGTAAAGCGGCACGGGCGTAATAACGACCACATTACCCCAAAAGTCATGCGCTGAAGGTCTGTAAAATGTATGGTCACTAACACCATATTCCCTATACGCCACTTGGCGTGACGGGGTACTTTACTTTTTTACTTACGATTAAAACAAACAGATTAACTGCTTCTTGTAAACTATCATATAAACACATCCACGCCAACTTAACAGTCGAACGCTAAGAAAAAAACTGATGCTACACCAAACACTTGTCCACATGCATCATGAACTGTAATGTTATCTCTTTTAATCTTGAAAGAAAGTCTATCGATGCAGAATAGAACCATTTCTGACCTACAGAAGCGAATCATAGGCATTAAACAAACAAACAAATAAAAAGACGGCTAGAGGCAACAGAAATGGGATTTCTCAGAATAATGTTGAGAGTTCCCTGGACAGCTAAAAAGACCTTCAGAGAAAATTCTCAAAGAGGCCAACACAAAAACAGTGTTCCAATGAAACATCAGAAAGAAATAATCAACATAATCGGGCCTATCATGAGAAGAGGAAGTTTGAATACTTGGTTAAAAGTGACAAAATACAAGAAAAGAGAGATTGAGGGTTTCAAAGAGAGAATATATTAGAAAGTTTGGTATCGTGGCATGGTAAACAGTCAACAACAGCATTTTAACGATGCGCTGTGAACAGAGAATTGTGGAAGGACATGATCGTCTACTCCAACTGGTATGGCACATAATAATGATGAATTTTGTTTACACTTTTAGTTACAAAAACTAATCGTAAACACTCATTTAAAAAATATACTATATTATAAGATATGACATTCAATCATAAAGCAAACAATTCAGCTGCAAAATAAGATCCACATTTATAAATACGACATTCAGTTTTACACATATTGTTGTATGATCTTGGTCTTTGGTATTGGTATAAGATATTGCTCTACAATGTATCCAAGGTTACCAAAAATTCCATATCAAGAAGAATAATAATCAACTAACAGAGTCCTGCAGTATAATCAACTAATAATGTCTGGTAGTATAATCAACTAATAAAGTATGGTAGTATAATCAACTAGTAAAGTATGGTAGTATAATCAACTAATAAAGTATGGTAGTATAATCAACTAATAAAATCTGGTAGTATAATCAACTAACAAAGTCTGGTAGTATAATCAACTAATAAAGTATGGTAGTATAATCAACTAATAAAGTATGGTAGTATAATCAACTAACAATGTCTGGTAGTATAATCAACTAATAAAGTGTGGTAGTATAATCAACTAATAAAGTATGGTAGTATAATCAACTAATAAAGTATGGTAGTATACTCAACTAATAAAGTCTGGTAGTATAATCAACTAACAAAGTTTGGTAGTATAATCAACTAATAAAGTCCGTTAGTATAATCAACTAATAAAGTCCGTTAGTATAATCAACTAATAAAATCCATTGGTATAATCAACTAATAAAGTCTGGTTGTATACTCAACTAATAAAGTCTGGTAGTATAATCAACTAACAAAGTTTGGTATTATAATCAACTAATAAAGTCTGGTAGTATAATCAACTAATAAAGTCTGGTAGTATAATCAACTAATAAAGTCCGTCAGTATAATCAACTAATAAAGTCTGGTAGTATAATCAACTAACAAAGTATGGTAGTAGAATCAACTAGCAAAGTCTGGCAGTATAATCAACTAATAAAGTCTGGTAGTATAATCAACTAATAAAGTCTGGTAGTATAATCAACTAATAAAGCCTGGTAGTATAATCAACTAACAAAGTCTGGTAGTATAATCTACTAATAAAGTCTGGTAGTATATTCAACTAATAAAGTCCGTTAGTATAATAAACTAACAAAGTCTGGTAGCATAATCAACTAACCAAGTCTGGTAGCATAATCAACTAGCAAAGTCCTGCAGTATAATAAACTAACAAAGTCCGGTAGTATAATCAACTAACAAAGTCCTGCAGTGTAATCAACTTACAAAGTCTGGTAGTATAATCCACTAATAAAGTCTGGTAGCATAATCAACTAACAAAGTATGGTAGTATAATCAACTAATAAAGGCTGGTAGCATAATCAACTAATAAAGTCTGGTAGTATAATCAACTAACAAAGTCGGATAGTATAATCAACTAATAAAGTCTGGTAGTATAATCAACTAATAAAGTATGGTAGTATAATCAACTAATAAAGTCTGATAGTATAATCAGCTAATAAAGTCTGGTAGTATAATCAACTAATAAAGTCATGCAGTGTAATCAACTAACAAAGTCCGGCAGTATAATCAACTAACAAAGTCTGGGAGTATAATCAACTAATAAAGACCTGCAGTGTAATCAACAAAAAAAGTCCGGCAGTATAATAAACAAATAAAGTCTGGTAGTATAATCAACTAATAAAGTCATGCAGTGTAATCAACTTACAAAGTCTGGTAGTATAATCAACTAACAAAGTATGGTAGTATAATCAACTAATAAAGTCTGGTAGTATAATCAACTAAGAAAGTCTGGTAATATAATCAACTAATATAGTCTGGTAGTATAATCAACTAATAAAGTCTGGTAGTATAATCAACTAATAAAGTCTGGTAGTATAATCAACTAATAAAGTCCTGCAGTGTAACCAACTAATAAAGTCCGGCATTATAATCAACTAATAAAGTCTGGTAGTATAATCAACTAATAAAGTCTGGTAGTATAATCAACTAATAAAGTCAGGTAGTATAATCAATTAATAAAGTCCTGCAGTGTAATCAACTAACAAAGTCCGGCAGTATAATCAACTAATAAAGTCTGGTAATATAATCAACAAATAAAGTCTGGTAGTATAATCAACTAATAAAGTCTGTTAGTATAATCAACTAATAAAGTCCTGCAGTGTAATCAACTAACAAAGTCCGGCAGTATAATCAACTAATAAAGTCCGGCAGTATAATCAACTTACAAAGTCCGGCAGTATAATCAACTTACAAAGTCTGGTAGTATAATCAACTATTAAAGTCCTGCAGTGTAATCAACTAATAAAGTCCGTTAGTATAATCAACTAATAAAGTCTGGTAGTATAATCAACTAATAAAGTCATGCAGTGTAATCAACTAACAAAGTATGGTAGTATAATCAACTAATAAAGTCTGGTAGTATAATCAACTAATAAAGTCTGGTAGTATAATCAACTAACAAAGTCGGGTAGTATAATCAACTAATAAAGTCTGCTAGTATAATCAACTAATAAAGTATGGTAGTATAATCAACTAATAAAGTCTGGTAGTATAATCAACTAATAAAGTCCTGCAGTGTAATCAACTAACAAAGTCCGACAGTATAATTAACTTACAAAGTCTGGTAGTATAATCAACTAATAAAGTCCTGCAGTGTAATGAAATAACAAAGTCCGGCAGTATAATCAACTAATAAAGTCTGGTAGTATAATCAACTAATAAAGTATGGTAGTATAATCAACTAATAAAGTCTGGTAGTATAATCAACTAATAAAGTCCTGCAGTGTAATCAACTAAGAAAGTATGGTAGTATAATCAACTAATAAAGTCTGGTAGTATAATCAACTAATAAAGTATGGTAATATAATCAACTAACAAAGTCGGGTAGTATAATCAACTAATAAAGTCTGGTAGTATAATCAACTAATAAAGTATGGTAGTATAATCAACTAATAAAGTCTGGTAGTATAATCAACTAATAAAGTCCTGCAGTGTAATCAACTAACAAAGTCCGACAGTATAATTAACTTAGAAAGTCTGGTAGTATAATCAACTAATAAAGTCCTGCAGTGTAAAGAACTAACAAAGTCCTGCAGTATAATCAACTAATAAAGTCGGGTAGTGTAATCAACTAATAAAGTCCTGCAGTGTAATCAACTTACAAAGTCTGGTAGTATAATCAACTAACAAAGTCTGGTAGTATAATCAACTAATAAAGTCTGATAGTATAATCAACTGATAAAGTCCTGCAGTGTAACCAACTAATAAAGTATGGTAGTATAATCAACTAATAAAGTCTGGTAGTTTAAGCAACTAATAAAGTCTGGTAGTATAATCAACTAATAAAGTCATGCAGTGTAATCAACTAACAAAGTCCGGCAGTATAATTAACTAACAAAGTCTGGTAGTACAATCAACTAATAAAGTCCTACAGTGTAATCAACTAAAAAAGTCCGGCAGTATAATCAACTAATAAAGTCTGGTAGTATAATCAACTAATAAAGTCCTGCAGTGTAATCAACTTACAAAGTCTGGTAGTATAATCAACTAACAAAGTCTGGTAGTATAATCAACTAATAAAGTCTGGTAGTATAATCAACTAACAAAGTCTGGTAGTATAATCAACTAATAAAGTCTGGTAGTATAATCAAAAAATAAAGTCTGGTAGTATAATCAACTAATAAAGTCTGGTAGTATAATCAAGTAATAAAGTCTGGTAGTATAATCAACTAATAAAGTCCTGCAGTGTAACCAACTAATAAAGTCCGGCATTATAATCAACTAATAAAGTCTGGCAGTATAATCAACTAATAAAGTCTGGTAGTATAATCAACTAATAAAGTCAGGTAGTATAATCAATTAATAAAGTCCTTCAGTGTAATCAACTAACAAAGTCCGGCAGTATAATCAACTAATAAAGTCTGGTAATACAATCAACAAATAAAGTCTGGTAGTATAATCAACTAATAAAGTCTGTTAGTAAAATCAACTAATAACGTCCTGCAGTGTAATCAACAAATAAAGTCTGGCAGTATAATCAACTAATAAAGTCCGGCAGTATAATCAACTTACAAAGTCCGGCAGTATAATCAACTCACAAAGTCTGGTAGTATAATCAACAAATAAATTCCGGCTGTTTAATCAACTTACAAAGTCCGGCAGTATAATCAACTTATAAAGTCTGGTAGTATAATCAACTATTAAAGTCCTGCAGTGTAATCAACTAATAAAGTCCGTTAGTATAATCAACTAATAAAGTCTGGTAGTATAATCAACTAATAAAGTCTTGTAGTATAATCAACTAATAAAGTCTGGTAGTAAAATCAACTAATAAAGTCCTGCTTTGTAATCAACGAACAAAGTTTGGTAGTATAATCAACTAATAAAGTCTGTTAGTATAATCAACTAATAAAGTCCGTTAGTATAATCAACTAATAAAGTCCATTAGTATAATCAACTTATAAAGTCTGGTAGTATAACCAACTAATAAAGTCTTTCAGTATAATCCACTAATAAAGTCTGGTAGTATACTCAACTAATAAAGTCTGGTAGTATAATAAACTAATAAAGTCTGGTAGTATAATCAACTAATAATGTCTGGTAGTATAATCAACTAATAAAGTCTGGTAGTATAATCAACTAACAAAGTCCTGCAGTGTAATCAATTTACAAAGTCTGGTAGTATAATCAACTAATAAAGTCTGGTAGTATAATCAACTAATAAAGTCTGGTAGTATAATAAACTAATAAAGTCCTGCAGTGTAATCAACTAACAAAGTCTGGTAGTATAATCAACTAATAAAGTCTGGTAGTATAATCAACTAATAAAGTCTGGTAGTATAATCAACTAATAAAGTCTGGTAGTATAATCAACTAATAAAGTATTGTAGTATAATCAACTAATAAAGTCTGGTAGTATAATCAACTAATAAAGTCTGGTAGTATAATCAACTAATAAAGTCTTGCAGTGTAATCAACTAACAAAGTCTGGTAGTATAATCAACTAACAAAGTCTGGTAGTACAATCAACTAATAAAGTCCCGCAGTGTAATCAACTAAAAAAGTCCGGCAGTATAATCAACTAATAAAGTCTGGTAGTATAATCAACTAATAAAGTCTGGTAGTATAATCAACTAATAAAGTCAGGTAGTATAATCAATTAATAAAGTCCTGCAGTGTAATCAACTAACAAAGTCCGGCAGTATAATATCAACTAATAAAGTCTGGTAATATAATCAACAAATAAAGTCTGGTAGTATAATCAACTAATAAAGTCTGTTAGTAAAATCAACTAATAAAGTCCTGCAGTGTAATCAACTAACAAAGTCCGGCAGTATAATCAACTAATAAAGTCCGGCAGTATAATCAACTTACAAAGTCCGGCAGTATAATCAACTCACAAAGTCTGGTAGTATAATCAACAAATAAATTCCGGCTGTTTAATCAACTTACAAAGTCCGGCAGTATAATCAACTTACAAAGTCTGGTAGTATAATCAACTATTAAAGTCCTGCAGTGTAATCAACTAATAAAGTCCGTTAATATAATCAACTAATAAAGTCTGGTAGTATAATCAACTAATAAAGTCTTGTAGTATAATCAACTAATAAAGTCTGGTAGTAAAATCAACTAATAAAGTCCTGCAGTGTAATCAACGAACAAAGTTTGGTAGTATAATCAACTAATAAAGTCCGTTAGTATAATCAACTAATAAAGTCCGTTAGTATAATCAACTAATAAAGTCCATTAGTATAATCAACTTATAAAATCTGGTAGTATAATCAACTAATAAAGTCCTGCAGTGTAATCAACTAATAAAGTCTGGTAGTATAATCAACTAATAAAGTCCTGCAGTGTAATCAACTAACAAAGTCTGGTAGTATAATCAACTAATAAAGTCTGGTAGTATAATCAACTAACAAAGTCTGGTAGTATAATCAACTAATAAAGTCTGGTAGTATAATCAACTAACAAAGTCTGGTAGTATAACCAACTAATAATGTCTGATAGTATAATCCACTAATAAAGTCTGGTAGCATACTCAAATAAAGTCTGGTAGTATAATCAAGTAATAAAGTCTGGTAGTATAATCAACTAACAAAGTCTGGTAGTATAATCAACTAACAAATTCTGGTAGCATAATAAACTAACAAAGTCTGGTAGCATAATCAACTAACAAAGTCCTGCAGTATAATAAACTAACAAAGGCTGGTAGTATAATCAACTAACAAAGTCCTTCAGTGTAATCAACTTACAAAGTCTGGTAGTATAATCAACTAATAAAGTCTGGTAGTATAATCAACTAATAAAGTCTGGTAGTATAATCAACTAATAAAGTCCTGCAGTGTAATCAACTAACAAAGTATGGTAGTATAATCAACTAATAAAGTCTGGTAGTATAATCAACTAATAAAGTCTGGTAGTATAATCAACTAACAAAGTCGGGTAGTATAATCAACTAATAAAGTCTGGTAGTATAATCAACTAATAAAGTATGGTAGTATAATCAACTAATAAAGTCTGGTAGTATAATCAACTAATAAAGTCCTGCAGTGTAATCAACTTACAAAGTCTGGTATTATAATCAACTAAGAAAGTCTGGTAGTATAATCAAAAAATAAAGTCTGGTAATATAATCAACTAACAAAGTCTGGTAGTATAATCAACTAATAAAGTCTGGTAGTATAATCAACTAATAAAGTCTGGTAGTATAATCAACTAATAAAGTCTGGTAGTATAATCAACTAATAAAGTCCTGCAGTGTAACCAACTAATAAAGTCCGGCAGTATAATCAACTAATAAAGTCTGGTAGTATAATCAACTAATAAAGTCTGGTAGTATAATCAACCCTTAAAGTCTGGTAGTATAATGAATTAATAAAGTCCTGCAGTGTAATCAACTCACAAAGTCCGGCAGTATAATCAACTTATAAAGTCTGGTAATATAATCAACAAATAAAGTCTGGTAGTATAATCAACTAATAAAGTCCGGCAGTATAATCAACTTACAAAGTCTGGCAGTATAATCAACTTACAAAGTCTGGTGGTATAATCAACTAATAAAGTCCGGCTGTATAATCAACTTACAAAGTCCAGCAGTATAATCAACTTACAAAGTCTGGTAGTATAATCAACTTACAAAGTCCGGCAGTATAATCAACTTACAAAGTCCGACAGTATAATCATCTTACAAAGTCCAGCAGTATAATCAACTCACAAAGTCCGGCGGTATAACCAACGAAGAAGGAGCTGAACTTGTAACCCTATATCATATTCAATATCACATTATTAAAGTGTTGGAATGTTTCTTATCCAGTTATCATTGACATGACGAGGACATTTACAATCTTCCTAGCAGAGTCCGGTCTTTTATATTCCGACAGAGATGAGGATACGATAAAAGTAACAACACATATTTCACAAACTCTGACTTGTAAATTACCATCTTTGCTACCCTGGTCAGTCTGAAAATTCAGAACACATTCTTTTGTCGTACAATCTTGAGAGACAATGTTGCCAATAGGGACAGCTCCGGTCGATACAATCTTCGACTGTCAGAAGGGACTAGAACTACAATCCTGCATATCTTTGAAATCGACACTGGCTTTTGGTTACACAACTTGAGAAGAAGAACTAACATGAACTGTCGAAAATACTTCTTTTTTTACAACCAACATCCATTAAACACGAAGACTAGTATGAAATTCACAATTGATATTTGCAATAAAAATTGGGTAGAAACGAAGCCTATTATGGAATCCTGAATTGTTATTTACAATTAAAATTTGATAAAAATGGAGACTAGTATGAATTTCCCAATTGCTATTTACAAAAATAAATGGATAAAAACGAAGCCTATTATCGAATTTCTCTCCCTGGCTTTCTTTGGAGTGTTACGTGATGAGGCTCCAATCTCTTTCACGGTGGTCTGCCATATTCGTCTTTCGTGTTCTGAATATGTCTCATGTGTACCACACACTTTGCTGTTTTCGCTTTCTGGGCCGTTGATCATTTCTGATTCATCCGCCCCATCCACCGACACTGACTTTTTATATTCGGGTTGAACACACCCGGTGGCGCCATTTTTTGTCGAACCATGGGCTTGACTATCGAACCGCGAACACGCGACACAAAGAAGATTAAATCATATTCCACTTAAATATCGGTAATCACAGTTTATCCACATGTCCGAAGTAAAACATACACCAAACGGGGAATAGCAACACATAATTTCATAACTCGACTGTCACGTAAATCATTTTAATATATCGGCAAGAGCCGAAATATAAAAACGACTGCACGTAGCCGCCATGATACCGGAATTGGATGAAAAGAAAAGAAAACAAACGATGAAGTTTTAAAACAACTGAAAATAAAAAGAGAACTACTAAAAACAGTTAAGACAAGACAAATGAAATTTTTGGGCATGTTAAAAGACACAACACTCTAATAAAAGTAATATTGGAAGGGAAAATACAAGGTAAAAGAGGCAGAGGCAGACCAAGACTAACATGGATGAGTAACATCAAAAGATGGACAAGTCAATCTATGACAGCCTGCACCATCAAGGCAAGAAACAGAGTAGAATGGCGATCCATAGCCAACCTTCGATGCGGAGAAGGCACACGATGATGATGATGATTATGGAATCCTCAGTTGCTATTTACAGTCAAAATTAACGAAGATTCAAAAAACTAATTAGACCTGTCCCAGGGGTGCGGTATTTGAAATAAAATAAACTGTATACTTCTATTCCTGTAATATTTTTTGTTTTGTTTTGTTTCTATCGCATGTCCAACCACTCGCCTAGTATATTTCGACTTTTTCACATTTATTAACAATATCCTGAGTAGAAAGCATTCAGAACTAAAAACGATATCCTCGCGTATTTATTTAAATTAATAAGAAGTATTTTAGTTCAATCCTATATATATTTAATAAATTACAAAAAGATATATCGATTCTACAAATTTCATTTCAGAATTTGGTAATTTAGAAGACAGATGTGACCTATCAGTAACATTTTTAGTTTAATTTGGCAAGTTTATTGGTATTTTAGCAGACTATCTCTTATGATGCAATGAGAAAGGAACAGCTGGAATATATTGTGACAACTGTGAAAATTGAGGGAGGAAGAGATCGAGGGAAGAAAAGAGAAAATATACCAGACAGCTTAAGAGAATGGCTTGGCAGAAGGTCAACAATAAAAGTGAAAAATAACTGGAGATCTAAAGTTGTGGAGAGACATGATCACCTACGTTAGAAGGCACGATAATTGATGATGATCTCTTATGAAAAGAAATAACTAAAGTAATGAAAAATGTAGAAAGTTTTTTTTTTATTTTGTTACGTTTTACAATGATGTAACCACAAACTCTGTTAATTTTCAAGATAGTACTTTTACTATTTAACGTGAATATTCTATTGTAAAAAAAAAAAAATATAAACTCTCTGCATTAATAAGAAAGGAAAGAAATCATATGAGCAAAACAACTAAATTATCAATAACAAACAGCTGAGTAATGAATTGTGTTGCTACTCTACATCTTATTTCGTTTTAAATATGTGGGCCACTACTAAAATTATACGGGTTCTTTCACGAATTGTTAATTTGAATTGCAAAACGAGATGTCTGTGCTGTTATTGACTGTTTGTAAGGCGGATTGTCAGGAACTAGGAAACCCTAATTCATTTGTGACAGCTTATTCTCAATTTGTTCAAATGTTAAGCAGTGATTGTATTTGTTTAACTCAATTCTCTACTTTCGTGGTTATATTAAATGTCAATAATTTGATTACTATACAGTGGCATATGACTGACATTTACAAGTTGTTTATTTCAAATTATAATGAGATCAACACATGTGTGTTATGAACATGTGTGTGTGTGTGTGTGCTATTAGGGATTGACCTTCATGAGAGAAAATAATAGAGCCACTGTCACCTGCCGCGCCTGTGTGACAACCTGTGGTCGGACAACTAGCCAACCTGTCCGCTCTTTCATGTCCCAGTACTCCCGCATGTAATGGGGCGTAGAAAAAGGTGACCTTACGTATTTTTGACCCCTGCATATATATATTAGAGCTATTGTCACCTGTCGCGTCTGTGTGACTACATGAGCCCTTACATGTCAGAGGAAAAAAATTGAATAAAATATTCATGTATTAGTACAACACATATTACTATCTCTCTATTAGTAGAACACATATTACTATCTCTCTAATAGTAGAACACATATTACTATCTCTCTATTAGTACAACACATATTACTATCTCTCTATTAGTACAATACATATTACTATCTCTCTATTAGTAGAACACATATTACTATCTCTCTATTAGTACAACACATATTACTATCTCTCTATTAGTAGAACACATATTACTATCTCTCTAATAGTAGAACACATATTACTATCTCTCTAATAGTAGAACACATATTACTATCTCTCTATTAGTAGAACACATATTACTATCTCTCTATTAGTAGAACACATATAACTATCTCTCTATTAGTAGAACACATATTACTATCTCTTTATTAGTACAACACATATTACTATCTCTCTATTACTAGAACAAATATTACTATCTCTCTTTTAGTAGAACACATATTACTATCTCTCTATTAGTAGAACACATATAACTATCTCTCTATTAGTAGAACACATATTACTATCTCTCTATTAGTACAACACATATTACTATCTCTCTATTAGTACAACAAATATTACTATCTCTCTTTTAGTAGAACACATATTGCTATCTCTCTATTAGTAGAAACCATATAACTATCTCTCTATTAGTAGAACATAGTTTATATTACAACACATATTACTATCTCTCTATTAGTAGAACACATATAACTATCTCTCTATTAGTAGAACATAGATTATATTACAGCACATATTACTATCTCTCTATTAGTAGAACATAGATTATATTACAACACATATTACTATCTCTATATTAGTAGAACATAGATTATATTACAACACATATTACTATCTCTCTATTAGTAGAACATAGATTATATTACAACACATATTATTATCTCTCTATTAGTAGAACATAGATTATATTACAACACATATTACTATCTCTCTATTATTAGAACATAGATTATATTACAACACATATTACTATCTCTCTATTAGTAGAACATAGATTATATTACAACACATATTACTATCTCTCTATTAGTAGAACATAGATTATATTACAACACATATTACTATCTCTCTATCAGTAGAACATATATTATATTACAACACATATTACTATCTCTCTATTAGTAGAACATAGATTATGACATTTAATCAACATAGGTAGTTACAAATTTAGGTCAGGAATTTAAATCAAAATTAATAAAATAATTCCGGAGTTGGAGAGATTAAATATGAAATGTCATGTCTTATATTAACCTCAATATTCCATAGAAGAATCATGGACAGAAATGTAATGTCTTATATTAACCTCAATATTCCATAGAAGAATCATGGACAGAAATGTAATGTCTTATATTAACCCAATATTCCATAGAAGAATCATGGACAGAAATGTAATGTCTTATATTAACCTCAATATTCCATAGAAGAATCATGGACAGAAATGTAATGTCTTATATTAACCTCAATATTCCATAGAAGAATCATGGACAGAAATGTAATGTCTTATATTAACCTCAATATTCCATAGAAGAATCATGGACAGAAATGTCATGTCTTATATTAACCTCAATATTCCATAGAAGAATCATGGACAGAAATGAGCAAGACTACTATAGTATCAATGATAAATATCTGTGAAATGAGTTTCAGTTATGTACAATACACAGCTATGCCTCTACTTCCTCTTCTACTTCTTCAAGGTTCCGTTCAAATGGACTAAAAGCTTTGTTTCTCTACTGTACGACAAGCTGTTATGGTTATGGATATATAACCGTATCAGTGTAAGCGAATTAAAATCCATAATTGCTCAACCGCCCGTGCCATTGGAATCATCAGAATTACTATCTCATCTCCCAAACAAAGAATAGTGAGGTTGATATAAGATATTACATTAGACAAGCTGTGATATCTACATCTTCAGACTTGACACATCTGTCTTCAGCTTGGCAACATTTTAATTCCTTTACCCGGGCAGTGAACAGTTTTGGTCTACTCTTTTCGACATTTAGCTGCCAAAGGAGGGGATGTGAACTAGAACGTCCTGGCGTATTACAGTCCAAATCACCCACAAACTATGTCATTTGTCTTTGAAATGTATGGGCACCAACGCAATATTCCCACATGAGCATTAAAACATGGAGGGGACGTTAACATCATAGACGGATTGACGAAGTTGTAGAGGATTGCCAGTTCTGTCAATTAGGATTCGAGGTACGATCTTCAGTCTCTGCAGATCTTATATTTACGAGCGTTAAATCCATGGTAGGGAGCCGCGATAGCTCAGTGGTTAGTGAACTGGACTACAAAGGACAAGAGGTCGGATTCGATCCCAACCGACGGCTTCCGGGTTCACCCAGTCTTAAATGGATACCGGATTTTTTTCTGGGAAAGTAAAGCGGCACGGGCGTAATACTGACCACATTACCCTAAAAATCATGTGCTGAAGGTCTGTAAAAGTTATGGTCACTAACACCATAATCCCTATACGCCACGTGGCGTGACGGGGGATCTTTACTTTTTAACTTAATCCACGGTACCTCTAAATGTATAGGATCCTTCTACTACAAATGTGCTTACAAACAGTCAATCTGTCGTTGACGTTTTTTTTTTCTTTCCTTTTGTTACTTGTTTACATAGGCCAGCTCTTATATCTACCAAAGTCCAGAGGGACTGCATCTGAAGTCACGTGATACCTGACTTGTGTTCAAGGAAAGAAATCTTGCGGTTGACAGAACCAGCTTGCGCAGCGGCAAGAAAAAGATGCTACCTTTATGGTGCATTTCGCAATGACAATAATAGTATGTCTTCTTCTTTTTCTTCTACCTTTTTTAGCTCCCAGTTGAGCATAGGCCTTCAACAAACACATTCCAAGCCGTTCTGTTTTTTACCATTCTTTTAAGATCATTCCATGTCTTCCCCATCATCTTCATCTCTGCTTCTATCTGTCTTCTCCAAGAATTCCTTGGTCTGCCTCTTTGTCTTTTCCCCTGGGGATTCCAAAAAAGGGCCTGTTGATAATTGTATGTGATATTTATATATTTGAAATATTGTGTTCACATATTTTTTATTTAATCTTTAAAGTGGCACTTTAGTTATAATCTAGGACGATCTTGCATAATTTATGGATGAAATTGTCCGTAATCTAGCATATTACATTAATATTTTAATTTGATATTTTAAGGAAGTGATTTTAATTTGTAACACGATATACAAAATAGTGCATGTCTAATATAATTAAATTTGTGCATGAAGAATGCACTTTAGCTGAATAATACGTATTGCCGAAAATATCTTTAAAAATTGATAGATTAAACAACTTCTGATGTGTACGCTTGAATTTTTAAGAACAAAAGTCTTTAAGATTTATGATTTAACGTAATGCCTTTTTTTACGCTCACCAGCTAGGAACTGAATTTTTGTATGTTAATCAATTTTTTCCTTGTTAGACGTGTGCGCGGGGGTCCCTCGCCAGACAGGCAGATTAACTTCCACTTCGAAGGTACCCATATTTTTTTCCGTCGATGAGTAATTGACATTTCAAACCGGGCCTCGATGCTGAGACCAGTGGTGGCTGCCGAAGAGAGAAATCACAAATAAAAATCCCAAATAGTGCAGCCGGGATTTGAACTCACAACCTCTCTATCGCGAGGCCGGTGTCTTACCTCAAGACCAACCTGTTCCACTGCTTACTGTATTTTATCAACTTTAATATACTATTGAAAATAAACATTGCAATTTATGATTCAGACAAAAAAGACAAACGAGCAAATGAACTGAAATATTAGAAACATGAAGTGTGTTATTTATTTCAGTATTTCTATAAAGCAAGAGACATAGTGGAGTGGCGCTCCATGGTAGCCAACCTTCGATGCGGAGACGGCACTCAATGATGATGAATGATGATTCCTATCTGACCAGAACTTTTTCTTCGTTGCATAATCTTGGGGCTTGTTGGAGCAGAACTAACAGACTTCATCAAACGTCTTCACTTTTCTATATCGTCAGTTATTCTTTGGTGGTTCTGCAAAGTCAAGGCCTGTCAATCCTTTGATGTTATCTTTCCATAGCTTTCTCTGTCTACCCCTTCTTCTTTCTCCTTTCACAGTTCCTTATAGAATCTTTGCCCGGATAGATTGTCAAGACACGTGACCAAACCATTTTAAATTGCGTTTCTCCACAATAGTTACAAGATCATCATGTATCGATTGCTTGATATAATTTTTTGCGAACCTTTTCATTCATGATCTGATCTAAGTAAGATATCAGGCTACAGAGCAGATATGTCAGTCTTTTGCCAAACACTTGGTCTACGACTTTGATTGCTGTTAAGGTTAAGCGTATTTTTTTTATCATTTGTGGAAGATACAAGTCATAAAAAAAAGTTTGCTCGAATACTGCGATGCGACCGCACAATACATGTGACCTTTTATTTTTCATGCCGTAACTATAACGTCCATAGTGAATTAAACGAAATGATTTGAAGCAAAAGTAAGTACATGATATTTACATATGTTAGAGTCATAGTCATTTGTTAGTCATTTTATGAGGGGTAGAGGAAGATGTAGCGTCCGTGCGCTGCCGGAGCCCGAAAGGGAAGTAAAGAATAGTGGCAATGTACACCACCAGGCATGTTCGTAAGAGGCGAGAAAGGAGGGTTGGGCATGGGACTGGCTATCCCATACTGTAAAAAAATAAGTCGGAAAAAAACTTCACAAACGATGGCGCTGAATAGGGCACACACTGCGGAAGCCAACTGAGAGTATTACACAACAGACCCTTTTTGGAATCCCCAGGGGAAAAGACAAAGAGGAAGACCAAAGAATTCTTGGAGAAGACAGATAGAAGCCGAGATGAAGATAATGGGGAAGACATGGAATGATCTTTAAAAAAAGGCAAGAAACAGAACTTGGAAAGTGTTTGTTGCTCCACAGGGAGCTGAAAGGTAGAAATAGAAGAAGAGGGGCAGGTTTGAAGTCTTGATTAAAAGTGACAAATAACAAAAACAAAGAAGGAACAGGTCGCGGACAATATAAGTGAGGAGATACAAGATAACTTGGTCTCGTGGCACAGTAAATAGTCAACATCAGAGCTGATACGATTCGCTGACGACAGAGAAATGCCGAAGGAAATGGTCGCCTACGCTGGCACATGATGATGATGATGATGATGATGATTAGGGTCATAGTTCAATCCTTCAACTCGCTTATTCCATTTGTGGAGGCTATATCTTAAACGACGATGAACGATGAACTCTTAAAACAACTAAAAATGAAAAGAGAACTACAATTCAACAAACAAGAAAAATGCGATTTTTGGGGTATGTTAAAAGACACAACAGCCTACTAAAAGTAATCTTGGAATTGAAAATACAAGGTAAAAGAAGCAGAGGCCGACCAAGACTAACATGGACGAGTAACATCAAAAGATGGACAAATCAGTCTATGAAAACCTGCACCATGAAATCAAGAGACAGCGGAATGGCGCTCCATGGTAGCCAGCCTTCGATGCGGAGATGACACTCAACGATGATGATATCTTGAACAAGCACAAACAAATGAATGAATTTGAAATAATTATTTTATTATCAATATATTTCTTGCAATGAATACCGGTTTTGTCATAAACTTCCTGTTTCTTTATTACTGCCTTGTCAAATCCAACATAATCTGTTCTGATATGTCCAATATATTCAATGCAATTTCTTCTTTATATTAATGTATTCTTATATCGTATTGTTGGTTTCTGTTTTTTTTTTGCTTGTAAAAATAACACGTTATCAAATGTAATTTAAGAAATATTGTCACATCCTATTTTCTATTACACAATCTTGTTTTTGTTCTTTCCTTTCTCATTTCTTCTCAGTGTTACGGAGAGGAATAATTCTCTTGCTATTTGTTTAGCATCTTCTTCTGTCACTTCAGTATAATATTCCATCTACCCATCATTTTTTTAACATGTGCGATTGGTTTATTTGTTGATAGATCTGAAGGTAGTGTTTAGCTACTTCTGCTTTTTAACGCAGCTACATCGATTACGTTTTTCGTTTTTGTTACTTTCCAATATTTTTCTACGAGGATGATCCCTATCTATCGTCTTTACTTTTTTTTTTCATTTAATTTTTAAATTTCAGTTTCTCTCGTGTTCCTACCATACGACATATTTAATATTGGTGGTATCTCTCTTGATGAATTTGTAAAAATCTCGTGTTGAAGTTTTTTAATTAATCACACACTGATGGAATAAAGATTGCATTGAAAAGTACTCTTCTTGCCTCTTTTGTCATTGCTTTTTTCTTTGATCCACAATGATGATATTTGACCAGTAACCTGACTTGTATTAAGCATATCAGTCAGTGTAAGACTGTTTGTTCTTATATGCCACCAAGTTATCATTAACAACTTATTTGCGTTGGGTATTTTAAAGTAGAGATAGAAACACAGGGAGCGCGCGAGAGAAAGAGAGAGAGAGAGAGATAGAGAGAGAGAGAGACATAAATGTTTTGTCTGAATTAAAGTAATAGCTTTTTTTCTGTTCCACGTGGGATTGGATGAAACTATCAATTAATCTTGCTTGGAAGTAAGCGATAATGTCGTTCCCTGGGGAATGATACATATTAATTTGCTCCCTGTGTGAATATTATTGATGTTGTTAACGAACACATACTCTAACGTCTTGTTACTTGTTGATCACCTTATTGATGTTGTTAACGAACACATACTCTAACTTCTTGTTACTTGTTTATCACCTTATTGATGTTGTTAACGAACACATACTCTAACTTCTTGTTACTTGTTGATCACCTTATTGATGTTGTTAACGAACACATACTCTAACTTCTTGTTACTTGTTGATCACCTTATTGATGTTGTTAACGAACACATACTCTAACGTCTTGTTACTTGTTGATCACCTTATTGATGTTGTTAACGAACACATACTCTAACTTCTTGTTACTTGTTGATCACCTTATTGATGTTTTTAACGCACACATACTCTAACTTCTTGTTACTTGTTGATCACCTTATTGATGTTGTTAACGCACACATACTCTAACTTCTTGTTACTTGTTGATCACCTTATTGATGTTGTTAACGAACACATACTCTAACTTCTTGTTACTTGTTGATCACCTTATTGATGTTGTTAACGAACACATACTCTAACTTCTTGTTACTTGTTGATCACCTTATTGATGTTGTTAACGAACACATACTCTAACGTCTTGTTACTTGTTGATCACCTTATTGATGTTGTTAACGAACACATACTCTAACTTCTTGTTACTTGTTGATCACCTTATTGATGTTTTTAACGAACACATACTCTAACTTCTTGTTACTTGTTGATCAC
Organism: Megaustenia siamemsis; assembly: GCA_032433765.1. Classification (NCBI taxonomy): domain Eukaryota; kingdom Metazoa; phylum Mollusca; class Gastropoda; order Stylommatophora; family Ariophantidae; genus Megaustenia; species Megaustenia siamemsis. The sequence continues at coordinate 25,710,890 of JAVIAB010000126.1, forward strand.
CTTATTGATGTTGTTAACGAACACATACTCTAACGTCTTGTTACTTGTTGATCACCTTATTGATGTTGTTAACGAACACATACTCTAACTTCTTGTTACTTGTTGATCACCTTATTGATGTTGTTAACGAACACATACTCTAACTTCTTGTTACTTGTTGATCACCTTATTGATGTTGTTAACGAACACATACTCTAACTTCTTGTTACTTGTTGATCACCTTATTGATGTTGTTAACGAACACATACTCTAACTTCTTGTTACTTGTTGATCACCTTATTGATCTTCTTCTAACTACCTATTTATCGTAGCTCTTCAACAAACTCTTCCCAAGCCATATTTTTTGGTGCCATAGATCCTCATGTTTTCCCCATCTTTTACATCTCTGTTTCCATCTGTCTTCTCCAAATACACATTGGCTTTCCCCTTTATATACTTACCGGTGGTTACAGAAGACAGAACATGTCGAGTAATATCTGTTTTTTTTTCTTCGTATGTGTACTATCCGGTACCACTGTCTTTGTTGCATCTCTTTGTCCATGCCTATATGTCTAGTACTTCCTCGAACTTGTATATTAATCATTTTACAGACACATTTCTATTAGTTTATTCTACGGAAATCATCAATAGTCCATGTATCGTGGATCAACATTTTGTAGATGTCTATGAATCATAGACACATTTCTATTAGTTTATTCTACGGAAATCATCAATAGTCCATGTATCGTGGATCAACATTTTGTAGATGTCTATGAATCATAGACACATTTCTATTAGTTTATTCTACGGAAATCATCAATAGTCCATGTATCGTGGATCAACATTTTGTAGATGTCTATGAATCATAGACACATTTCTATTAGTTTATTCTACGGAAATCATCAATAGTCCATGTATCGTGGATCAACATTTTGTAGATGTCTATGAATCATAGACACATTTCTATTAGTTTATTCTACGGAAATCATCAATAGTCCATGTATCGTGGATCAACATTTTGTAGATGTCTATGAATCATAGACACATTTCTATTAGTTTATTCTACGGAAATCATCAATAGTCCATGTATCGTGGATCAACATTTTGTAGATGTCTATGAATCTTAGACACATTTCTATTAGTTTATTCTACGGAAATCATCAATAGTCCATGTATCGTGGATCAACGTTTTGTAGATGTCTATGAATCATAGACACATTTCTATTAGTTTATTCTACGGAAATCATCAATAGTCCATGTATCGTGGATCAACATTTTGTAGATGTCTATGAATCATAGACACATTTCTATTAGTTTATTCTACGGAAATCATCAATAGTCCATGTATCGTGGATCAACATTTTGTAGATGTCTATGAATCATAGACACATTTCTATTAGTTTATTCTACGGAAATCATCAATAGTCCATGTATCGTGGATCAACATTTTGTAGATGTCTATGAATCATAGACACATTTCTATTAGTTTATTCTACGGAAATCATCAATAGTCCATGTATCGTGGATCAACATTTTGTAGATGTCTATGAATCATAGACACATTTCTATTAGTTTATTCTACGGAAATCATCAATAGTCCATGTATCGTGGATCAACATTTTGTAGATGTCTATGAATCTTAGACACATTTCTATCAGTTGAGATGAAGTAAAGGTAAAGGTAAAGGTAAAGTACGAGGCTTGAATCGGCGTCTTAGCACGCTAGTTTTCACCCATATGTGCTCGGTCGCCTATCCAGAAGTGTTCGGAGACTTCTGGATAGTGTCGCTTCAAAAATCGAAACTCACGATGCGAGGCGGAATCCCTCACAGTTCCAGTAAGCTACCCTGGTACCCATTTCTGTCAGCGGCTGGGTCGACCGCGGGAGTATTTTTTTTTCCAACCACGAGTACAACTCACATTGCTTCCAGCGGGAATCGAACACGGTTTGTCCGAACGTCGGAAGCCTAGTCGGGTGGTTTTCCCAAATAGGCTACCGAAGCCCACAAATTTTATCAGTTTATTCTGCAGAAATCACTAATAGTCTCTGTATCGCGGACTATCGTTTTTTTTATCTTCAAGTTTCACAGATACATTAAAGAACTGATTTATCAATTTGGATACTATTTTTTAGTTGTATATTCTTTATCTAACCTAATTTCCATCGATTTAAAATATTTCCTTGTGCAATGAAAGCTTCTCTTGCTGTTTATGTCCTTATTTTAAAACGTTATCTGTTTCTTCTTCTTTTCTTATTTTACTGCCTATATATATATATAACATTCTGCAACTTGGACGCGTTTCTCTTAGTGCTAGATGGTTATTATTAACCGCATTATTTCTCATGATTTTATTTCTTTAATTAATGTTTAATTATTAATAATAATTACAAACATGTCAGTGTGTTTGTTCATTTCAAGAGAAATGAAGACATAATAAGACCTACAATTGAAAAGAACGATTTTTAAAAACACAGACGATGAAGAACGTGGTTTCAAGACATCAAGGAAACCTTGAACATGACAACAGACGAAGTGGGAGATCTGGCTAGAGACAGAGATTCTTTCTGAACCGCTGTGGTGAATACAATGTTTTGTGGGAGATCTGGCTAGAGACAGAGATTCTTTCTGAACCGCTGTGGTGAATACAACGTTTTGTGGGAGATCTGGCTAGAGACAGAGATTCTTTCTGAACCGCTATTTTGAATACATCGTTTTGTGGGAGAACTGGCTAGAGACAGAGATTCTTTCTGAACCGCTGTGGTGAATACAACGCTTTGTGGGAGATTTGGCTAGAGACAGAGATTCTTTCTGAACCGCTATTTTGAATACAACGCTTTGTGGGAGATCTGGCTAGAGACACAGATTCTTTCTGAACCGCTGTGGTGAATACGACGCTTTGTGGGAGATCTGGCTAGCGACAGAGATTCTTTCTGAACCGCTATGGTGAATACAACGCTTTGTGGGAGATCTGGCTAGAGACAGAGATTCTTTCTGAACCGTTGTGGTGAATACAATGTTCTGTGGGAGATCTGGCTAGAGACAAAAATTCTTTCTGAACCGCTGTGGTGAATACAACGTTTTGTGGGAGATCTGGCTAGAGACAGAGATTCTTTCTGAACCGCTTTGGTGAATACAATGTTCTGTGGGAGATCTGGCTAGAGGCATAAATTATTTCTGAACCACTGTGGTGAATGCAATGTTCTACAAAGGACAAGTAATCCGATAATGAGGTTGTTGTTACTATATATCGTTTTATCTAAGGTCCGCTTTATCATATTTTATTTGTTTAAATTATAGAGTCGGTTGCCGTGTGAGTCAAAAACTGCAGTTCTCCAATGGAGCTAAATCGGGTATGAGTCATTGGAATCACTTTTTTTTTAAGTCGGTGACCAAAACACCTTGTGTTAGCTGCACTGGGCATGCGATCATTATCGTCCAACACACAGAAACACCTCTTACCTCTAGGCACACCCTAAGTTTCATTTCCAGTTTTAGGTAAGTTTCCAAATACTTGTTTATGATTACTTTCATTAATTCTTTCTTAGATTTATTTCTTATTCTACAATCGTTATTGATGGGTAATAGCTCAAGTGTGTAATTAAATAAGTCGTCGGATTATCTTCATCTTACATCGAACTACTGTCCATAAGTACTGAGATTTCATCCTAAGTCTAACAGTGCTCAGATCTCCTCCTACGTCTATAAGTGCTCAGATCTCCTCCTAATTCTATAAGTGCTCAGATCTCCTCCTAATTCTATAAATGCTGAGATCTCTTCCTACGTCTATAAGTGCTGAAATCTCCTTCTAAGTATGTAATTGCTCAGATCTCCTCCTAAGTCTATAAGTGCTGAGATCTCCTCCTAATTCTATAAGTGCTGAGCTCTCCTTCTAAGTATGTAATTGCTCAGATCTCCTCCTAAGTCTATAAGTGCTGAGATCTCCTCCTAATTCTATAAGTGCTGAAATCTCCTTCTAAGTATGTAATTGCTCAGATCTCCTCCTAAGTCTATAAGTGCTGAGATCTCCTCCTAATTCTATAAGTGCTGAAATCTCCTTCTAAGTATGTAATTGCTCAGATCTCCTCCTAAGTCTATAAGTGCTGAGATCTCCTCCTAATTCTATAAGTGCTGAGCTCTCCTTCTAAGTCTATAAGTGCTGAGATCTCCTTCTAAGTCTATAAGTGCTGAGATCTCCTCCTACGTCTATAAGTGCTGAAATCTCCCCCTCAGTCTATAAGTGCTGAGATCTCCCTCAATTGTCTATAAGTGCTGAGATCTCCTCCTACGTCTATAAGTGCTGAGATCTCCTTCTAAGTCTATAAGTGCTGAGATCTCCTCCTACATCTATAAGTGCTGAGATCTCCTTCTAAGTCTATAAGTGCTGAGATCTCCTCCTCATTCTATAAGTGCTGAGATCTCCCTCCATTGTCTAAAAGTGCTGAGATCTCCTCCTACGTCTATAAGTGCTGAGATCTCCTCCTAAGTCCATAAGTGCTGAGATCTCCTTGTAAGTAAATGTAGCAACAGTAAAACGACTGAGAAATAAAGCTGTGCAGGTTCACAAGTCTTCCCATGTCCTCCCTGCTATGGTTAGTGAAAGGCTGGTAAAGGAGTAAAGGCATCAATGTGCATAGAGATGTGAAGCTGCTGTAAAGCTGATGATAATTAGTGAACGACTCCGGAATCACTGCAAGCGAATTAAAATCCATAATTGCTCAGCCGCCCGTTCCAATATAATCATCCGAATTAAAACTCATCTCATTGAAGGTTCCAAACAAAGGAAGGTAGATGCAGTCTTCATCATAGCATCTACAGCACACGCCAAAAGACATAGGGCCAAGCGGCATCGAAAGTGAACGCAGCTGAACTGTCCTTCGTTATATGATATCATAATTCATCGTAAGCAATCGGAATATCCAAACACGATCCGGATGAAAAATGCAGCTCACCGTGTGCACAGTGCACGAAACTCAGTAGCTCTAGCAGCAAGTGAGCTTAGAATCTGAGGAAACTGCAAAAAGGAACACTTTTCAGACTCAACCTTAATGGTTCTTGCTGTATATCCGCCATATTGACCGATATTCCAATGGTGACGTATATTTAAATCAACTCAGAAAACACTATTGCGCACACTGTAGAGACTATAAAATCTACATGTACGTACCGCGCTGCACCGGCAAAGATCCCAAAAGACAATCTTCCGATCTATACACTTATCGGCATTGGAAAGATAGAATTAGCCATCTTTCCGGCAAAAAATGTTACAGTGAACGTTGACGTAAACATGACCGCGCCATCTTGAAATCGGAAGTTCTCCCTGTAGTCTCTTGAATTTAGGCAACAGCCGTCTTGACTTGAAAATAAGGAAGTCGCGCCAGAATTGCAGATTTATCATAGTCATTGAAATCTTCTTCTGGCCCTAGTTACTTCTATCTATCTATTGTCCTTTCGAGCCGAAGACGACACATAGGGCAGAACTACAAGTTCTGCTTCACTTCTTCTAAAATCTATGGATCTGTTTCCATAACAATGTTTTTTACAATGACAGCTTGTCAAGCCATCGATCAAACTCCTTAGTCGCCTCTTACGACATGCTTGGAAGGTCACAGTGTCATAATTCTTTCCTTCCCACATAATGAGGCCCTGGTAACACACGGGAGCCTAGTTACTTAGACAAGTATAATGATTGATGAATGATGAAAGTCTAACCTTCTGAAAATGCTAAATTCACCACAGCGATCAGTCAGTCAGTGTCTGGCAGGGCTAAATCTATAACAGCAATTAGTCAGCCAATGGCTGGTAAATCTTGTCGTGTCCAACAACAACATAGTTCCTCCATTTCGTACACAGATCATCCTTTGTAGTGTACCCACGTTTGACCCATACTACCCATCTCTATTCCCACGGTTACCCTCCTGGTTGCTCTTGATCTATCTCTCTTTCGCCTCCCCTCTTGTACCAACCAACAACTTGACAATGTATGTTGTTGTTTCTTCATCTCTTCGAGCACGTAACCTACCCAACTCCAACTTCTATCTATTATCTGTGGGCACATTTTTCGGGCACATCATGATCGCGGACGACAAAGAGAGAAAGTACTGGATAGCTTGGTTTCATGGCATGGAAAACAGTCAACAACAGAACTGATACGATGCACTGTAGATAAAGCAATTTCCGTTTGTGATTTTATTGGACTAAAATATTATAAGACTTTTCTTTATCAGACACAAACAAGTGTTTTAGATTATGGCAGCCTCGATGCCGCCTTCTCTTTTTTATCCAGAATTCAGAATTACTATTTAAATAGTATGGAGGTACTAACAGGAAAAACGCTCAAATATAATTGGATGTCGTGACAGTTAACAATTTAAACTAATGTGCTCCATTATCACGCCAATCTCCTTATACACTTGCTAAGCATTGGCCATAACATGAGAACTAAGACAATCTCCGAGTTGCTGGCGATCTGACTTAACGATGTTCCGTAGTCACGAACGAGCTCCCGAAGCTAGATACGGTCTTTGGTGTCTTTACAGACGGTAGGTAGCAAGCAATAATTATTTGTCACTAGTTTAGTAATAAATTCGTTTTAAATGTTGGATGCTGATCAGCTTCTCTCTTGGCTGAATCAGACATTATTAGATATGCAGATCCAAACGCAGAATGAACTGGTTGTATTCAACGACCATAGCAACATTTTCTCACGATCCAGTTCCCATACCAGCTACAAGTTCAACTGGACATACCCCGAGAGAAGCCAGCTATATGCCTGTGTGTAATTTTATTGATTCTTGGACAGATAAATACAAGTTGTTTATTATAGATAAATATCGAGGTGGTGCTTTTTTGTCTTGTTTGTTCTAGATACTATCTGAATGACGCAAACGTATTTCAGAGAACCAAAGGGCTCTTTATTAATGTACCTTTCACTAATGATAAGAAAGTTACAGAAACTACTGGGGAATTGAAGAAAAAAACACGACTCCTCTGAGTATAAAAGCACAATCGAGTAAGGAAATATATGTATTTTGCGTGAAAAGCGACATATTCACTGCATACAACATCACCAAAGCAAGGCTGATATTAAAAAAAATAGTATACCATAAGTATTTTATTGAGTATTTTATATTTCCTACTTAAAGAGGAGGTAACTTACACAACCAAATATGAGCAGATTGTGAGAAATTGCACAGTTCCACGTATTAAAAGTTCAAGTGGCGGGCTTCAGAAACAGAGTGAACGAGCTACATATTGTAGTGACTGGCTTCAGAAATAGAGTGAACGAGCTACATATTGTAGTGACTGGCTTCAGAAATAGAGTGAACGAGCTACATATTGTAGTGACTGACATCAGAAACAGAGTGAATGAACTATATATTGTAGTTACTGGCTTCAGAAACAGAGTGAACGAGCTACATATTGTAGTTACTGGCTACAGAAACCGAGTGAATGAGCTACATATTGTAGTTACTGGCTACAGAAACAGAGTGAATGAGCTACATATTATAGTTACTGGCTACAGAAACAGAAAGAACTAGTTACATATTGTAGTTACTGGGTACAGAAACAGAGTGAATGAGCTACATATTGTAGTTACTGGCTACAGAAACAGAGTGAACGAGCTACATATTGTAGTGACTGACTTCAGAAACAGAGTGAACTAGCTACATATTGTAGTTACTGACTTCAGAAACAGAGTGAACGAGCTACATATTGTAGTGACTAGCTTCAGAAACAGATTGAAAGAGCTACATATTGTAGTTACTGACTTCAGAAACAGAGTGAACGAGCTACATATTGTAGTGACTAGCTTCAGAAACAGAGTGAACGAGCTACATATTGTAGTGACTAGCTTCAGGAACAGAGTGAACGAGCTACATATTGTAGTGACCAGCTGCAGAAACAGGGTGAACGAGCTACATATTGTATTGACTGGCTGCAGAAACAGAGTGTTTGAGCTACATATTGTAGTGACTGGCTACAGAAACAGATTGTTTCAGCTACATATTGTAGTGACTGGCTACAGAAACAGATTGTTTCAGCTACATATTGTAGTGACTGGCTACAGAAACAGATTGTTTCAGCTACATATTGTAGTGACTAGAATCAGAAACAGAGTGTTTGAGCTACATATTGTAGTGACTGGTTACAGAAACAGAGTGATCGAGCTACACATTGTAGTGACTGGCTTCAGGAAAAACTTTTTTACCAGCTACATATTGTAGTGACTGGCTACAGAAACAGAGTGAACGAGTTACATATTGTAGTGACTGGCTACAGAAACAGAGTGAATGAACTATATATTGTAGTTACTGGCTTCAGAAACAGAGTGAACGAGCTACATATTGTAGTTACTGGCTACAGAAACAGAGTGAATGAGCTACATATTGTAGTTACTGGCTACAGAAACAGAGTGAATGAGCTACATATTATAGTTACTGGCTACAGAAACAGAAAGAACTAGTTACATATTGTAGTTACTGCCTACAGAAACAGAGTGAACGAGCTACATATTGTAGTTACTGGCTTCAGAAACAGAGTGAACGAGCTACATATTGTGGTGACTGACTTCAGAAACAGAGTGAACTAGCTACATATTGTAGTTACTGACTTCAGAAACAGAGTGAACGAGCTACATATTGTAGTGACTGGCTTCAGAAACAGATTGAAAGAGCTACATATTGTAGTTACTGACTTCAGAAACAGAGTGAACGAGCTACATATTGTAGTGACTAGCTTCAGAAACAGAGTGAACGAGCTACATATTGTAGTGACTAGCTTCAGAAACAGAGTGAACGAGCTACATATTGTAGTGACTAGCTGCAGAAACAGGGTGAACGAGCTACATATTGTATTGACTGGCTGCAGAAACAGAGTGTTTGAGCTACATATTGTAGTGACTGGCTACAGAAACAGATTGTTTCAGCTACATATTGTAGTGACTGGCTACAGAAACAGATTGTTTCAGCTACATATTGTAGTGACTGGCTACAGAAACAGAGTGTTTGAGCTACATATTGTAGTGACTAGAATCAGAAGCAGAGTGTTTGAGCTACATATTGTAGTGACTGGTTACAGAAACAGAGTGATCGAGCTACACATTGTAGTGACTGGCTTCAGGAAAAACTTTTTTACCAGCTACATATTGTAGTGACTGGCTACAGAAACAGAGTGAACGAGCTTCATATTGTAGCGACTGGCTTCAGGAAAAAATTTTTACAAGCTCCATATTGTAGTGACTGGCTACAGAAACAGAGTGATCGAGCTACATATTGTAGTGACTGGCTACAGAAACAGAGTGAACGAGCTACATATTGTAGTGACTGGCTACAGAAACAAAGTGAACGAGCTGCACATTATAGTGACTGGCTTCAGGAAAAACATTTACGAGCTACATATTGTAGTGACTGGCTTCAGAAACAGAGTGAACGAGCTACATATTGTAGTTATTGGCTACAGATACAGAGTGAATGAGCTACATATTGTAGTTACTGGCTACAGAAACAGAGTGAACGAGCTACATATTGTAGAGACTAGCTTCAGAAACAGAGTGAGCGAGATACATATTGTAGTGACTGGCTACAGAAACAGAGTGAACGAGCTACATATTGTAGTGACTGATTTCAGAAACAGAGTGAACGAGCTACATATTGTAGTGACTGGCTTCAGAAACAGAATGAACGAGCTACATGTTGTAGTGACTGGCTTCAGAAACAGAGTGAATGAGATATATATTGTAGTTACTGGCTTCAGAAACAGAGTGAACGAGCTACATATTGTAGTTACTGGCTACAGAAACAGAGTGAACGAGCTACATATTGTAGTTACTGGCTACAGAAACAGAGTGAACGAGCTACATATTGTAGTTACTGGCTTCAGAAACAGAGTGAACAAGCTACATATTGTAGTGACTGGCTACTTAAACAGATTGAACGAGCTACATATTGTAGTTACTGGCTACAGAAACAGAGTGAACGAGCTATATATTGTAGTGACTAGCTTCAGAAACAGAGTAAACGAGCTACATATTGTAGTAACTGGCTACAGAAACAGAGTGACCTAGCTACATATTGTTGTGACTGGCTTCAGAAACAGAGTAAACGAGCTACATATTGTAGTGACTGGCTTCAGAAACAAAGTGAGCTAGCTACATATTGTTGTGACTGGTTTCAGAAACAGAGTGAGCGAGCTACATATTGTAGTTACTGGCTACTGAAACAGAGTGAAAGAGTTACATATTGTAGTGGCTGGCTACAGAAACAGAATTAACGTGCTACATATCGTAGTGACTGGCTTCAGAAACAGAATTAACGAGCTACGTTTGTGTGCATAGTTCCACTTCAAAATACAACATCTGAAACGATTACAAATTGCATTGAAAGTTAAATAAATAAACGAGGTATGTCATTTTCGTAATCTCATTGCCTGTGTATTTGAATGGAAGTTCTAATTTTTCATGCGGTATCTACAAAGTTTATTAAAGGATGTCAGATAAATCAGGAAGGACTATTCCCTACATACATTGTAAGTCTCATGTATTATCACATACAAGTGAAAGACAGTAGTTACCCAACTTGAATTTGTTTTATGTAATCAAAGTCATAACACAAAATGATACCAAAATAAGGATATCAAAAGCAAGAGGAGCTTTCATTGCACTGGGAAACATATGGAAATCCAAAGAAATTAGGTTAAATACAAAAATAAAAATTTTCAACTCAAATGTTAAGGCGGTCCTATTATATGGCTGTGAAACATGGAGAACAACAAAATTGACAATCACGAAGATACAGACTTTCATTAATGGATGCTTACGCAGGATAAAAGGATGGACATAGCAGGACAAAATCACTAACATAGAATTATGGAAATGTACCATTCAAATACCAGTGGATAAAGAGATACAGCGAAGACGATGGCGCTGGATAGGACACACACTACGGAAGCCAACCGAGAGTATTACACAACAGGCCCTTTTTTGGAATCCCCAGGGGAAAAGACAAAGAGGAAGACCAAGGAATTCTTGGAGAAGACAGATAGAATCAGAGATGAAGATGATGGTAAAGACTTGGAATGATCTTAAAAGAATGGCAAAAAAACAGAACGACTTGGAAAGTGTTTGTTGAAGACCTATGCTCCACTGGGAGCTAAAAAAGGTAGAAGAAGGAGAATAATCAAAGACATATATAAGCTGTTCCAGCGATCGACAAAACGAAAGACAGTTGACCATTTCATTCAACAAATGTTAGCCGATCAATATGCTGAGAACTCCAGGCTACAGATGTGTGCTGGCTCAGTCATTAAAACACTATTCACATCATTAAGCAATGGTATGGGTCAATTATTATGCCTTGTGAGCATTTACATAAGGATGAGGCAGATCTAGCTTCCTTGGCTGGAGGGCTACTTCTTTAAGTGGAAAAATCTACTTTTATGTTAACACTTTGCCTGTTAGTGGAGATACTGGGAGTTGTTTATAAGTTAAGCGAATGCTTGCAGAAGCAGGAATGTCAGTTGACAACTCTACCAAAGCTAATTTCAAGCACACTTAAAATCTAAGTCTGCGGATGTGCAAAAAATAAAAAAATACGAACATAGTGATTTTACTGAAACATATACAGAATTGTAAAATAAAGTGTCAGCGTCCGAACAATAAAACAGAGGCCTGTGATGACAAAACTTATTTGCAGACACTTGCTAAATTCACAGACACTGCAACATCTGAAATGGACAACAGATTTAGTAAGAAAGTCTTGGAATTATTTTTAGCATGTTAATCTTTGTATTAATTTCATAACATTCAGCAGATAAAAGAGTCCGATGTTAACATTGTGTGCTATTATTAGCACGACATAGATCAAGATTCTTCTACCTTTCAGCTCCCTATGGAGCATAGACCCTCAACAACCACTTTCCAAGTCGTTCTGTTTCTTGCCATTCTTTTAAGATGATCCCATGTCTTCCCCATCATCTTCATCTCTGCTTCTATCTGTCTTCTCCAAGAATTCTTTGGTCTTCCTCTTTGTCTTTTCCACTGGGGATTCCAAAAAAGGGTCTGTTGTGTAATACTCTCAGTTGGCTTCCGCAGTGTGCATCCTATCCAGCGCCATCGTCTTCGCTGTATCTCTTTATCCACTGGTATTTGACTGGTACATTTCCATAATTCTATGTTAGTAATTTTGCCCTGATCAAGATTATTTGTAAGAAAATCTGAAGTCTTTCAAATTGCTTGTCTCGAATGGGCACGGATATGTGTCACCTTTTAAATATATTCTTCAATCTTCAATTGGTTATGTCGGACTGATAAATACGAGTGTAAAATACTGACTATAACAATATCAACAGCCACAGTTGGAAGGTTCTTTAGTGCTATGAACTGAATAATAGCTCCAGTAAGAAACCAGACTGGAGATAGTTCACTGGATCACTGGATGAGGATTTCTTGTTGAAGGAGATGAGATTCCAAGTGAAGAATTCTGATACAAAAGTCTGGACCGCTATGCCATTAATAACAGAGGAGCGTAAGTCTGCTTTAAATGAGGACCTAAATAAGAGACAGAAACTACAGGTAAGTGGGAGATGTTATTTAAGGCTTTAAATGAGGACCTAAATAAGAGACAGAAACTACAGGTAAGTGGGAGATATTATTTAAGGCTTTAAATGAGGACCTAAATAAGAGACAGAAACTACAGGTAAGTGGGAGATATTATTTAAGGCTTTAAATGAGGACATAAATAAGAGACAGAAACTACAGGTAAGTGAGATTTATAATTTAAGGCTTTAAATGAGGACATAAATAAGAGACAGAAACTACAGGTAAGTGAGATTTATAATTTAAGGCTTTAAATGAGGACATAAATAAGAGACAGAAACTACAGGTCAGTGAGATTTATAATTTAAGACTTTAAATGAGGACATAAATAAGGGACAGAACTACAGGTCAGTGAGAGATATTTAAGACAATAAATTGACTTTTCTTTGCATGTTTTCTCCAACTCACCTCCACGCGAATTAAAAAAATACCCCCCCCCCCCCACTTTCCGTAAAGCAATTTCTTTCTGAATCACTAGTAAAGAGAGTATCGGCGTAGAGGAGGATGAAAGGAAGGTAAAGAAGTGGGAAGAAAAGATGAAATATATAATTACTGAACACTAAAGAATCAATTAATCATCTTTCCAGCAGGTCTATACAAAAGCACATTAACAATCCCTTGTACAGGTAACAAAGCATATTACAATTTGTGGAAAGAATTAAGAAAACAGAGCGAAAGCGTGTCTCCAAAAAACAAAAAAAATCTTCTGATCTTGAGGCGCATGCTGCGTTCAGGCGTTATGAACGTCATGATGCAGTTACGTGAATTAAAATTCATGGAAATGAAGTCAGTGAACGCCAGAGATAACGATATTAGACAGTCAAGTAATATCATCATCATCATTATCATCATCATAAATATCATCATCATCAAGTGTCATGCCTGCTGGCGTAGGTGGTCATATCTTTCCACAACTTTCGATCTCGACAGTTATTTATCATTTCTGTTGTTGACCTTCTGCCAGGCCATTCTCTTAAGCTGTCTGGTATCATTTCTCTTTGCTTTCCTATATCTCTTTGTCCCTCAATTTTCCCAGTTGTCACAATATATTCCAGCATTTTTCTTCTCATTACATGGCCAAAAAAATGATGACTGTTTCTTTCTAATATTGGAAATTAGCTCTAATTTTGCTTTGACCTATTTCAGAACGTTTTCATTACTCTTCCTAGCTGTCCATGGTATTCTCAACATTCTTCTGTAAAACCATATTTCTACAACCTCTAGTGATTTATTTGTATGTTGTTCGATTGCCCATGTTCACATCCATATGTTAAGACTGACTCTACATAACATTTCATCATCGAGTGCCGTCTCCTCAACGAAGGTTGGCTACCATGGAGCGCAATTCTGCTCTGTCTCTTGCTTTGATGGTGCAGGTTGTCATAGGCTGATTTGTCCATCTTTTGATGTTACTCGTCCATGTTAGTATTGGTCTATCTCTGCCTCTTTTACCTTGTATTTTCCCCTCCAGGATTACTTTTAGTAGGCTGTTGTGTCTTTTAACATGGCCCAAAAATAGCATTTTCTTTTTTCGTAGTTCTCTTTTCATTTTTAGTTGTTTTAGGACTTCGTCGTTTGTTTTCTTTTCCTTCCATCCAATTCTACATACTCTTCTATATATCCAAATTTCAAAGGCTTCACTTCTCTTCTCTGTTCTGTTTTCTTGTCTAATGTCTATGTTTCTGCACCATATAGGAATATTGAGAAGACGTAACATTTTGCTATTCTTAGTTTTAGCCCTGGTGTTATTTGTTTTGATGTCTCTCTCTGCGATCAGGACTCAATCAGAGTAGGATTCCAGACTCTCACATGAAGTCAGCTGTCAGGTTAAGTGTGTTGATCGCCCCCACAGGCAGAATATCACAATTAGAGTCTGCCAGATCCACTCTGATTGAACACCCGTTAAAACGTTGCACTGTGTTCTGCGCCAGTGGCCCAGTACATCCGATTTCAGCCAGCATTTTATTCAGGTTTGCATTCCTTTGCCTTTGATTGTCCCCAATCTTCTTGCAAGGCAGCAGATGATCTTTTCTGTAAGGGGATTCTGCCCTTAGATGGTCGGCCTTCCCAGATTTACGAGCACTGTCTGCCCCAGTCACTAGAGGTGATTAACACAGACATGCACACACAAAGATTGGAGAATGGACCAACACAGACCTGCACACAGCGATACGAGGCATGACTAACACTGACACACATCAAGATATATGACACATGACTAACATAAACATGCACATAAAGATATAAGATATGACTGACATAAACATGCACGCACAAAGATATGACACATGCCTAACATAGACATACACACAACGATATGAGATATGATCAACATAGACATGCACACACAAAGATATGAGATGTGACTAACATAGCTATGCACACACAAGGATATGAGATGTGACATACACAGACATTCACACACAAAGATATTAGATATGACTAACATAAACATGCACACAAATATATGAGATATCTAGCCCAAACATGCACACACAAAGATATGACACATGACTAACACAGATACACACTAAGATATGAGATATGACTAAACACATACACACATAAAGATATGAGACATGATTAACGCGGACACACCAAGATATGAGCCATGGCCAGCACACATGCACACACAAGCTAAGATATGAGCCATGGCTAGCACAGAAAAACATCAAGATATGAGCCATGGCTTCACGGAAAAACACCAAGAAATGAACCATGTCCAGCACAGAAACACATTAAGGTATCCATATGCTTGGGTTTGTTGTAGTATCCCCGATTAACTGTTCACAGGTTTCGTTCAAACAGTTGTCCGGAGATTTGAGAGTGCTGTCTGACCCGTAGAATGTTCCCTTGCATGTACAGTTCCCGGTTGACTGTTCACAGGTGTCGTTGAAACAATTGTCCGGACATTTGAGAGTGCAGTCTGACCCGTTGAATGTTCCCTTGCATGTACAGTTCCCGGTTAACTGTTCACATGTGTCGTTGAAACAATTGTCAGGACATTTGAGAGTGCAGTCTGATCCGTAGTACGTTTCCTTGCACGTACAATCTGTACTTTCCGGATCACATATGATGTCACAGCCATCAGAACACGTCTGTTTGCACTGTAGCCCAAAATTACCATCGGGACAAGTGTCACTACAGATGTAGCCAGGACGTTTACATTGTAGGTATTTTCCGGATTTTTCCTCACATAAAAGACAGACACTACGACAAGACCCGGAGCAGTTTTGATGTTAGTATCTTCTTCATGGCATTAAAATTACCTTTTGCCATTCCTATTCTTTTGTTTATTTCAGTTGTACATTTTCCATCACTGGTTATAGTATGTCCAAGGTAGTTGTAGTTCTGAACTGTCTCCAGGTCTATTCCTTCAATTTTGATATCCATTTGTGGGTTTTGAGTATTTCCTTTGATTATGATCATAGTTTTAGTCTTTTTGATATTCATATCTAGTATTCATATCATAACATTTAAGAACTCTTTTTCTTGTTTCTATTGTCAAAAATGGATTGCACAGTATCTTCATAATTTTTGAAAAGCTGCTTTTGCATGAGCTATTCTGTATCTCACCTCTGTAGTACATCTACCATCTGAGGCTAACATTGATCCCAGATATTTAAATTCATTTGTCAAGTAACATAGAATAAAGTAAAGAAGTAAAGTCATATAGAGTAAAGTCATATAGAGTAAAGTCATATAAAGTCATATAGGGAAAAGTCATATAGAATAAAGTAATATAGAGTAAAGGCATATAGAATAAAGTAATATAGAATAAAGTAATATAAAGTCGTAAGTCATATAGAATAAAGTAATATAAAGTCGTAAGTCGTATAGAATAAAGTTATATAGAGTAAAGTCATATAGAATAAAGTTATATAGAGTAAAGTCATACAAAGTTATATAGGTAATAAAAGTCATATAGAATAAAGTAATATAGAGTAAAGTAATATAAAGTCGTATAGAATAAAGTAATATAGAATAAAGTAATATAGAGTAAAGTAATATAGAATAAAGTAATATAGAGTAAAGTCATATAGTATAAAATAATATAGAATAAAGTAATATAGAGCAAAGTCATATAGTGTAAAGTAATGTACAAAACATTTAGAGCATTTGTTAAACTTCTGTCTCCTCTCGTTGTTTAGGATTCATATTTGACAAAGTTAGTGATAATCATGATATTAATGCCAAATATGCGTGTCGTCGGAGCTTAGACCAAGAAAGTTCAGGCTGTTTTTCTTAATCTCCTGTGTTCTGCTGGAAACGTTGTTCCTTGTCCAGCCTGAAGATACTGCAACACATGAACTGAAATATAAACGGATCCTACCACAGTCAACAGAGGCTCACCCATCGTTATTTTCCAAATCGTAGCCACTTTCTTTTGACTGTAGATTGTTACCAGATATCCCAGCATGGAGGTAAAATGATGCTTTAATAAGCTATTGGTTTCTTGCTTCCCTCATCCAATTAACTTATTTTGTTTTCTGACGTTGACATAGACATGACAGAAAATTCCACCTGATTGCTGTGGTAATAGGAAACTATTTCTAGGCTGTATTTACAATATTTGTTACTACAGTTCCTATCCTATCCACATAGATGTGTAGCCTCGTTTGGGTCTGCTGCTGTTTTTATTTTTGTACCTTGGACCAGAAGCGTTGCATTGTCCTTTGTTTGCAATGGGTGGTATGGGGGCCCCACATTTCCCCTGTATACATTTCCTTGACTCAAATTGCTTCTTTACTTATTAATTTTTATTTATCTTTCTTCTCTAGTAATATCCAAACCATTATCATGATCTTCAGTAATGTGAACGAACTCCGTAGTGCTAGAGACGCTTTGGTTGTTTCAAAAAGGTTATTAACACTATTTCCATGAATTTTAACATTTTGAACTTTTTTTTTTCATGCATCTGTCTACTTCCTGCTTTTGTTTAAGAATCCAACAGTCGTTCATTGAAACCAAGGTAAGGCAGTAAGTGACCGAGTGCGATCAAGACTTGTTTCTTATCAGTCAGGACGATGCTGGGCATTCCTATTTAGAGCCAAGGGAGTGAACTATTAAAAAAAGCAGGCCTATACACCCTGTTGAAACTGCAGTGAATTTGCGGCCTTCATTCCGCAGTCCCACAGATCACTGCTACACTTCCTTTCCTTTCGAGGGACTCCAAGAATGGGATCAATGCCAAAGTGACAACTTTTTGATCACCAGAAGTACTTATTACTGCCTGTTGTCGAAAGGACTAGGCACTCCACCTTACATATCTCTGCGATCAAGACTCAATCAGAGTAGGATTCCAGACTCCCTCATGAAGGCAGCTGTCTGTTTAAGCGAATCGATTGCCCCATATAGTTTCTCTTCCAGGGAGGTGGGCGTGAACCACATTGCTCTTCTCAGGTCTGTGTACTGGGGGCAATCCTGTAGAACATGTTTTGTTGTCATATTGTCCAGTGTACAGTGGCATAGGCTGGTTGTACCTATTTTGAATTTGGTGAACATGTGATTCCTCATTCTATTGCGGCCAGTGCGTAGGCGAAGTATGATGACTTGATCCCTCCTTGATAGTTGATGGTATCCGTCACTCTCGTTATGCTTTGGGTGTTCTCGATGAAGAAGAAAGAATCCCGTTACGTGACGTGGCATTTAGGGAATACAGTGTGATGTGGCATTTAGGGAACACAGTGTGATGTGACATTTAGTGAATACAGTGTGATGTGGCATTTAGGGAATACAGTGTGACGTGGCATTTAGGGAATACAGTGTGATGTGGCATTTAGGGAATACAGTGTGACGTGGCATTTAGGGAATACAGTGTGACGTGGCATTTAGGGAATACAGTGTGACGTGGCATTTAGGGAATACAGTGTGACGTGGCATTTAGGGAATACAGTGTTAGTGTTCATATTTTCTATAGACCTTCTGCACATGTTAGTGAGGTAATTCAGTCGGTGTCTTGCCCATGCCGCATTTTTTTTACATAAAAATCCAGTATCAATTTGAAGCTGGGGGCAACCCATGGATCAGAATCGAACCTGATTTTTCTATCTAGGAGTCAAATTCACTAACCACTGCGCTACAGCGTCACTCACTCTGAGATCAGGTGTAATTGGAGGATTGGAGATGCCGATAACCGAAAGAATGATTTTAATGTGGTACTTTTGAGGGACAGACGAGTTTTAATTCAGTGCTACCAGTGACCATTTTAAATTACTTTCCACATGTTTAAACATCCAACATTTAATGCATAAATCACGATCAAAAACAGCATTGATAATCATGTCTCTAAACATCTTTCAGTCTTCTGTGCGGTTTCACCTTATGGCTTTTAGCGTGTGCTGAGAATGTAATGATAGGGACTGAAGTTACCTTTCCTTGTTTGGGAGATGAGATATTAATTTGGATGATTCCATTAGCACAGGTGGTTGAACAATTATGGATTTTAATTCGTTTGCAGTGATACCGGGGCCTTTCATAACCATAAGCCTAACCATCTTTCAGTCTATTCAGTTGTTTATTAATTGATTTTCCACAATCTACAATACCATTTGACCTGTGTTTTCACTCTTATCCCACCCTCCACCCCCCTTACGTTTTCCCCGCTGTCACAATCGCAGTTTCCAACCGTTGTAGGCTGACCATATTTTATTTGGAATGAACGCAGGACATTGAGACTGAGATAGCAAAATTAGGACACTGAGATTGCAAAAACGGGACATTAATAAGATAAAAAAGGGACATTGAGATGGCAAAAAAGAGACCGGAGGTATTAAGCAATATTATTTAGTCATGACAAAGTAACCTGATACATATTTTTTAAAAAAGAGGTTCAATTATGTACACACCTTTTAAATATTAAATTTGCCATTATTCTTTTTCATAGATAGACAGACGGAAGGACAGGCAGACACAGACAGACAGACATATAGATTTTCCACAGGAAAATGTAAGTAGACATTTAAGAAGGACAATATTTCACTATGATCGTTCCATTAATATTTCTTCCATGAAATCATATTACGCAACACATTTTGATCTTTCAACACGTTCTCATAAAACGGACAAAAAAAAAAGACTAAAAATTCTTCACATTTGACATTTGTATTGAAACAAAATTGATATTTTATTTCATTAAAACGATCGACAGTTGGGAGATATTTTTAATAAAAATGGGAATTGTTCTGTTCAAAACAGTGTGTGTATGTGTGGTCAGCCTTAACTGATTTCTGATTTCATGGTTTTAAAAAAAGTTAAATTCTTTGCTTCTGGTTTTTGGTTTTGAACATTTTTTCGTTAACTTTGCATAAATACCAAAAACACCGTTACATCAGGATACCAAAGAAAGTGATGATTATTTACTTTGTAGGTTTCAGGCTTTCTTCTTCTTTATCATTTCTTCACTCTCTCCTGTACCTATTCAGGTATTGAGTAGATACAACCTTTTAGTTCTCCCCCTTTCTGACAGCTTAAAACATTCCCAACGAATGTTGTTGTAGAGTTTCTTTGATTTTGTGGGTCCATCTTCCTCCAGAATGATGAAATTCTCAAAGAGACCAACACAAAAAGGGAACTCCTAAAAGTACATCAGAAAGAAACAATCGACATTTTTCGGGCACACCATGAGAAGAGAAAAGTTGGAATACTTGGTTACAACAGGCAAAATACAAGAAAAGAGAAATCGCAGACGACAAAGAGAGAAGGTACTAGATAGCTCGGTGTCATGGCATGGAAAACAGCAACAACAGAACTGATACGATGCACTGTTGATAGAAGACTGTTGACGGACATGATTGCCTACGCCAACCGATATGGCACATGATGAGTGGGTCCATCTTACCCTGGACCAACATATTTTCCGTTCTCTTATTTCATTGCATACTTGTATGATAAGAAATCACATCGCATTCTTTCTTTTTCTAGATGGCTTTTGTTGTCACCATTGCACAAATAATACCCGAAACAACGCTCACGGGTAAATAAAATACTCTTAACCTCATACAAGATAATATATACATTATTTGACTTAACCCCATACAAGATAATATATACATTATTTGACTTAACCCCATACAAGATAATATATACATTATTTGACTTAACCTCATACAAGATAATATATACATTATTTGACTTAACCCCATACAAGATAATATATACATTATTTGACTTAACCCCATACAAGATAATATATACATTATTTGACTCAACAACAAATTCACAACTTCCTCTGCCCAATGACGTTCGATCACCCACTGATTGGGTGTTCACCACCAGATTCCTTCCAGGCCAGTGCCTCTTTTAAAGTAAGATCCATTGACATCCGACTACTCCACTGCGCCTAATTGGTTTAGTCGAATCCAATTACTGGCGACCAGAAGCCAATCAAATTTCCAGGATCCTGCCCTACTGTCGGGTCACGTGATTCCAAGTTAAATATGGCATATCCACTGATCAGTGTAACGAGGTGTTGCACGGTTCAAAGATTAAGACACTGGTCCATATTTAGGCATGGACATCTGTTTTCACAGGTCTGAGACAGAGGGACATATAATTGAGAATTTTTTTTTATTTAAGTAGTTCGAAAATATAAGGATTTTAGGTCTACTTATTCCATAATTTATATTGTTCAATTTTATTTCTTGTTATTTTCAAACAGTGACATATTACGATTTGACAATGTAACGCCGTTGTTAATACAGTCGAACCTGTCTAAGGCGACCATTCACGGGACTTTCAAAAACTGGTCCCATAGGACAGGTGGTCCTGCCTCACAGGTTTCACATAATAAATAGAGCGATGAAAAAAATTTTATCCTAAGCACTATGAAAACTAACCTGCAAATCAGCGTAATCCATGAGTAGAACATAGTGCACATGTCGGTCTACAATAGCCACTGGTTGGACACTTTTCATAAAACACGATAGTTAAACACACAAAAATAAAACACACATACACAGATTCCACTTATACTGTACATGTATCACTTTTGACTTGAAAAAAAATCCAATATGGTAGTCTGTTGTTTGACAGATGAAATAAACGATAAGTTCAATTTTTCTCTCAAGTCCATGATAACGTCTAGTATGTCAGATCTCCCGTTTGTTATTGAATAGGTGCGCAGAAGCTCCAAAGCATTATGTGCATCTGCGATAGTGTATGTTTTCTCAATGTCAGTAGAATCTTGTTCGTTGTCTGATTCACTATTCACATCCTCAGCAGCTAAAATTGCAGTGGCAGGAAGATCCCAGTTTGTTTCTATTGTGTTGCAAGTTTGGAGCCCTGAATCAATCATGGAGATGTCTGTCAATTGTATCCAAACAATTCTTTTGAAAGGTTATCCAAAGCAGTAGAAATTGCAGTAGAAACAATTTGCACGTCGGTCTTTGATGCAGATTCCATGTGCGTCAGAGAATATGCGTGTGTTTCAGCAGGACAATGAAAACCTGCTTTACAGAAACACTTAAGGATGGTTGAGTTGTCCACTTCTTTCCATGCTGCAGCAATCCAGTAGACTACATCCAGTAAATTGACCTGTTTCATGAGTTCGGTTCCGGAAGCATCCTTGTTTGATTCCATGACTGTGATAAGATGTAGAAGCTGTTTTTGTCTAAACTTTAATTTAAATGTCTGAATGACACCCTGGTCTAGGGTTGAACTAATGCAGTTGTGTTGGGTGCAGAAACTGCAGCTTAACATTCTGTAGTTCGATCTTGGGATGACAGGTAGCGTTGTCAACAAATAAAATAATGTGGCGCTTTTTTTTCTGCATCTTACGGTCAAAACTTTTCAGCCAATCTTCAAATATAGCTGCAGTCATCCATGCCTTTTTGTTGTTTCTGTAAATCACTGGCAGTGTGTTTATGTTGATGTTTTTAAAAATCCTAGGGTTAGCTGCTTTCCCAATCACTAAAGCCGGTTCTCGTTCCCCAACATGTTAGTGCATAGCATCACTGTTATTCGCTCTTTGCTTTTTTTACCCCAGCGCATTTTTCTCCTTTGACAAAAAATGTTTTGTCCGTAGTCGCTTTGAAAAATAACCGGTTTCATCTAAATTAAAAATGTCTTGAGCAGCGTAACCATAGCATATCTCGGATAATTTAGAAGTCCAGTCAGCCGCAGCACTCATATCTGAATCACCGACTTCGCCACATTGCTTACCAAACACAAGATTGTGTCTTTTAATGAAGGCCTCTAACCAGCCGTTCGATGCTTTAAAGACTGAGTTTTCCAATTCTTTTGCAAACTGTAAAGCTCGTTCTTTGATCATCGGCCCAGATAACGGAATTTTTCGTGCAAGTGCTGATTGACACCATTTCCAACAAAGTGTATTTATGTCTTCATTTCCCGTTTTCCTGCTATTCCTTCTTTTCATACTTGGTGCATTATTTTCAAAGTCATTCATATACTCGGCTTTTCTCTTTAACGTACGTAAAATCTGTGTCTTTCCCACTCCAAACTGTTCTGCCAATAATCGCGAACTTTTACCTTGCTGATTTTGTCGAATCACTGATATTCGTTCTTCCAGCGTTAATGCTTTTGGTTTTACACTTTTGACACTGGCCATTTCCTATATTGTGTGTAACACTTTTAAAATCCACAAAAATAATTCACTGAGATACTGTACATGTACATGAATACACTCTAAGCGGGCAATGACTAATTCTTTAGTTAATTCCTGTAATTTATACGGGCCACGCAATGGTCTACTCTGGTCTAGACGGAACCGCGAAGTGATGTCACTTCACGAATCATAGATCTGTGTCTGCACCAGTATTGACTGATAAACGTAACACGTCCCACTGTAATCTGGGACTCACTAAATACGGGAAAACATCAACACCTGTAGACACCTGTGTCGATCGTTTATAGCTCCCAGCGAGACGAAGGACTGGCTGGTCGTCGTAAACGGGATAAATAACATTGGCGGCGGTTAATTAGCCTGGTCTCTGGTCGCGTCATACGGTGAGCGCCGTAATCAGTGTTAGCATATAGTAAAAACTCGGGAAATTGTAGACCCGGTCCTATAACCAGGGAAACGCTTTAAACAGGTGGTCCTAAGACCAGGTTCGACTGTATATGTTATTAAGCTTGTGTTATTTACGATAGAGGGGTGAATGTGTATTTTCTTGTGCCTGCTATCTATATTAATAATATTTATTTGCCACGGGAGGGAAAACCACCCAACTGGACTACCGACGTTCCGACAACCCGTGTTCGATTCCCGCTGAAAGCAGTGTGAGTTGTACACGAGGTTGGAAAAAAAAATACCACCGCGGTCGTCCCAGCCGCTGGCAGAAATGAGTACCAGGTATTACCCTGATAACTCGCATCGTGAGTTTCGATGCCTGAAACGACACTATCCAGAAATCTCCGAACATTTCTGGATAGGAGGCCGAGCACATATGGGTAGAAACTCGCATGCTAAGACGCCGGTTCAAGTCTCGTACTTGACCGTTACCTTATATACATACATATATATATATATATATATATATATATATATATATATATATATATATATATATATATATGTATATATATATATATATATATGTATATATATATATATATATATATATATATAATATATATATATTATTAATATAGATATATATATCTGTGTATTTTATATGGAAACTGTTCAGACTAATCAGCAGAAGGCAATCTGATCATCAGACGGGGTCCCGTCCAGAAGTGTTTCGGCCCTTAGCTCTAAAACTCTAGTGGTATAGGTCCACGTGGTCATAACCTCCTGCCACTTTTGAACTTAAAAGTTCACAAAATGTTGCGTATATGAAAGAAGGGACTGCTAATGGGTAAAAAATAATATTATTAGTAGTAGCAGTAATAATATTAGTAGTAGCAGCAGTAATATTATTAGTAGTAGCAGCAGTAATATTATTAGTAGTAGCAGCAGTAATAATATTAGTCGTTGCAGCAGTAATAATATTAGTCGTTGCAGTAATAACATTAGTCGTTGCAGTTATAATATTAGTCGTTGCAGTAATAACATTAGTCGTTGCAGTTATAATATTAGTCGTTGCAGTAATAACATTAGTCGTTGCAGTTATAATATTAGTCGTTGCAGTAATAACATTAGTCGTTGCAGTAATAATATTAGTAGCAGCAGCAGCAGTAATAATATTAGACTGCTTCAGTAATAATATTAGCAGCAGCAGCAGTAATAATATTAGTCGTTGCAGCAGTAATGATATTAGTAGTAGCAGCAGTAATAATATTAGTAGTAGCAGTAATAATAATTATAGTCGTTGCAGTAATAATATTAGTAGCAGCAGCAGTAATAATATTAGTAGTAGTAGCAGTAATAATATTAGTAGTAGTAGCAGTAATAATATTAGTAGTAGTAGCAGTAATAATATTAGTAGTAGTAGCAGTAATAATATTAGTAGAAGTAGCAGTAATAATAATAATAGTAGTAGCGGCAGTAATAATATTAGTAGTAGCAGCAGTAATAATAATAGTAGTAGCAGCAGTAATAATATTAGTAGTAGTAGCAGTAATAATAATAATAATAGTAGCAGCAATAATAATATTAGTAGCAGCAGCTGTAATGATATTATTTGTAGCAGCAGTAATAATATTAGTAGCAGCAGCTGTAATGATATTAGCTGTACCAGCAGTAAAAATATAAGTAGTAGCAGCAGCAGTAATAATATTAGTCGAGCAGTAATAATATTAGTAGCAGCAGTAATAATAATAGTAGTAGCAGCAGTAATAATATAAGTAGTAGCAGCAGCAGTAATAATATTAGTCGAGCAGTAATAATATTAGTAGCAGCAGCAGTAATGATATTAGTTGTAGCAGCAGCAGTAATAATATTATTAGTAGTAGCAGTAATAATAATAATAATAGTAGCAGCAGTAATAATATTAGTAGTAGTAGCAATAATAATATTAGTAGTAGCAGCAGTAATAATATTAGTAGTAGCAGTAATAACATTAGTTGTAGCAGCAGTAATTATATTAGTGGTAGCAGCAGTAATAATATTAGTAGTAGTAGCTGTAATAATATTAGTAGTAGCAGCAGTAATAATATTAGTAGTAGTAGCAATAATAATATTAGTAGCAGTAGCTGTAATAATATTAGTAGTAGTAGTAGCAGTAATAATATTAGTAGTAGTAGCAGTAATAATATTAGTAGCAGTAATAATATTAGTAGTAGTATCAGTAATAATATTAGTAGCAGTAATAATATTAGTAGTAGTATCAGTAGTAATATTAGTAGTGGTAGCAGTAATAATATTAGTAGTAGTAGCAGTAATAATATTAGTAGTAGTAGCAGTAACAATATTAGTAGTAGTAGCAGTAATAATATTAGTAGTAGTAGCAGTAATAAAATTTGTAGTAGCAGCAGCAATAATAGTAGTAGTAGCGGCAGTAATAATATTAGTAGTAGTAGCAGTAATAATATTAGTAGTAGTAGCAGTAATAATAGTAGTAGTAGCGGCAGTAATAATATTAGTAGTAGCAGCAGTAATAATATTAGTAGGAGAAACAGTAATAATATTAGTAGTAGAAACAGTAATAATATTAGTAGTAGAAAGAGTAATAATATTAGTAGTAGAAACAGTAATAATATTACTAGCAGAAACAGCAATAATATTAGTAGTAGAAAGAGGAATAATATTAGTAGTAGTAGCAGTAATAATATTAGTATTATTAGCAGTAATAATATTAGTAGTAGTGGCAATTATAATATTAGTAGCAGTAATAATATTAGTAGCAGAAACAGTAATAATATTAGTGGTAGAAACAGTAGTAATATTACTAGTAGTAGCAGTAATAATATTAGTAGTAGTAGCAGTAATAATATTAGTAGTAGTAGCAATTATAATATTAGTAGCAGTAAAAATATTAGCAGCAGAAACAGTAATAATATTAGTAGTAGAAACAGTAATAATATTAGTAGTAGTAGCAGTAATAATATTAGTAGTAGTAGCAATTATAATAGTAGTAGCAGTAATAATATTAGTAGCAGAAACAGTAATAATATTAGTAGCAGAAAGAGTAATAGTATTAGTAGCAGAAACAGTAATAATATTAGTAGCAGAAATAGTAATAATATTAGTAGTAGAAAGAGTAATAATATTAGTAGCAGAAACAGTATTAATATTACTAGCAGAAACAGTAATAATATTAGTAGTAGAAAGAGTAATAATATTAGTAGTAGTAGTAGCAGTAATAATATTAGTATTAGTAGCAGTAATAATTTTAGTAGTAGCAATTATAATATTAGTAGCAGTAATAATATTAGTAGCAGAAACAATAATAATATTAGTGGTAGAAACAGTAATAATATTAGTAGTAGTAGCAGTAATAATATTAGTAGTAGTAGCAGTAATAATATTAGTAGTAGTAGCAATTATAATATTAGTAGCAGTAATAATATTAGTAGCAGAAACAGTAATAATATTAGTAGTAGAAACAGTAATAATATTAGTAGTAGTAGCAGTAATAATATTAGTAGTAGTAGTAATTATAATATTTGTAGCAGAAACAGTAATAATATTAGTAGCAGAAAGAGTAATAATATTAGAAGCAGAAACAGTAATAATATTAGTAGCAGAAATAGTAATAATATTAGTAGCAGAAACAGTAATAATATTAGCAGCAGAAACAGTAATAATATTAGCAGCAGAAACGGTAATATTAATATTAGTCGTAGCAGCAATAATAATATTAGTAGTAGAAAACGTAATAATATTAGTAGTAGAAACAGTAATAATATTAGTAGTAAAAACAGTAATAATATTAGTAGCAGAAACAGTAATAATATTAGTAGTAGAAACCGTAATAATAGTAGTAGTAGAAACAGTAGTAAGAAGTAAGATAAACGAACCGAAAGACGAAAAATGATGTTCTTTAATAAAAAATGCTAAGCTATTGCACATTTTATTTTAGGGTAAGTGAAATTAAGGGGTGGTCACGCAGCCTCAAGAATATGGGATTTGAAGACAGAAGAACTGGATAGCAAGAGGCACAACATAGTGCAAAACAATACGCTAGGTAAAGAACGAAAAGTAGAATATCCGCAGCAATATCTCATCATCATCATTGAGTGCTGTGTCTGTCTGCATCGAAGGTTGGCTACCATGGAGCGCCATTCCGCTCTGACTTGTCCATCCTTTGATGTTACTTGTCCACTTTGGGCTTTGTCTGCCTCTGCTACTTTTACTTTGTATTTTCCCCTCCAAGATTACTTTTGGTAGGCTATTGTGACTTTTAACATGTCCCAATAATCTCATTTTTGTCTTGTTTGAATTGTAGAAAAGTCGTTTGCTTTTCATTATTAGTTGTTTTAAGACTTCATCGTTTGTTTTCTTTTTTTTCATCCAATTCTTCCTATTTCTCTATAAATTCACATTTCAAAGGCTTTCTATGTTGTTTTCTTGTCTAGTATCCATGTTTCTGCACCATACAGGAGTGTTGAGAAGATACAACATATTACTATTTTTAGTTTTAGCCTTGGTGTTATTTGTTTTATATATCTATAAAGTGTTAATTTTATTACCATTCTAGAATGTTACAAGTAATGTTAACAGGAACGAGAATATTCGCAGATTGTCGAAGCTTTCCATTTTGTACGCTCTATATGTGATACCGTATCAGTGAACTTGATACAGCACCTCCAATTACCCGTCATACCCAGGCCGGAAGTCAACCCCTGCTGAAGCGAGGCCAGACAAGTGGGCAGTCAGGAAGAGTAACCCTTGTTTAACAGCTGATCATGGCGCCATGTTGGAAATCTATAGAAATTAGATTTCAGGTTTCAGAGCTGGTAGTTTCCTTCTCAGACTGTGAAATTAGAGTGGAATAAAATTCTACCTAGACCTAATTTTGTGCTATCTACGGCGGAAAGAGACAGGAAGAGCGTCCATTTTCTGGACTATAAAAAAATAACGGGTTTTTT
Organism: Megaustenia siamemsis; assembly: GCA_032433765.1. NCBI lineage: Eukaryota > Metazoa > Mollusca > Gastropoda > Stylommatophora > Ariophantidae > Megaustenia > Megaustenia siamemsis. The sequence goes on from JAVIAB010000126.1 coordinate 25,739,395, forward strand.
TGGGGAAGGTTGTGATACATTCCTTTATTGTGTAGGCGTTCTTATTTTAAATATATTCTTTCCGTCCATTTATCCATCCCTCTATCCATCTGTCTGTCTGTTCTTCTGATTGTTTATTTGTCTGTCTATCGATTTATGTGTGTTCTTTCGTTTGTCGTGCATCTTATCTTATCTTATCATATCTTATCTTATCTTATCTTATCTTATATCTGCAAAATAGAGACTAGTGGAACAGTGTTGAAACAGATGTTGAAACAGATGGATGAAGTCCGATATTTGGGAGCTTTGTTGACCTCAGACGCAGGATGTACAAGAGGGGTGAGATGCAGGATGGCTGAGGCAAAGGCGGCTTTCCAGGAGGTGAGGAGGATGATGTGCGGTTCATTTTTGACAATAGAAACAAGAAAGAGAGTTCTTAAATGTTTTGTAGAGCCAGTCATTACATGTGGATGTGGGTCATGGACGATAGAAAAACAGACAAGAGAGTCACTGGAGTCTGTGGAAATGTGGTTTTACAGAAGAATGTTGGGAATACCATGGACGGCTAGGGAGAGTGATGAAAATGTTCTAAAGGAGGTCAAGGCAAAATGAGAGCTGATTTGCAATGTTTGGAAGAGACAATCATCATTTTTTGGCCATGCAATGAGAAGAGAACAGCTGGAGTGTATAGTAACAATTGGCAGAATGTCAACAACATGAAATGATAAATAACTGTCGAGATCGAAAGTTATGGACAGACATGATCACCTAGTCCCGTAGTCCCGGCACTTGATGATGATGAAGATTTTATATAGCCATATCTATCCGCTCATCTCTTTGCTCTACTATCGAATCGCACATGAATACATTTCTCTATCTCTCTAAGAAAGCAGAACAGAAAATGTAATCATTTTAAGTGTGGATTTGTTGAAGAATAGGAATAATTGGATGGAAAAAAGAAAACAAACGATGAAGTCTTAAAACAACTAAAAATGAAAAGAGAACTGCTAAACACAATTCAAATAAGACAAATGGGATTCTTCTAAAAATTTTGGAAGGGAAAATACAAGGCTAAAGAGGCAGACCAAGATAAATATGGACGAATAAAATCAAAAGATGGACAAAGTCAGCCGATGACGAAATATGCTATCAAAGCAAGGAGAAATGAAAAAAAAAATATATATATAGAAAAAACAATATAGTGAAAGCTTTACGTAACAAGACGACAACACGAACCTGAACGACGTTGCGGCTCAATAGGCCTTCAGCAGTGACAAACATACAACACACACAAAAATATGTATTTTTCTCGTTCACCAGCTTTTACCTCTGACGAAGTCCCTAGAGACTAGAAACTTAATTTTGCGTCTTAATCCATTTTTCCCTGGCAGCCACGTGCACAGGGGTCCCTCGCCGCACAGGCATATAACTCCATATTCGGAGCTACTCATATTTTTCCGTCGCTGAGTAATTGACATTTCAAGCCGGGCCTCACTGCTGCGACCAGGGGTGGTTGACGCAGAGAGAAATCATAGATAAAAATCCCATCCGGTGCAGCCGGGATTTGAACCCACAACCTCTCTGTCTCGAGGCCGGCAACTTGCCTAGAGACCAACTAGTCCCCAAATGTGTATTAAAAATGTTTCAAGTAATATATATATATATATATATATATATATAATAATAATTATTATTATTATGATAACGTTGTGCTACCAATGCCATACCTGGACCTTAGATGCAAGCACATTAAGAAAAATAACGTCTATATAGATGAAAAAGGAAAGAGAGATCGCGGACGACAAAGAGAGAAAATACTGGATAGCTTGGTGTCATGGCATGGAAAACAGTCAACAACAGAACTGATACGATGCACTGTAGATAGAAGATTGTGGAGGGACATGATCGCCTACGCCAACCGGTATGGCACATGATGATGATGATGATAGAGATGAAATGTGTCAGACGAATGACAGGAAACAGTCTGAGAGATAAGATCAGAAATGACAAACTGAGAAAAAAGCTAGGAATAGCCCACGCCATAGAATATATAAGGAAACAACAGATAAAATGGTTTGGTCACGTGACAAGGCAGAAAGAACAAAACAAAACACACCAAGCCTTCAACAAACGTTGTGAGAACACCAGACCCAAGGGTCGACCACGAAAAAGATGGATCGATGGAATATTAGAAGCACTAGGAAACATAACAGCAGCAGAGGCGAACAGAAGATCAAAAGACCGCAAATTATATCTCCCCTCGACGCTGAAAGGCAGATGAAGAAGGAAAGAGAAGAAGAAGATATATAATAATTTCAAACAAGAAGAAATAAAAAGAAAATTAAAAATAAAGACTTCTCTGTATAATCTGATGTGTAAGAATCTTTTCATTGCGTACGGGAATGTAATTATATACCTGAGCTTATTTCTGAGCTATCAAGCCAAGAGACAGAGCGGAATGCCGCTCTATAGTAGCCAACCTTCGATGCGGAGACGGCACTCAGTGATGATAATCTCTCTGTATTGTTTTCTATCTTTCAGTGTATTGATCTAACTTTTTTTCCCTATCGTTCGTTGGTCTGTCTGTCTGTCTGTCTGTCTATCGACCTGTCCAGCTATTTGTTTGTTACGTTTCTGTCTGTATTTTCGTCTGCCTGTCTGTCTATCGGCCTGTCCAGCTATTTGTTTGTTACGTTTCTGTCTGTATTTTCGTCTGCCTGTCTGTCTATCGGCCTTTCAGCTATTTGTTTGTTACGTTTCTGTCTGTGTTTTCGTCTGCCTGTTTTTATTATTTCATCACATTGATCTTCCCAACCAGCCGATACAAAAGTAATCAATAGTAAAGAGTCTTGTGCTTTTACTTGCCCATTGTTTCTTCAGTTATTCTAATACCTCCAAGTTTGCTTCTCTCTGTCTACACTTATTTTGGTGATTTCTGCAAAAGTCTGTTGAGCGATGTCCTTCAGTTAAATGACATTTCTATTCTGGGGAGACTGTACATTTTCTATCGTAGGGACTAATTGGTCTCGAGACAAGACGCCGGCCTCGAGACAGAGAGGTTGTGGGTTCAAATCCCGGCTACACCGGTTTGGATTTTTATTTATGATTTCTCTCAGCAGCAACCACCCCTGGTCTCAGCAGCGAGGCCCGGCTTGAAACGTCAATTACTCATCGACTGAAAAAAATATTAGTACCTCCGAAGTCGGAGTTATCTGCCTGTGCGACGAGGGACCCCTGTGCACACAGCTTCCAGGGGAAAAAAATGGATTAACACGCACAATTCAGTTCCTAGTCTCTAGGGACTTCGTCAGAAGTCAAAGCTGGCGAACGAAAAAAAAATTCTATCCACACAGGTCTGAATTCAGAACAAAAATACTATGACATTAAATGACAGATGTTAGTTAACAACGATTATCCAGGAAACTATAGCACAAGGAGACCTCGGTAGCCTAGTTGGGAAAACCACCCGACTAGCTACCGACGTTCGGACAACCTGTGTCAGATTCCCGCTGAAAGCAGCTCGTGGATCGTACTCGTGATTGAAAAAAAATGCCCCCGCGGGCGACCCAGCCGCTGGCAGAAATGGGTACCAGGGTTTATACTCCGGGAAGGTGAATGGCGCCTCGCTCGTGAGTTACGATGCTTGAGGCGACACTAGACAGAAGTCTCCGAACACTTCTGGATAGGCGGCCGAGCACTTATGGGTGAAAACCCGTGTGATAAGTCGCCGATTCATGTCTCGTACCTTTACTGTAGCTCAAGCAGAGTTCATTTCGTTCATTCCTTTTCACCAAATCCCTACTGGTTCCACGAAGCTTCGAATCTTATTAACTGCTTATAAAAATGAGATTAAGACATGGAATTATCACGTCCAGAACCATTTTGCTTATTTATTATAAATCAGTACAATTTGCATCCGGGTCTCTCCAACTGTACAGATTGAATGTACGACAATACTGTTGACAAGATTTAAACAAATGCGTTACTGCGCAGATTGTTAGCTACAAAACCCCACTTTGTAATAAATAACTACTCCACAATGTCAAATTTGATAGGACAGGGAAAATGCCAGTGTGTACTTCGGTCAAACCACGTAATCATATATTACTATGTTTTTTTTTTTTTTGTTTTTTTTTTTTGGGGGGGGGGGGAGGTGAGGGGCATTCCACCATTAGTAGTATAGTATTATTACTACCAGCTTTTACCTTTGGCGAAGTCCCTAGAGACTAGGAACTGAATTTTGCGTGTTAATCCGTTTTTTTACCTGGCAGCCGTTGCACAGAGGTCCCTCGCCGTACAGGCAGATAACTCCGTCTTCAGTGGTATTCATATTTCATATTTTTTTCCGTCGATGAGTAATTGACTTCTCAAGCCGGGCCTTGCTGCTGAGACCAGCTATGGTTGACGCAGAGAAAAATCACAAAATAAAATCCTAACGGGTGCAGTCGGGATTTGAACTCACAAACTCTCTGTCTCGAAATCGAGCTCTTGCTTCGAGATAAACTAGTCCCTCGTTCATTATGAACGCAATCATATAATTTGAATTATATTCTAAAGTGAACAGAACAATATGTGCAACGAAAAATTTTACTTCAAAACTCAAAATGGTTCCTTAGTAAAGTCTCATTTAGGGGTTGCGACGTCATGCGGCAGAGCAATAGCTCGTTCAACATGGTCGCTTCTCTGTCAACGTGAGCCATGAAAGAGAAACGGGGCATTTTTTTTTGTTTGTTTTTGGTGGTAAGATAATCATCATCATCATGTTCCATACCGGTTGGCGTTGGCGATCATGTCGTTCCGCAATCTTCTATCACCAGTGGTCAGATCAGAGGCTGTGAAACCTAAAATCGACAGAGGAAAGATTGTTGAGTATGGAGATAGTTGTTTTGAGTCCGGGAAGAGAGTATAAATGCTGGAAGGATTTAAAAGCGTCAGTAATATACCGCGGAGCGGGTGACCAGCTAGCCTGGCAGCTGAGACGATGACACAGCAGATCAAGCAGTGACAACGGGCGGGATACTATTGATGAGATTGCATTATAATTCAAAGGCGTTGCGTACACAAATGCCCTTAATAACCTCGGGTATGGGAAAGCGTTACTGCAAAAGACAAGAGGTAGGGTTCGATCCTAACCGACGGCTTCCGGGTTCACCCAGGCTTAAATGGGTAACGAATTTTTTCTGGGAAATTAAAGCGGCACGGGCGTAATACCGACCACATTACCCAAAAATCATGTGCTGAAGGTCTGTAAAATATATGGTCACTAACACCTTATTCCCTATACGCCACTCGGAGTGACGTTTACTTTTTTATGGGAAAGTGTTGGGTCCCAGAGGTGTGTAGATGAGGTACTGGAGACGATGTAAAATTAGTTAAGGGATGACTATAATATTGTTTCTAAGGAGCCTGCGCAAGTGATCACAAACACATTCCTGAACTGAAAAAAGACAGATCTCGGCTGAATGGATATTGCAATATTTAGACTGTAAAACGTATAAGGTAAAGTTGTTGAAAAGATTGCAAAAATAATCAGGAAATATCTACGAAACAGACATGTTCTCCAAAGCACGATTAAGTAAGACAGTTACGATCAAGCAGTCGTAACTTATAAAATGTATAAGTGTTTCCAGAAAAGAAGAACAGTAAACTGTAGTGACCTTGGATCTTGATGACGCTTACAACAGTGTCCAGAACAAGGGTTTTACTGCCCTCGTGACAGAGTACGAGGAAGATATTTGGCGCTACAATGGACATCGTCTAAGGCTTTTACCTGGACAGAGGCAACGTTGAGGTTTGGATCATGGATGTTAGGGCCTCTGAGTCTACCAACTGTACTCACACACGGATCCCGACTCGCACCAGTCATTTCAATTTACTAGCATTTAAAGGTAAGATTAGTCGCCACCAGATGTCATGTCCCTGGGAATTTTACCATATGTCAATGACATTGGTTATTTTTTTGGACTTCCGGGGAATATGGCGCCCTGTTCGCTGTCTTCTTCACAGATAAGTGCTGATTTTTAGTGAACTTTTCTGTTTATTTCTTTGTTTTTATTGATATTTGAAGGAATCATGTGATTGTACGCGCTTTCTATTTGATGTAAATCACTTTGCTTCGTTTGATTCATTGCATTTTGTTACAATTTCTTTATTTGATCACTGATACTCATCTTTGTTGTTGATTGCGCTATTGAACGCGTCAAAAAATGGCGGTTTGTTTTCGCCGGTCTGTCGTCAAGGACGCGTAATTCATTTAATTTGTAAAAGACTCACAGTGTATCCGCGTGCTGCAGAGCTATTTACTGGAGTTGTCCAGTTTATAAATTGGAAACGGGTTCTGGACCGTGCGACTGAGTAAGTACACGTGAGTCTAGACCATCAGCAGCATCGACGTTCAGCGACAAAATCATCTATGATGCTATGACAACGGTAAGTATTCAGATGCAGCCCAAACGACAACATCGAAGAAGGAAAACACGACAAGGTAAGCGTGGTGGCATTACACTGTCGAAGTGTGAGAGGATAGGCCTAAAGTATGTGCGCGTTACTTATTGGAATTGTGGGTCCGTTAATCAACGACGGCCCATTCTTGATAAGCTACTGTGCGGCGCCGATATAATGGTTTTGCAAGAAACTCTTCTTGGTGACAGGACAGTAAGTACTCCTGGCTTTCATTGTTTCTACAATAGGCGACACCTTGGGCAGGCCATCCTTGTGCGCAACAACATGGTGGCAACTGAGGTTGATATGTCTGAGTGGGACAATGTAGAATTTCAGGTACATGCGGTTAGGGTGCAGACCCCAGTTCATTTCGTGATTGTAAATGTGTATGCCTGTAATGGGAAGGTGAACATACAACAATGGCAGAATCTCTTCGATTTCGATGAAGAGAACGTCATTTTCTGCGGAGACTTTAATGCTAGAGGAAACCAGTGGGGTAACGTCATATCCAACAAGCAGGGAGAAGACCTAGAGATCGCACTAGTGTCAGTCGATTAAGTGTGCTTGAATGATGGAAGGCCAACAAGAATGGCCACTCGAACAGGGGACTCTGATAGTGTCATAGACCTGGCACTGGTGTCTTCCACCTTCGCACTGCATTGCAGGTGGAGTGCACTGGGGTTCCACGGAAGTGATCACTACCCATGTGTCCTCCTAATTGAGAAAAGCAGAAATAGAAGCCAGAAAAGAAAGCTCCACACATTCCACTACGAGAAAATAGACCAGGACGTCATTAGCAAAATCAGACATAGGAAACAGAGCACCCCTCGTAGGAGGCACGAGCGATGGACGCAGCCACCTTGGTGGAACGTAGATGTCGAGGAAGCTTGGCGGAGCAAGAGACAAACGGTCAAGACATGGCAGAAAGTCAGAAAAAAATGGAAGAACACAACCCGAGATCTTAAAGCGTCTGAAAGTAGAGTTCGACCAAAAAAAGATGCACTTTAAATTATGTGCTAAGCAGGCTAAGGAAGCCAAATGGGATGACTTCTGTAAAAAAGTGTTGTCAGAAAAATCGCTAGCCACATTCTGGCGTCTTCATCAGAGCATGAATGACACACCACGACACAGAGGCATACCAGACTTTCAGAGCACAGGCCGAATATGGCACAAATTTGATTAGAGCAAAGGGAAGGCCCTGATTGCATTGAGCAGACGGACCAAAGAAATGAGGCTGTAAGAATGAGGATACGGGGATAGCTGTCAAAATTGTGTAAGGATGTAGTGCTGGAAGAAGATCTCACAATCACAACCGATACCATTCTCACGACACTTAAAAGGTCACACAACACTGCTCCTGGTCCAGATGATGTTCGGTACGATGACATAGGCGATTTAGCTGACGACGACTTGACAAAACTGGCCAATGAGTTTAATGCCAGCATTCGGAGTGGCCAGATTAAGGAAGAGTGGCTACACAGCTACTTACTACCGCTACCGAAGGCAAACAAGGACCATTCTCAGATCAGTGCCTACAGAATCATCACAATGCAGAACACTGCGGGCAAGCTGCTGGAGAAAATAGTTGCCCGTGTCCTCACCTGTCATCTTGAACAGAAACGCGCATTCCCACCCACACTCGGAGGTTATAGATATAACAAAGAGACATGGCTCAACGCGGCAGTCTTTGCTTATGACGTCTTCGAAGGCTTCCACAGACGAGAGGAGACATGTGCTGCTGCTATAGATCTGGAGGATGCATACAACAGGGTACCATTTGAATAACTCATGCATATGCTCCTCAAACTGGCGGTGCACCCTTTCCTCATTAGATGGATCGCCGCGGCACTGTTTCAGAGGAAGGTGATAATCAGATGTGGAAGTTGGTTTTCCGAGCCAACATCTATTTGTCCAGGGCTGCCACAAGGCTCACCATTGTCACCAGTTCTATTTAACGTGTACACAATAACGATCACGGAACAGTTGCTGGATGGGAGGGGAAGAACTATGACTTTTGCTGATGAAATTCTGGTATATCGACTGGGAAGAGATAGGCGGGGAATCGCCTCCACAATGCAAGACGAACGATCGCATTTCTTCCTGGTGTGGGGTTTCAGGTGCCTTGGTTAATCCTAATAAGCATCAGTTTCATGGTTCTCCCTTAACAATGATATCGTTAATACGACAACACCGGTAGTACGAATGTGAGCTGATAAAGTGACCAGGGACAAGTTGATGACATACCTCGGAGTTAAGTTTGATCACAGCCTGTGTTTTCGGGACCACGTCGATCATGTGATAACAAAATCCCACAAAGGATTAGCCGCCTTGAAGGTCATGGCAGCTGCCACCATCGAGCAGAGGCTACTTACTCTTCTATTCCAGGGATTAGTCCTCGCACCAATCGAGTATGCCCTGGCAATTCTTACTGTCAGTACGACTCAAATTGATAGGCTGGAGAAAATACAAAATGAAGCCATGCGCATTATCTTGGGATGTACAGGGGACACTCCCTGTGTAGCAATGAGGTATCTTCTTGACTTTCCAACAATGGATGACAGAATCAAGATCTGGAGAGCACGTGCATACCTGAAGATTAGTACAGATAAAGAGCATCCATTGCACCACGTGCTCAACACAGGGAAAGGTGCCAAGCTAATAAGAGGCAAATCATGGGTGGGCCGAGCAGAAGATGTCATCAAACAGGTCTGTGGGCTTACCAATATCAGCGTTGGTGAGGAGTGGATACCGGTGCCTACGTCATTCAAGGGGACTTAGTCGTGTATTGTCACACTCGACAGGAAAAGTAGGGAACAGAACCCGGTCGTGGTTAATGCTGAGGTCAACGGTCTCATCTGCAATAACACCGCTGAGTAATATGCAGTAATCTATACAGACAGATCTGTAAGACGACACCAAAGAAGTGCATGGGCATTTACAGCACGCTCGGCAGGTAGAATAGTCTACGAAGACATTGGTGCATACGTCATGACCACGAGTAGCATGACAATGGAGGTGATGGCAGTGACCAAGGCATTCAAATGGTTAGAGTCACAAGACTACACCCACGCATGTATACTGAGTGATTCGATGAGCATGATAAAAAAAGGGGAGGCGGGCTCTGTACGCATGCAATGGGTAGAGTCGTTGCAGAAATCCAAAATACGTAAGGTCACCTTTGTCTATGTCCCTGGACATGCGGGAGTACGAGGAAATGAAAGAGCGGACAGGTTGGCTAGCTGCGCTGTCGTTGAGGACGGGCAACGAATGGATCGGGCGGACATCATCAATGCCCTCCGAGATGCGGGAAGAGCACATGACTTCGACAAACAGAGATCCACGTCACTTCTTCGGATGATGGAAATGGGAGTTAAGATGGGCACAGCCAGAAATGAGAAACTTAGTGGCCGTGTAAGAAGACTTATCAACCAACACAGAACTGGAGTCGTCAGTCGCCGGACACTGCGGGAATTGCTGAGGGGGGGATCTGAACACCTATGGACATGTTCGGAGTGCAATGATGATGACCCGCAAATAACTCAATAACTCAATTGGTTATTTGGTTATGGAAGCCTCGGTATCATTACAAACGAATTAAAATCCATAATTGCTCAACCGCTCGTGCCAGCGTAATCATCCGAATTAATATCTCATCTCCCAAACAAAGGAAGGTAACTGTAGTCCCCATCGTAGCAGTCTCAGCACACGCCAAAAGACATAAGGCGAAATCGCGCAGAAAGTGAACACAGCCAACTGTTTCCTGTCATTCGATATCATCATTCATCGTAAACAACGGGAATATCGAAACAGGATCAAAACGGATGAGACACACCATGGTGTGCACAGAGCACTTAACTCAGTGGCTTCTGCATCAAGCCGTACTTGGAATATAAGGAAACTGCAACAAGAAACACTTTTCAAGCATAGCCTTCAATGGTTCCTGCCGCGTATCCACCATATACCAGAAGTTCACGTCCTCTTGAAAATGATGATCGTCATATTTTTTTTTCAATGTATAGCGCTTGATGATGTTAGGCCATCTTTGTTGACTCCAATTCCGAACATATAGACACACAGTTAGTCGTCAGATTATCCCCGTCGCACATCAAACAACAGACCGTAAGATTAGCGTACATATGGGGATATGTCAAGAAACACGTCCTTGACATTGTTACATATGAGGATATATCAAGGACGTGCCGATACTTAAATTATCATGTCCAAGTAAACATGACTAGATTTATTGGTTAAATAATTTTAAAAAACTATCTTTACGACACATAGTACCATCCATGGTGTATGTCGGGGGCACATGATAGAACCTGAGGGATAAAGGCCGCTAGGTCAAAGCAGTCGCCACGACGTGTGAGACTCATGATTTTTATTTTACCCTGATAGAAAAAATCCTTTCTGTCTACCGCGAGTTTCGAACACCGTACGTCAGCTTTTCAGCCAGCGAAACAGTGGTTTTAGCCGCACGACCACGCGCACCTCATTTATTGGTTGCTGTGTCAAAAATAAAGCTGAGAAATTACCATGCAATGCCAAGCTCTTACGTTGTTCCGTGAACAATATAATATGTAATTGTGAGCTGCCTGAAATATTGTGGACTGATGTACCCTTAGAATGACGTCACTTGAATCAATTTTAACAAGTTCTATTTAGAAAGTAGGTCGACAACATGGCTGAGAGAGCTAGAAAGGGATTAATGCTTTCAAGATAATGCACCTGGACAGGCGTTCAGTAGCAGATGGGTGTGCAGTAGCGGATGGGTGTTTAGTAGCGATGGGTGTTCAGTAGCGGTCGGGTGTTCCGTAGTTGATTTTTGTTGTTGTTGATGCAGACTTCGAAGCTTTCTGCTTTTGACAACAAATGCCTGCGTCTCCTCATAATGTCCTAAATTCAGATAACATGTTTGAAGGGAATCCAAAACGTGATACACCAGTGACGGCTACGAGATACTTACTGGTCTTTTCCAGTATTATTAGAGTCACGGTCACCATTAAAGACTCTAAATTGAACATTTATGGTTATAGAAGTCATCTGTTCCCCGTGTAGTGTATTAGAGCACGCTACAGTCAGGCGCATGTGAAGATGTTTCTTATCGTTGTCATCAAGATTGATGTTCCCCTGTTCTCAGACTGGCTCGCCGATAAGGGAGAACCCAACAAGCGTTGAATATTGTGAATGGTGGAAGATGAGGAAACATTACACACTGTCTGTGATATCGGGAACCTGTCAGTTATAGGAAAATGCATGAGGCCTCCTACCTTGCAAAAGTTCATCGAGAGCATATTCCAACTGGGCAGGGATGTCATACATATTCAGGCTCATGACATCGATCAGAATCATACCCAACCACAAGATCATGTTATCTTGAGAGATCCGTTATAAGAGTACAAAGGGACGGTTAGTAGGGGTTTTTATTTACAAATCTCAATGCAAAATCAGTTTACAGAAGTCTTGATGCATATGGAGTCGCAACGAGAGTGTGTTTTGATTGTCATGATGTTACATTTTGAAATCGGAATCAAAGTCGCAAGCTTGGGTACACGTATATGTATATATATATGAGATCATTATCATCAGGTACCTGCTGGCGTAGGTGATCATGCCTCTCCACAACTTTCGATCTCGGCAGCTATTTATCATTTCTGTTGTTGACCTTCTGCCAGGCCATTCTCTTAAGCTGTATGGTATTTTTTCTCTTTGCTTCCTTCTATCTCTTCGTCCCTCAATTTTCCCAGTTGTTACAATATATTCCAGTTCTTCTCTTCTCATTACATGGCCAAAAAATTGATGATTGTTTCTTCCTAATATTGGAAATTAGCTCGTTTTTTGCTTTGACCTCTCTCAGAACATCTTCATTTCTCTTCTTAGCTGTCCATTGTACTCTCAACATTCATCTGTAAAACCACATTTCTACAGACTCCAGTGATTTACTTGTCTGTTGTCCTTTTGTCCATGATTCGCATCCATATGTTAAGACTGGCTCTACGTAACATTTAAGAACTCTTTTTCTTGTTTCTATTGTCAAAAATAGATTGCATAGTATCTTCCTCATATTTTGGAAAGCTGCTTTTGCCTGAGAAATATATATATATATGAGATCATCCTAGAAACATCAATCGTTAAGTAAAATTAAATGTAAAGTACGAGACTTAAATCAGCATACGAGTTTCCACCCATATTTGTTCGTCCGCCTATCTAAAAATGTTCGGAGACCTCTGGATAGTGTCGATTAAAGCATCGAAACTAACGATGCGAGGCAGCATTCCTCCCCTTCCCAGAGTACTACCCTGGTGCGCATTTCTGCCAGCGGCTGGGTCGACCGCGGGGTTATTTTCCAACACGAGTATAATTCACACTGTTTCCTGCGGAAATTAAACACGAGTAGTCCGAACATTGGTGGCCCAGTTAGGTGCTTTTCCCAACTAGGCTACCGAGGCTTCCAAATATCGTTGAGTCATTCAAGAAAGATACTCACAGTTAAACTCCTTTCCCTCTGTTCTCTGTTATGTTATCATTGACCATCAATTCATCCACATCATGACTATTAATATAATTGATTTATGAACCTCTTTTAAACACGTAAATTCAAGAAGGTCTAACTTCTGCCTGTTATCATTTTGCGTTTGCACTTAAATAGCAGCTCTTAGCTGCTTATTTTGTTTAAAAAAATGTGGCTAAACAGTTTTCGCTGGTTCTTCTTCTGCCTCTTTTCTTCCTCATCTGCCTTTCAGCGTCGAGGGGAGATATAATTTGCGGTCTTTTGCTCTTCTGTTCGCCTCAGCTGCTGTTATGTTTCCTAGTGCTTCTAATATTCCATCGATCCATCTTTTTCGTGGTTGACCCTTGGGTCTGGTGTTCTCACAACGTTTTTTGAAGACTCGTTGTGTTGTCTTTTGATCTTTCTACATCTGCGTCTTCTGTGTATTTCTCTGAGCATAAAAACATGTATCCCTTACCGACCTGCTGAGCCAGTCGTAAAAGTTCGCTGGTTAGTTTTTATTAAACCCACAGTAGACGCTGATCCATTTCAGTAAGATTTTTGGTTTCGAACTGGGACGGGCATCCAATTAGCGATGATGACAACATTATCTTTTTTTTCCATTTGAGAAGTTTATAATTAAATGCTTATATTTTAAACCTAAAGAATTTAAGAACAAGACCTTACAGGGAACTCTCTTTCACCACGTGACTAGAATACCATCAAAATGCAATATATTTGAACGGCGCGAATTGAGAAAATATCAGTGTCTTCTTCTACTTCTTCTACCTTTTCAGCTCCCAGTGGAGCATAGGTCTTCAACAAACACTTTCCAAGTCGTTCTGTTTTTTGCCATTCTTTTAAGATCATTCCATGTCTTCCCCCATCATCTTCATCTCTGCTTCTTTCTGTCTTCTCCAAGAATTCCTTGGTCTTCCTCTTTGTCTTTTCCCCAGGGGTATTCCAAAAAAGGGCCTGTTGTGTAATACTCTCAGTCGGCTTCCGTAGTGTGTGTCCTATCCAGCGCCATCGTCTTCGCTGTATCTCTTTATCCACTGGTGTTTGACTGATACATTTCCATAATTCTATGTTAGTGATTTTGTCCTGCCATTTCCATCCTTTTATTCTGCGTAAGCATCCATTAATGAAAGTCTGTATCTTCGTGATTGTCAATTTTGTTATTCTCCATGTTTCACAGCCATATAATAGGACCGTCGTAACATTTGAGTTGATAATTTTTATTGTTGTATTTAACCTATTTTCTTTGGATTTCCATATGTTTCCCAGTGCAACGAAAGCTCCTCTTGCTTTTGATATCCTTATTTTGGTATCATTTTCTGTTCCTTCCTCTTTATTTATATTACTACCCAGATATATGTAAGAGTGTACGTCTATTGTGCTTTTTAATTCGCACCAAAAATGACAATCTCATTCATAAATGGTCATGAAAATGTTATTGTTATTTTTCAATGTGATTAAATTGGCATGAGTTGTGTCAATTTGAATATATTTTTCATGATATGTTATATTTGGTGTTGTCTATACACGCATATATCTTTATGTATTGTACGCACACACACGCAAGCATACATACTAGCACACACACAAGCACACACACACAAGCGCACACACAAACACACACAGGCACACAGAAGCACACACACAAGCACACACACAAGCACACACAAACACACACAACACACACACACACAAGCGCACACACAAACACACACAGCCACACAGAAGCACACACACAAGCACACACAAGCACACACACACAAGCACACACACACAAGCGCACACACAAACACACACAGAAGCACACACACACAAGCACGCACACAAGCACACACAAGCACACACAAAAGCACACACACAAGCACACACACACACACAAGCACACACACAAGCACACACACAAACACACACAAGCACACACAAACACACACAAACACACACAAGCACACTCACAAGTACACACAAGCACACACACAAGCACACACGCAAGCACACACAAACACACACAAACACACACAAGCACACTCACAAACACACACAAGCACACACACAAGCACACACGCAAGCACACACAAACACACACAAACACACAGGAGCACACACACAAGCACACCGACGAAACCGTTATTCCCGAACATTATAAAATACACCACATAACCAAACAAACGAAAGACAGCAGATCTTTAACAAAATTGGCGTGACTGTCATCATGTACAAAACTGTGATGGAAAAAGAGCACATGAAAAAGAGCACCTATGTGTTCATCCGATGTGCAGTGACGATGATCCTAACACAAAACATACACACACGCACACACACCCACACACACACACACAAATAATAACTTTAACTTCCCTGCCCCCATATGTGATTGATATGGTGAAGTGAAGTTTATCATTTCACCACATATGGTACTTTCCTAACAATTTACTAGTCCAAGAATTGTTTCTCTTGATCAAATTATAAACTAATGATATTCTAACATCAACTTCTGTTTGTTCTCCTGTCTAACCGTTTGTTCATTATTCTTCCCTTCTTCCATCTGACTTCCCGTCTCTCAGCTTTCGTTATATTGATCGGTATATCTATCTTCTCTTTCGCTAAATTCTGATATCTCCCGCCGGTTCATAAAATAATAATTCATTATTATAAAGCTCGCTCGGCCTATTCCTCTATTTCTCTGAGCGCCTGTCACTCCTTTCTTCCATCTGGCTGCCTCCTCCTCTGTCTGTCCATATCGATCCACATATGCAAATCTATTTCGTCTTACCTCACATTTCGAACTTTCCCACAATCTCTTAAAATAATAACTCATTAATATAACCCCAATTTGTTCTTACGTCGAGCCGTTCGCAAGTTCTTCTCTTTTTTTTTTTTCCAGTCGCGTATGTCACAGTTGTTCGTTAAAGTGTAAATGTGGTATTTTAGTGATGGTTCTAGAAATTTGGAAGAGTTCTTATGTGAAAGAGCCCTGACTTGCAACGTTCACCAAATATTTTCCGTTTTGCAAGGATTTCAATTTAATTTGTAAGGATTTCCATTTAATTTGTACGAATTTCCATTTAATTTGTAAGGATGTCCATTTATTGTGTAAGGATTTCCATTTAATGTGTAAGGATTTCTATTTAATTCGTAAGGATTTTTGTAAACATTGGATTTGTAAGCCTAAACATGTCATTTATGCGGGAAAACATACCATTTGTGTGACTCTGCATTTTTCTTATTTAAAATGTATATGGATGTGCAACAATAGTTCTACTTATACAAACGTTAATCAATCAAATCATAAATAAACCTACACTACATTTTAAATTGATTATAAGTACAAAGGCTAAAACATAAAGCACTCTGGAGACAAATAATAATAAGTGAATATTATTATAGAGGGAAACTTCCGAAGCGATAACTAAGGGAATCATAGGAGGAGGATGTATGTATTACAGCACTAAGAAAAAATGACAAATAAACGACAACCAGAAAAAAAAAACAAAGAACAATATATGGTCCTTAGCTAACTAAAGAAATTAGATTTTTCTTAAAAAGATCATGCCTATAGCATAAGGTTACAATCTTTTTTCTTTAATTTTTAATTCTATTAATTTTTTTTTGTTAACTGAGTGGCAGTGTTCCCTATCGTTCGGCTTCTCGTGGCAAGGCGCAGTGCCATGTTGTACGGGTTCGGTCCTGCTTCGGGCCATATATTGTTTTTCGTTTTTTCTCTGTTGCTGTTTATTTGTCATTTTTTATGAGTGCTGTAATACATACCTCTTCCTCCTAAGAATCCATAAAACACGCTACAATGAATACAAGTAATCAATGTACTTCAACACAAAGCAATAGCTATTATCACCAAGGAACATCTTACACAGAGTATATTCATTTCAACATTGTGCTACAAATGCCAAGCATAGTCATTTACGACTAAGTACAAAAGAAAGCTTGAGAAACCAGAAAGTTTAGAGTAACCAGAAAAGACAGAATCAGAAATGATATTATAAGAGAAAATGTAGACAATGAACTAATCCTAAACTACATACAGAAAGAATTATATTAATTGGTTTTCTCATTTACAAAGAAGGCCGTGTGATTCCTTACCATACAAAGCATGTATTAAAAGAGGAGAAGGGGGAACAGCAAGAGGCAGACCCAGAGTAAGATGGACAGATAACATCAAAGAAACGCCACAACAGCATCAACTGACAATGAGTGAAGCCGCCGAAGGGGCGAGAACCAGAACTTTGCACCTCTCTCAACACTCGAACGAGTTCAAAAAAAGAAAATAAAGAAAGGCAAAGGAAAGAAATAAAAGTGTAGTTTTATTTTTTAATTAAAATGTATTAACGGCAACGCTGATCTAGTATAATCCAGAAGATGTAGTCAAAGTGTGAACTGCTTGTGAATCGTCAAGAAGGCAAAACGCTGAGGATCAGTCAGATATGTATACCGGGTTCTGTGGGAGAAAAAAAAATTAGAAATAATAAAAAAAAAAGGGAAAAAATATAAAGAAGAAAATATAAAGGAAAAAAATATAAAGCAAAAAACATAAATAAAAAAATAAAAAAAAACGGTATGGTTAAAGCTTTACGTAATAAGTGGACAACATAAATTAGAACAACGTTTCGGCTCAATAGGCCTTCAGCAGGAACAAACATACAACATACACAGATATGTATTTAAAATAAAAAATAACAAATAATTTTAAAAATAATAGTAATTTAGAACTGCAATGAGAAATAAAAATAAAAAGGTCTTCCCTGGAAACTGTGCTGTGGTCAACAGAAAATGAGCACCACGTTAAACACGCGGAGTTCGTGTGCACGTGCAAAAGTGAAAATGTGCGCACACAGTACGAATAACCAGAAGATCCCACACACAGGTTCGTGTGCATACACAAATCCTAAAGAAGAGATCAGAAGAACAACAGGTACACGAGAGGAGGAAAAATTGAGATGTCACTGAGTGGGGTAAGAGAGATAGGGGACAACCTATATGAAAAATGTGAGACAAATAATAATAAATGAATAATATTATCATCATCATCATGTGCCATACCGGTTGGCGCAGGTGATCATGTCCCTCCATAATCTTCTATCTACAGTGCATCGTATCAGTTCTGTTGTTGAATGTTTTTCATGCCATGACACCAAGCTATCCAGTATTTTCTCTCTTTGTCGTCCGCGATCTCTCTTTCCTTTTATTTTGCCAGTTGTAACCAAGTATTCCAACTTTCAACTTCTCATGATGTGCCCGAAAAATGTTGATTGCTTCTTTCTGATGTTTTTTAAGAGCTGCCTTTTTGTGTTGGCCTCTTTGAGAACTTTCTCATTGGTCTTTTTAGCTGTCCAGGGAACTTTCAACATTCTTCTGAGAAATCCCATCTCTGTGGCCTCTAATCGTCTTTTCATTTGTTTGTCTACTGTCCATGATTCGCTTCCATAGGTCAGAATTGGTTCTATATAGCACCGATGAACTCTCTTTCTCATTTTTATTGACATAGATTTGTTGCATAAGATATATTATTATAGAGGGATATATCAACCCTACCGTGAGATACTTGTCTTAATAGGAAATTACAGAAATACAATTTATTCCCGAGTTGTGATTGTAACCCTATGCTATAGACATAAGAACACCTGCGTGAAAGATATCGCCCAGGATAGCTATTTTTAATTAGTTAGCCGAGTTGGCACTGTTCCCTAGCGTTCGGCTTCTCGTGGCAACGCGCAGTGCCAAGGAGTACGGGTTCGATCCTGCTTCAGACCATATATTGTTCTTTTTTTATGTTGTTGTTTATTTGTTATTTTTTCTGAGTGCTGTAAAACACTTCCTCCTATGATTCGATGACAAACATAAACACGTCTGGTCTTTCTCCGTTTGTCTGATTTTGTTGGTCAGGTGTGTAAATCTGCCTTTTTAAAAATATGCTAGAAATGACTTTAACGAAACGTCTCTGAGAACTGGTTTTTTTAAACCTCTGGTTTTAAACCGTTGTCACCTATATTGAGAGTCGAAGGGATGAGAGGATTTTCCCGAAAGCACCCCAAGCTTGTGACGTCTTCAGCTATGTTAGATATAGACAGATGACGTCATTTAACCCGCAACTACCCCTGCTCACAATGCTGAAAACGTCACAACATTTGGGTGGCACTCCCTCAGCGGGCGAGCATTCAATATAGGTGGTAATTGTCTAACATGTAACTGTGCTTGCACTAATGTTCTAGTTCTATGATTTGAGTCAATGGCATTTTCATACTAATAAGATATTTTTAAAATGTTTCTAACCTCTCAGTTGATGTTGTAGAATACACAATTTTCGTCTCACTATAAATGACTATTTAAAAATAAAAGTTGAGTTTTCATGAGTCATTTCAATGTGATATATATCGCTTATTTTGAGACGATACTTATACCATGAGTTACAATAAGTCACTCACTCACTGACTAACTCTCTCACACACTTAATCAAACACTCACTTACACATTTATCTACTAACTCATTCATAATTTACTCACGCCATCAGATAATCACACTCTTAGTGAGGAGGGAATACGATCACCTATGGAGCTGTTCGACCTGTACTGGGGATGACCTGTAGACTACGTAACCAGTTGAGTAACTAACCAACCAACAACCTAACTAATTAACTAACTGCGCCCAAACTGACCAAAGGAGCCAGGATGACAATAATCCTAGCAGTAGTCTTATCACTGATATAGAAGACCTGGTGTACTTGCGATCAATATGGCGGATAGGCGGCAGGAATCATAGAGGCTCAGAAATGTGTTCCGTATTGCAGTTTCCCGATGTTGCAAGTCCGGCTTGCTGCCGGATCTACCGGGTGTAGTGCTATGTGCACACTGTGAGCTGTTTTTTTTTCATCCGGATCGAGTTTTGATATTTCAATTGCTAACCATGAATGATGGTATCGTATGACGAAGGACAGTTCAGCTGCGTTCACTTTCGGTGCCGCTTGGCCTTATGTCTTTTAGCGTGTGCTGTAGCTGCTAAATGGAGATTGGCAGCTGCCTTTCTTTGTTTGAAACATTCAATGAGCTGAGTTTTAATTTGAATGATTACACTGGCACGGGTGGTTTAGCAATTATGGATTTTAATTCGGTTGCAGTGATACCTGAGTCTTTGACTAACCATAACTATAACCTAGTATTGCTTTAGAGCAAAATGGCGCTCCATGGTAGCCAACCTTCGTTGCGGAGACGGCACTCAATGATGATGATGATGAGTATTGCTATACTTCCGCGAGCGATTTTTAAGTTCTACTTTCTCCAGGAATGCACGAAAGATCACGAATACATTTATTCTCCTCACATCATCTTCCAGAGTCTTAAAGTAACTGGTTCTTGTTGATCCAGCGGCAATAAAGGAAAAATCACTAAATCATTAAATGAATAAATCATTAAATCAATCAATCAATTGGGCTCTTATATTTCCTTGAGGGAGAATTCAACAAAAAATTTGAAAAAAATGGTATGGTAAAAGCTTTACGTGATTTGTAGACAACACAGATTTGAACGACGTTTCGGCTCAATAGGCCTTCAGCAGGAACAAACAAACAACACGCACACACAGATATGTAAGTAAATAAAGCTAATCCTACACAGCTAACTAGTAACGAAACATCCAAAACAAAATAATTGAAACTGAAATATTTCCTTGACCCTGGGCGAACAAAGTAGACAAAGGCAGATACACGTCATGCCTTGTCCTATAGAAAAGCAAACAAGTCCTCCGCTTCGTACGGTCCCTCGTCATTCACCACAGAGTGCCCCAGGTCTGCTACAGTACTAGTCTACGTTTCTAATGTTCTTCATTATATTTTGCTTGGTTTGAATCTCTTTACAATGTTATAAATAATGACAGAAAATAGAGAGAAATAGAGAAGTTTGACGAAGTCTCTCATTAGTGCAAAACAAACCTCCATGTTTATGGAATGAAGAAAAAGAAGATTACGAATCTCTTTAGTTTTCTCTAAAAATTCAATCATTTAAAAAAATTCTTGTGACTGATTTTTCTTCTCTTCTCAGCACATGACCCATCCAACTCCAGTATCTCCCTGATATCATTGTGCAGCTATGTAAATCTATTAATCCATTATCTAAATGTTCTTTATATTTCAACAATGACCTTATTTCACTTAAATCATAACAAGAGCTCGTCTAGTTGATGTTATCATTTCCTTCCTTTCAACTTCCTGTAGCAGACACGTAAACGACAGAACAGCAACAAAAAGTCATTGACACGTGAAGGATTAGCTTTGAAAGCGACGCTGACAGAAGACAGTATTATTGCTGGCAGGAGCAGACCCAATAAAAGCCCGACCCGACACAAATGTGACACTAGACAGATCGCGAACATAGAAACACAGGGACCAGCAAATTAAATTATACAGCCATCAGACTGACTTACACGCTGTAGCTACAAATGTGGTGAGTGCGTGCTGTAGCAGCTAATAGGGCGTGTATTTGGAGCATTTTCATATCACAAATAGCTGTTTTATTTGATAACATCCTGCTTTTTCCACCTCTAGAATGATCAACATTTTTTTTTTGGCAAACAAATAACGCGAAATGGAAATGATTATTTTCGTTCCTCTTCATAGAGGTTAAAAAGCAGAAATATAATAAGACATGAAACAAACATACATGAAAAGATGAATAAAGAAGATATGCGAATTAATCAGACCAAATATTTTGAAAATGTAAAGAGATTTGATATTCTGTTGAGTTTAGCCATACAAGGAAATGGCCTATGAAAGACGATAAAAACAGAAGTGCCATTATCAATAGAAAGCAAAGTGAATGAGAGATGCAATATCTAATGCTGTTTTTTGGACTGTGATATAATACATTTATACATATGTATGGTATACCCCCAGCTTGTTCATCGTAGCAGAAACATGAAGTGTCGAATTTTCAATATCTTAATTATTTGCTAGTTTATTGTCCTGAAATATATTTTCGAATATTCCGTTAGCTCTATGTAACGCATAGAGTCAAGATATGACTGGAAATGCATAAATGAATTATACACACACACTATATTAATGGCCCTTTTCGTATTGTCAGACGGTCTAGTGGAGGCTATTGTGTATTTTTTTGTTGTTGAGGTTTTATTTTTGTCGAGCAGCTTCTCTCCTGGCTAATTCTACCAATGTTTGACAAACACACACAGCCACAGAATTAACAAGTCAGGCCCACTGATCCACTGGGTTTTCCACCCTTTTTCATGAGTCTTTTCTGTACTACGTTATGCCTTAGCACTGTCTCAAATAATGTTATACATACACAGATATATGGGAGCAGCGATAGCTCAGTGGTTAGTGAACTGGACTACAAAGGACAAGAGGTATTCCAGGCTCACCCTGCCTTAAATGGGTACCGATGATTTTTTTGGTCAAAGTAAATCAGAACGGGTGTAATACCGACCACATTACCCCAAAAATCCTGTGCTGAAGGTCTGTAAAAATTATGGTCACTTACACCATATTCCCTATACGCCACTTGGCTTCTATTAATTTTTTTTTGTTAACTGAGTGGCAGTGTTCCCTATCGTTCGGCTTCTCGTGGCAAGGCGCAGTGCCATGTTGTACGGGTTCGGTCCTGCTTCGGGCCATATATTGTTTTTCGTTTTTTCTCTGTTGCTGTTTATTTGTCATTTTTTATGAGTGCTGTAATACATACCTCTTCCTCCTAAGAATCCATAAAACACGCTACAATGAATACAAGTAATCAATGTACTTCAACACAAAGCAATAGCTATTATCACCAAGGAACATCTTACACAGAGTATATTCATTTCAACATTGTGCTACAAATGCCAAGCATAGTCATTTACGACTAAGTACAAAAGAAAGCTTGAGAAACCAGAAAGTTTAGAGTAACCAGAAAAGACAGAATCAGAAATGATATTATAAGAGAAAATGTAGACAATGAACTAATCCTAAACTACATACAGAAAGAATTATATTAATTGTTTTTCTCATTTACAAAGAAGGCCGTGTGATTCCTTACCATACAAAGCATGTATTAAAAGAGGAGAAGGGGGAACAGCAAGAGGCAGACCCAGAGTAAGATGGACAGATAACATCAAAGAAACGCCACAACAGCATCAACTGACAATGAGTGAAGCCGCCGAAGGGGCGAGAACCAGAACTTTGCACCTCTCTCAACACTCGAACGAGTTCAAAAAAAGAAAATAAAGAAAGGCAAAGGAAAGAAATAAAAGTGTAGTTTTATTTTTTAATTAAAATGTATTAACGGCAACGCTGATCTAGTATAATCCAGAAGATGTAGTCAAAGTGTGAACTGCTTGTGAATCGTCAAGAAGGCAAAACGCTGAGGATCAGTCAGATATGTATACCGGGTTCTGTGGGAGAAAAAAAAATTAGAAATAATAAAAAAAAGAAAGGAAAAAAATATAAAGAAGAAAATATAAAGGAAAAAAATATAAAGCAAAAAACATAAATAAAAAAATAAAAAAAAACGGTATGGTTAAAGCTTTACGTAATAAGTGGACAACATAAATTAGAACAACGTTTCGGCTCAATAGGCCTTCAGCAGGAACAAACATACAACATACACAGATATGTATTTAAAATAAAAAATAACAAATAATTTTAAAAATAATAGTAATTTAGAACTGCAATGAGAAACAAAAATAAAAAGGTCTTCCCTGGAAACTGTGCTGTGGTCAACAGAAAATGAGCACCACGTTAAACACGCGGAGTTCGTGTGCACGTGCAAAAGTGAAAATGTGCGCACACAGTACGAATAACCAGAAGATCCCACACACAGGTTCGTGTGCATACACAAATCCTAAAGAAGAGATCAGAAGAACAACAGGTACACGAGAGGAGGAAAAATTGAGATGTCACTGAGTGGGGTAAGAGAGATAGGGGACAACCTATATGAAAAATGTGAGACAAATAATAATAAATGAATAATATTATCATCATCATCATGTGCCATACCGGTTGGCGCAGGTGATCATGTCCCTCCATAATCTTCTATCTACAGTGCATCGTATCAGTTCTGTTGTTGAATGTTTTTCATGCCATGACACCAAGCTATCCAGTATTTTCTCTCTTTGTCGTCCGCGATCTCTCTTTCCTTTTATTTTGCCAGTTGTAACCAAGTATTCCAACTTTCAACTTCTCATGATGTGCCCGAAAAATGTTGATTGCTTCTTTCTGATGTTTTTTAAGAGCTGCCTTTTTGTGTTGGCCTCTTTGAGAACTTTCTCATTGGTCTTTTTAGCTGTCCAGGGAACTTTCAACATTCTTCTGAGAAATCCCATCTCTGTGGCCTCTAATCGTCTTTTCATTTGTTTGTCTACTGTCCATGATTCGCTTCCATAGGTCAGAATTGGTTCTATATAGCACCGATGAACTCTCTTTCTCATTTTTATTGACATAGATTTGTTGCATAAGATATATTATTATAGAGGGATATATCAACCCTACCGGGAGATACTTGTCTTAATAGGAAATTACAGAAATACAATTTATTCCCGAGTTGTGATTGTAACCCTATGCTATAGACATAAGAACACCTGCGTGAAAGATATCGCCCAGGATAGCTATTTTTAATTAGTTAGCCGAGTTGGCACTGTTCCCTAGCGTTCGGCTTCTCGTGGCAACGCGCAGTGCCAAGGAGTACGGGTTCGATCCTGCTTCAGACCATATATTGTTCTTTTTTTATGTTGTTGTTTATTTGTTATTTTTTCTGAGTGCTGTAAAACACTTCCTCCTATGATTCGATGACAAACATAAACACGTCTGGTCTTTCTCCGTTTGTCTGATTTTGTTGGTCAGGTGTGTAAATCTGCCTTTTTAAAAATATGCTAGAAATGACTTTAACGAAACGTCTCTGAGAACTGGTTTTTTTAAACCTCTGGTTTTAAACCGTTGTCACCTATATTGAGAGTCGAAGGGATGAGAGGATTTTCCCGAAAGCACCCCAAGCTTGTGACGTCTTCAGCTATGTTAGATATAGACAGATGACGTCATTTAACCCGCAACTACCCCTGCTCACAATGCTGAAAACGTCACAACATTTGGGTGGCACTCCCTCAGCGGGCGAGCATTCAATATAGGTGGTAATTGTCTAACATGTAACTGTGCTTGCACTAATGTTCTAGTTCTATGATTTGAGTCAATGGCATTTTCATACTAATAAGATATTTTTAAAATGTTTCTAACCTCTCAGTTGATGTTGTAGAATACACAATTTTCGTCTCACTATAAATGACTATTTAAAAATAAAAGTTGAGTTTTCATGAGTCATTTCAATGTGATATATATCGCTTATTTTGAGACGATACTTATACCATGAGTTACAATAAGTCACTCACTCACTGACTAACTCTCTCACACACTTAATCAAACACTCACTTACACATTTATCTACTAACTCATTCATAATTTACTCACGCCATCAGATAATCACACTCTTAGTGAGGAGGGAATACGATCACCTATGGAGCTGTTCGACCTGTACTGGGGATGACCTGTAGACTACGTAACCAGTTGAGTAACTAACCAACCAACAACCTAACTAATTAACTAACTGCGCCCAAACTGACCAAAGGAGCCAGGATGACAATAATCCTAGCAGTAGTCTTATCACTGATATAGAAGACCTAGTGTACTTGCGATCAATATGGCGGATAGGCGGCAGGAATCATAGAGGCTCAGAAATGTGTTCCGTATTGCAGTTTCCCGATGTTGCAAGTCCGGCTTGCTGCCGGATCTACCGGGTGTAGTGCTATGTGCACACTGTGAGCTGTTTTTTTTCATCCGGATCGAGTTTTGATATTTCAATTGCTAACCATGAATGATGGTATCGTATGACGAAGGACAGTTCAGCTGCGTTCACTTTCGGTGCCGCTTGGCCTTATGTCTTTTAGCGTGTGCTGTAGCTGCTAAATGGAGATTGGCAGCTGCCTTTCTTTGTTTGAAACATTCAATGAGCTGAGTTTTAATTTGAATGATTCCACTGGCACGGGTGGTTTAGCAATTATGGATTTTAATTCGGTTGCAGTGATACCTGAGTCTTTGACTAACCATAACTATAACCTAGTATTGCTTTAGAGCAAAATGGCGCTCCATGGTAGCCAACCTTCGTTGCGGAGACGGCACTCAATGATGATGATGATGAGTATTGCTATACTTCCGCGAGCGATTTTTAAGTTCTACTTTCTCCAGGAATGCACGAAAGATCACGAATACATTTATTCTCCTCACATCATCTTCCAGAGTCTTAAAGTAACTGGTTCTTGTTGATCCAGCGGCAATAAAGGAAAAATCACTAAATCATTAAATGAATAAATCATTAAATCAATCAATCAATTGGGCTCTTATATTTCCTTGAGGGAGAATTCAACAAAAAATTTGAAAAAAATGGTATGGTAAAAGCTTTACGTGATTTGTAGACAACACAGATTTGAACGACGTTTCGGCTCAATAGGCCTTCAGCAGGAACAAACAAACAACACGCACACACAGATATGTAAGTAAATAAAGCTAATCCTACACAGCTAACTAGTAACGAAACATCCAAAACAAAATAATTGAAACTGAAATATTTCCTTGACCCTGGGCGAACAAAGTAGACAAAGGCAGATACACGTCATGCCTTGTCCTATAGAAAAGCAAACAAGTCCTCCGCTTCGTACGGTCCCTCGTCATTCACCACAGAGTGCCCCAGGTCTGCTACAGTACTAGTCTACGTTTCTAATGTTCTTCATTATATTTTGCTTGGTTTGAATCTCTTTACAATGTTATAAATAATGACAGAAAATAGAGAGAAATAGAGAAGTTTGACGAAGTCTCTCATTAGTGCAAAACAAACCTCCATGTTTATGGAATGAAGAAAAAGAAGATTACGAATCTCTTTAGTTTTCTCTAAAAATTCAATCATTTAAAAAAATTCTTGTGACTGATTTTTCTTCTCTTCTCAGCACATGACCCATCCAACTCCAGTATCTCCCTGATATCATTGTGCAGCTATGTAAATCTATTAATCCATTATCTAAATGTTCTTTATATTTCAACAATGACCTTATTTCACTTAAATCATAACAAGAGCTCGTCTAGTTGATGTTATCATTTCCTTCCTTTCAACTTCCTGTAGCAGACACGTAAACGACAGAACAGCAACAAAAAGTCATTGACACGTGAAGGATTAGCTTTGAAAGCGACGCTGACAGAAGACAGTATTATTGCTGGCAGGAGCAGACCCAATAAAAGCCCGACCCGACACAAATGTGACACTAGACAGATCGCGAACATAGAAACACAGGGACCAGCAAATTAAATTATACAGCCATCAGACTGACTTACACGCTGTAGCTACAAATGTGGTGAGTGCGTGCTGTAGCAGCTAATAGGGCGTGTATTTGGAGCATTTTCATATCACAAATAGCTGTTTTATTTGATAACATCCTGCTTTTTCCACCTCTAGAATGATCAACATTTTTTTTTTGGCAAACAAATAACGCGAAATGGAAATGATTATTTTCGTTCCTCTTCATAGAGGTTAAAAAGCAGAAATATAATAAGACATGAAACAAACATACATGAAAAGATGAATAAAGAAGATATGCGAATTAATCAGACCAAATATTTTGAAAATGTAAAGAGATTTGATATTCTGTTGAGTTTAGCCATACAAGGAAATGGCCTATGAAAGACGATAAAAACAGAAGTGCCATTATCAATAGAAAGCAAAGTGAATGAGAGATGCAATATCTAATGCTGTTTTTTGGACTGTGATATAATACATTTATACATATGTATGGTATACCCCCAGCTTGTTCATCGTAGCAGAAACATGAAGTGTCGAATTTTCAATATCTTAATTATTTGCTAGTTTATTGTCCTGAAATATATTTTCGAATATTCCGTTAGCTCTATGTAACGCATAGAGTCAAGATATGACTGGAAATGCATAAATGAATTATACACACACACTATATTAATGGCCCTTTTCGTATTGTCAGACGGTCTAGTGGAGGCTATTGTGTATTTTTTTGTTGTTGAGGTTTTATTTTTGTCGAGCAGCTTCTCTCCTGGCTAATTCTACCAATGTTTGACAAACACACACAGCCACAGAATTAACAAGTCAGGCCCACTGATCCACTGGGTTTTCCACCCTTTTTCATGAGTCTTTTCTGTACTACGTTATGCCTTAGCACTGTCTCAAATAATGTTATACATACACAGATATATGGGAGCAGCGATAGCTCAGTGGTTAGTGAACTGGACTACAAAGGACAAGAGGTATTCCAGGCTCACCCTGCCTTAAATGGGTACCGATGATTTTTTTGGTCAAAGTAAATCAGAACGGGTGTAATACCGACCACATTACCCCAAAAATCCTGTGCTGAAGGTCTGTAAAAATTATGGTCACTTACACCATATTCCCTATACGCCACTTGGCTTCTTGACGGGGCTCTTTACTTTTTTTACTTTCACACACACACACACACACACGTACACACGCATACACACACATACACACACACTAGAGGGAAGGGAAACAAATAGAGACGAGTCGTTTCTTTATGCCTTCCGGCAACTGTGTGCCTTCACCGCATTCAGCTGCCTGTTTATTAGTTGCAAAAATAATCATATTAATATTAGGTTAAGCAAGCGCATATTTGCCATAAAAAAAAAAAAAACCGTCTTAAGAGCTGTTGAAATCGTTTCATTTCCACCATGATTTATATATTTGCAATACAAAGCGATGAGTTCTCTGCACTTGATGTCCAACTCAAGTTAAGGAAAGTAAACTATAACAAACAGGTGAACTAATCGATATAACGATAAGTGATCTATAAGCAGTCATGTCTTCTGATATGAAGCGTATTACACTCATAGTGATAATTTGCAGTATATTTGGGTAAGGGCAACAGTGCATTTTAGCATCATCATTATCATTATCATCACCATCAACATCATTATCATCATCATCATCAACATCATCATCATCAACATCATCATCACCATCAACATCAACAACATTATCATCATCAACATCATCATCATCAAAATCGTCCTCAACATCCTCATCGTCATCATTTTCATCATCGTCACCATCAATATCATCATCATCATCAACATCATCAACATCATCAACATCATCAACATCAACATTATCAACATCAATATCATCATCATCAATATCATCATCATCAACATCATCAACATCACCATCAACATCATCATCATCAACATCATCATCATAAAAATCGTCCTCAACATCCTCATCATCACCATCAATATCATCATCATCAACATCAACATCATCATCATCAACATCAATATCATCATCATCATCAACATCATCATCATCAACAACATCATCACCATCATCATCATCATCATCATCATCAACATCATCACCATCATCATCATCATCATCATCATCAACATAAATATCAACATCATCATCAACATCATCATCATCAACATCGTCATCGTCATCATCATCATTAACATAAACATAAGCATCATCATCATCATCAACATCATCATCATCATCATCATTACCATCAACAACATCAACATCATCACCATTATCATCATCATCACCATCATCATCAACATCAACATCGTCATCATCATCATCATCAACATAAACACCATTATCATCAACATCATCATCATCATCATCCTCAACATAAACATCATCATCAACATCATCAGCATCAACATCATCACCATCAACAACATCGCCATCAACATCATCAACATCATCAACATCATCATCATCAACATCATCATCATCAACACCGTCATCATGCCCATAATCATGACGGTCGTTGGGTCAGACTTCACGTCTTCACAATCTTCCTCCTTTCTTCCCGCCTAATGACTGCTTTCTTATCTATGAATAAGATTTAAGCCTGTTTATCTCTTCATGTTGTCTTTCCACCTTTTTCACTGCCTGCCGTATCTTTCTTGCATAGTACAGTGCCATATTAAGTAGGAAGTATGTAAATCGTGTAACATGTCCCAACCATCTTAATTTCCTATTTTTACCATTGACAATAGGTCTATTATTGTTCCCGTGGACCTTTGGATTTTGTCGTTTATCTTACTAGTAAAGGTAAAGGTCAAGGTAGAGTAGAGGTAGTTCTTGAATCAGCGTCTTAGCACGCGAGTTTTCACCCATATGTGCTCGGCCGACTATCCAAAAGTGTTCGGAGACTTCTGGATAGTGTCGCTTCAAGCATCGAAACTCACGATGCGAGGCAGCATTCTTCACCGTCCCAGAGTACTACCCTGGTACCCATTTCTGCCAGCGGCTGGTATTTTTTTTTCCTAACCACGAATACAATTTATACTGCCTCCATCGGCAATAGAACACAGGTTGCCTGAACGTCGGTAGCCCATTCGCGTGGTTTCCTCAACTAGGCTTTCGAGGCCCCTTTATCTTACTATGGATATGATCTATATAAGATATACGTAAGCTCTTTCTGTACTATCTTATTTCTAGGGCCTGGATTCTTCTTTCAAATTTTGCAGGCGTATAGGACTACACATACCATTACTGTTCTTCACAATCGTATCTTTCTTCTTAGGGATATAGTTCTGGTTTTCAATCTGATGTGTAGTCTTGCTACGTCTACCATTACTTATGCAGTTCTAGTTAATACTTCCGATTTTGAACATTCGCTTGTGACATTGTAGTCCAGAAAAGTGAACTGTTGGCTGTTTCGAGTGTCACTCTGTTTATTGTAATTATTCTTTCAATGACACGGGTTCTGATACATTATGTGATCGCTTATCTATGTTATCTGCTAGCCCATCAACGTTATTTGTTAGCCCATCAACGTTATTTGTTAGCTCATCTATGTTATCTGTTAGCCCATCAACGTTATATGTTAGCTTATCTATGTTATCTGTTAGCCCATCAACGTTATTTGTTAGCTCATCAATGTTATTTGTTAGCTCATCTATGTTAACGGCGAGCCCATCAACGTTATCTGTTAGCTTATCTATGTTATCTGCTAGCCCATCAACGTTATTTGTTAGCTAATTTATCTTATCGGCTAGCTCATCAACGTTATATGTTAGCTTATCTATGTTATCGGCTAGCCCATCAATGTTATTTGTTAGCTCATCTATGTTAATGGCTAGCTCATCAACGTTATATGTTAGCTTATCTATGTTATCGGCTAGCCCATCAACGTTATTTGTTAGCTAATTTATCTTAACGGCTAGCTCATCAACGTTATATGTTAGCTTATCTATGTTATCGGCTAGCCCATCAACGTTATTTGTTAGCTCATCAATGTTATTTGTTAGCTCATCTATGTTAACGGCGAGCCCATCAACGTTATCTGTTAGCTTATCTATGTTATCTGCTAGCCCATCAACGTTATTTGTTAGCTAATTTATCTTATCGGCTAGCTCATCAACGTTATATGTTAGCTTATCTATGTTATCTGCTAGCCCATCAACGTTATTTGTTAGCTAATTTATCTTATCGGCTAGCTCATCAACGTTATATGTTAGCTTATCTATGTTATCGGCTAGCCCATCAATGTTATTTGTTAGCTCATCTATGTTAACGGCTAGCTCATCAACGTTATATGTTAGCTTATCTATGTTATCGGCTAGCCCATCAACGTTATTTGTTAGCTCATCAACGTTATTTGTTAGCTCATCTATGCTATAGGCTAGCTAATCAACGTTATCTGTTAGCTCATCTATGCTATAGGTTAGCTAATCAACGTTATATGTTAGCTCATCTATGTTATCTGCTAGCTCATCAACGTTATCTGTTAGCTCATCTGTGCTAAAGGCTAGCTAATCAACGTTATCTGTTAGCTCATCTATGTTATCTGCTAGCCCATCAACGTTATCTGCTAGACCATCAACGTTATGTGTTAGCACATCTATGTTATCGGTTAGCTCATCAACGTTATCTGTTAGTTCATCTATGTTATCGGCTAGCTCATCAACGTTATTTATGTTATCGGCTAACCCATCAACGTTATCTGTTAGCTCATTTATGTTATCTGCTAGCCATCAACGTTATCTGCTAGACCATCAACGTTATGTGTTAGCTCATCTATGTTATCGGTTAGCTCATCAACGTTATCTGTTAGTTCATCTATGTTATCGGCTAGCTCATCAACGTTATTTATGTTATCGGCTAACCCATCAACGTTATCTGTTAGCTCATCTATTTATTTTATCGGCTAGCCCATCAATGTTATCTGTCAGCTCATCTTTGTTATCTGCTAGCCCATTAACGTTCTCTGTTAGCTCATCTATGTTATCTGCTAGCCCATCAACGTTACATGTTAGCTCATCTATGTTATCGGCTAGCAAATCAACGTTATCTGTTAGCTCATCTTTGTTATTTGCTAGCCCATCAACGTTCTCTGTTAGCTCATCTATGTTATCGGCTAACCCATCAAAGTTATCTGTTAGTTCATCTATGTTATCGGTTAGCCCATCAACGTTATCTGTTAGCTCATCTATATTATCTGCCAGCCTATCAACTTTATATTAGCTCATCTATGTTATATGCCAGCCCATCAACGTTATATGTTAGCTCATCTATGTTATCTGCCGACCCATCAACGTTATATGTTAGCTCATCTATGTTGTCGGCTAGCCCATCAACGTTATCTCGTAGCTCATCTATGTTATCTGTCAGCCCACCAACGTTATGTGTTAGCTCATCTATGTTATCTGCTAGACCATCAACGCTATTTGTTAGCTCATCTTTGTTACCTGCTAGCCAATCAACGTTATCTGTTAGCTCATCTATGTTATCGGCTAGCCTATCAACGTTATATGATAGCTCATCTATGTTATCTGCCTGACCATCAACGTGATATGTTAGCTCATCTATGTTATCGGCTAGCCCATCAACGTTATCTGATAGCTCATCTATGTTATCTGTCAGCCCATCAAACTTATATGTTAGCTCATCTATTTTATCGGCTATCCCATCAACGTTATCTGATAGCTCATCTATTTTCTGCTAGCCCATCATCGTTATTTGTTAGCTCATCTACGTTATCTGCCAGCCCATCAACGTTATCTGTTAGCTCATCTATGTTATCGGCTAACCCATCAACGTTATCTGTTAGCTCATCTATGTTATCGGCTAACCCATCAACGTTATCTGTTAGCTCATCTATGCTATCGACTTGTCCATCAACGTTATTTGCTGGACCATCAACGTTATTTGTTAGTTCATCTATGTTATCTGCCAGCCCTTCAACGTTATCTGTTAGCTCATCTATGTTATCGGCTAGCCCATCAACGTTATTTGTTAGCTAATTTATCTTAACGGCTAGCTCATCAACGTTATATGTTAGCTTATCTATGTTATCGGCTAGCCCATCAACGTTATTTGTTAGCTCATCAATGTTATTTGTTAGCTCATCTATGTTAACGGCGAGCCCATCAACGTTATCTGTTAGCTTATCTATGTTATCTGCTAGCCCATCAACGTTATTTGTTAGCTAATTTATCTTATCGGCTAGCTCATCAACGTTATATGTTAGCTTATCTATGTTATCTGCTAGCCCATCAACGTTATTTGTTAGCTAATTTATCTTATCGGCTAGCTCATCAACGTTATATGTTAGCTTATCTATGTTATCGGCTAGCCCATCAATGTTATTTGTTAGCTCATCTATGTTAACGGCTAGCTCATCAACGTTATATGTTAGCTTATCTATGTTATCGGCTAGCCCATCAACGTTATTTGTTAGCTCATCAACGTTATTTGTTAGCTCATCTATGCTATAGGCTAGCTAATCAACGTTATCTGTTAGCTCATCTATGCTATAGGTTAGCTAATCAACGTTATATGTTAGCTCATCTATGTTATCTGCTAGCTCATCAACGTTATCTGTTAGCTCATCTGTGCTAAAGGCTAGCTAATCAACGTTATCTGTTAGCTCATCTATGTTATCTGCTAGCCCATCAACGTTATCTGCTAGACCATCAACGTTATGTGTTAGCACATCTATGTTATCGGTTAGCTCATCAACGTTATCTGTTAGTTCATCTATGTTATCGGCTAGCTCATCAACGTTATTTATGTTATCGGCTAACCCATCAACGTTATCTGTTAGCTCATTTATGTTATCTGCTAGCCATCAACGTTATCTGCTAGACCATCAACGTTATGTGTTAGCTCATCTATGTTATCGGTTAGCTCATCAACGTTATCTGTTAGTTCATCTATGTTATCGGCTAGCTCATCAACGTTATTTATGTTATCGGCTAACCCATCAACGTTATTTGTTAGCTCATCTATTTATTTTATCGGCTAGCCCATCAATGTTATCTGTCAGCTCATCTTTGTTATCTGCTAGCCCATTAACGTTCTCTGTTAGCTCATCTATGTTATCTGCTAGCCCATCAACGTTACATGTTAGCTCATCTATGTTATCGGCTAGCAAATCAACGTTATCTGTTAGCTCATCTTTGTTATTTGCTAGCCCATCAACGTTCTCTGTTAGCTCATCTATGTTATCGGCTAACCCATCAAAGTTATCTGTTAGTTCATCTATGTTATCGGTTAGCCCATCAACGTTATCTGTTAGCTCATCTATATTATCTGCCAGCCTATCAACTTTATATTAGCTCATCTATGTTATATGCCAGCCCATCAACGTTATATGTTAGCTCATCTATGTTATCTGCCGACCCATCAACGTTATATGTTAGCTCATCTATGTTGTCGGCTAGCCCATCAACGTTATCTCGTAGCTCATCTATGTTATCTGTCAGCCCACCAACGTTATGTGTTAGCTCATCTATGTTATCTGCTAGACCATCAACGCTATTTGTTAGCTCATCTTTGTTACCTGCTAGCCAATCAACGTTATCTGTTAGCTCATCTATGTTATCGGCTAGCCTATCAACGTGATATGTTAGCTCATCTATGTTATCGGCTAGCCCATCAACGTTATCTGATAGCTCATCTATGTTATCTGTCAGCCCATCAAACTTATATGTTAGCTCATCTATTTTATCGGCTATCCCATCAACGTTATCTGATAGCTCATCTATTTTCTGCTAGCCCATCATCGTTATTTGTTAGCTCATCTACGTTATCTGCCAGCCCATCAACGTTATCTGTTAGCTCATCTATGTTATCGGCTAACCCATCAACGTTATCTGTTAGCTCATCTATGTTATCGGCTAACCCATCAACGTTATCTGTTAGCTCATCTATGCTATCGACTTGTCCATCAACGTTATTTGCTGGACCATCAACGTTATTTGTTAGTTCATCTATGTTATCTGCCAGCCCTTCAACGTTATCTGTTAGCTCATCTATGTTATCGGCTAGCCCATCAACGTTATTTGTTAGCTAATTTATCTTAACGGCTAGCTCATCAACGTTATATGTTAGCTTACCTATGTTATCGGCTAGCCCATCAACGTTATTTGTTAGCTCATCAATGTTATTTGTTAGCTCATCTATGTTAACGGCGAGCCCATCAACGTTATCTGTTAGCTTATCTATGTTATCTGCTAGCCCATCAACGTTATTTGTTAGCTAATTTATCTTATCGGCTAGCTCATCAACGTTATATGTTAGCTTATCTATGTTATCTGCTAGCCCATCAACGTTATTTGTTAGCTAATTTATCTTATCGGCTAGCTCATCAACGTTATATGTTAGCTTATCTATGTTATCGGCTAGCCCATCAATGTTATTTGTTAGCTCATCTATGTTAACGGCTAGCTCATCAACGTTATATGTTAGCTTATCTATGTTATCGGCTAGCCCATCAACGTTATTTGTTAGCTCATCAACGTTATTTGTTAGCTCATCTATGCTATAGGCTAGCTAATCAACGTTATCTGTTAGCTCATCTATGCTATAGGTTAGCTAATCAACGTTATATGTTAGCTCATCTATGTTATCTGCTAGCTCATCAACGTTATCTGTTAGCTCATCTGTGCTAAAGGCTAGCTAATCAACGTTATCTGTTAGCTCATCTATGTTATCTGCTAGCCCATCAACGTTATCTGCTAGACCATCAACGTTATGTGTTAGCACATCTATGTTATCGGTTAGCTCATCAACGTTATCTGTTAGTTCATCTATGTTATCGGCTAGCTCATCAACGTTATTTATGTTATCGGCTAACCCATCAACGTTATCTGTTAGCTCATTTATGTTATCTGCTAGCCATCAACGTTATCTGCTAGACCATCAACGTTATGTGTTAGCTCATCTATGTTATCGGTTAGCTCATCAACGTTATCTGTTAGTTCATCTATGTTATCGGCTAGCTCATCAACGTTATTTATGTTATCGGCTAACCCATCAACGTTATCTGTTAGCTCATCTATTTATTTTATCGGCTAGCCCATCAATGTTATCTGTCAGCTCATCTTTGTTATCTGCTAGCCCATTAACGTTCTCTGTTAGCTCATCTATGTTATCTGCTAGCCCATCAACGTTACATGTTAGCTCATCTATGTTATCGGCTAGCAAATCAACGTTATCTGTTAGCTCATCTTTGTTATTTGCTAGCCCATCAACGTTCTCTGTTAGCTCATCTATGTTATCGGCTAACCCATCAAAGTTATCTGTTAGTTCATCTATGTTATCGGTTAGCCCATCAACGTTATCTGTTAGCTCATCTATATTATCTGCCAGCCTATCAACTTTATATTAGCTCATCTATGTTATATGCCAGCCCATCAACGTTATATGTTAGCTCATCTATGTTATCTGCCGACCCATCAACGTTATATGTTAGCTCATCTATGTTGTCGGCTAGCCCATCAACGTTATCTCGTAGCTCATCTATGTTATCTGTCAGCCCACCAACGTTATGTGTTAGCTCATCTATGTTATCTGCTAGACCATCAACGCTATTTGTTAGCTCATCTTTGTTACCTGCTAGCCAATCAACGTTATCTGTTAGCTCATCTATGTTATCGGCTAGCCTATCAACGTTATATGATAGCTCATCTATGTTATCTGCCTGACCATCAACGTGATATGTTAGCTCATCTATGTTATCGGCTAGCCCATCAACGTTATCTGATAGCTCATCTATGTTATCTGTCAGCCCATCAAACTTATATGTTAGCTCATCTATTTTATCGGCTATCCCATCAACGTTATCTGATAGCTCATCTATTTTCTGCTAGCCCATCATCGTTATTTGTTAGCTCATCTACGTTATCTGCCAGCCCATCAACGTTATCTGTTAGCTCATCTATGTTATCGGCTAACCCATCAACGTTATCTGTTAGCTCATCTATGTTATCGGCTAACCCATCAACGTTATCTGTTAGCTCATCTATGCTATCGACTTGTCCATCAACGTTATTTGCTGGACCATCAACGTTATTTGTTAGTTCATCTATGTTATCTGCCAGCCCTTCAACGTTATCTGTTAGCTCATCTACGTTATCGGCTAGCTCATCTGCCAAAAGAAATAATTGGTGATATTTCTGCTTCCAGTGTTGACAGTCTCGACGTATTTTTTTTAGAACAACTGTCATAATTCTTCCATAAATATATTCAATAATGAGACGCGTCTAAAATCATAAGATAAAAGCGTTAAGAGAAAGGAGATACGATCAGGCACCACAAATACATATTGTTCATTCTGCAATCGGATCTGTCGAAACAATATCAGCAGCATCAGCCAAGAGTGAGGCTGCTCAATGAAAATAACAAAAACACCCAGCTTAATAAACTTATGTATTATCAACTAGTGAAAAAAATATTATTGCTTGCTACCAATTGACTGCTAAGAAGCAAAGGCAATATATATGCACTCCAAAACACGCCATTTACAACAACAAATTTATGTATAACTGTATTGCTAAGTTATTTTCTTAAAAACGATGTGCACTAGCAATATTAAATGTACATCTTTCAGCATAAGTGGTGAGGTCAATTTGATTAAACTCTCACAATCGAAGTGAAGAAGATGGCACAAAATAATATATCGTTAGAAGACTATGATTGACTGATGCAGACGCTGGACATCTCGCACAGGACAAGGGATACTTTCGAGAATCTCTCATGGGAGCAGTTTTTAACAGGAACGATCTAAATAATGATGATGATGATGATGATGATAATGATGATGATGATGATGATGATGGTGGTGGTGGTGGTGGTGGTGGTGGTGGTGATGATAAAATAATAAAATTAAGATAATGATAAGGATGACGAAGATGATATATATTTCTATGTGTTTCAGTGATTGTCTTTTTTGTCATCACATCATTATTTCTTTCTAGTCCTTTCTATTTTAGATAAATTCTTTCTCCTATTCCACACATCTCCATTTTTCAACACTTCTATCTTTTATCCATTTTCTTCCCGCTGTTTAGCAAGTCATCTGCTCATCGCCCCTGTCCTGTATTTGTGATAATATGACACACTCTTTCCCAGGGTGAACCCATTTTCCACGCCACCAGTTAGTTCCGCCTATGGGCTTTGGTTCTGTGAGGTCACATGCAGTTCAGAGCCATACGGTGTTATTGTCCTTCAATCGTTGCCCATAAGACAACGTTGTCATTACTCTCTGTTTGAGTCAGGTCGAACGTGGTTGAAAAGATCGTTAAAGCCTTGAAGTGTTTGCTGTAGAGTGGACGTGGGTGTTTTCATTGTTTACTAATCGTTGTGAATGAAGCTGGACTGAAACGCGACACGCAGAACAACCGCTTCACTTCAACACCTTATTCTTTCTCAGATTCATCATCATCAAGAACCATGCCTACTGGCGTAGGTGTTCATTTCTCTCCACAACTTTCGATCTCAACAGTTATTTTTCATTTCTGTTGTTGACTTCCTGTCAAGCCAATCTATTAAGCTGTCTGGTATCTTTTCTCTTTGCTTCCCGCTTTATCTTCGTCCCTCGATTTTTCCAGTTGTTACAATATATTCCAGTTGTTCTCTTATCATTACATGGCTAAAAAATGATGATTGTTTCTTCTGAATATTGGAAATTAGCTCTCTTTTTGCTTTGGCCTCGTTCAG
The DNA here is from genome assembly GCA_032433765.1 of Megaustenia siamemsis. Taxonomy (NCBI): domain Eukaryota; kingdom Metazoa; phylum Mollusca; class Gastropoda; order Stylommatophora; family Ariophantidae; genus Megaustenia; species Megaustenia siamemsis. The sequence goes on from JAVIAB010000126.1 coordinate 25,778,351, forward strand.
AATGTTTTCATTACTCCTCTTAGCTGTCCAGGTATTCTCAACATGTTTCTGTATAACTACAATTCTATATAGACTCCTGTGATTATCTTGTCTGTTGTCCTATTGTCCATGATTCGAATCCATATGTTAAGACTGGCTCTACATAACATTTAAGAACTCTTTTTCTTGTTTCTATTGTCAAAAATGGATTGCATAGTATCTTCCTCATTTTTTGGAAAGCTGCTTTTGCCTGAGCCATTCTGCATCTCACCTCTTTTATACATCTACCTTCTGAGGCTAACAATGTTCCGAGATATTTAAATTCATTAAAATTTTGAATGAATTTCTATTTAATTCATCCATTTTAATATTGTTCCACTTGTCTTGATTGCGCACTAAGGTGATGTCTTTTATTTTATTGTTACCATTACTTCTGTCTTTTTGCTATTAAGGCTGAGTCCTTTATTTTTGCTTTCTTTCACTATAATGTCTAACATTTCTTGTAACTCATTTTCACTCTTAACAATTAAGACTGTATCATCAGCATACCATAGAATATTTATATTATGACCTCCAATTGTTATTCCAGGCATGCCCCTTATGGATCTTAAAATAATCTCACTATACATATTAAGCAAACCTAGTGACAGTACACTTCTTACATTCCTCAGAATAAAAATCGATAGAAACATTCCGAGGCTATAACGCGTTTTAGAGCGCAATAACAAAATTCAGCCTCTACGAGCAGTCAATGACTAACCCTAACAGAGTTCTTTAAGTCTGGCTCAGGCTATTCAACTGATTCCACTGTCCTCCTCGAAGTTTTTCTTCCGGTGTCCAATGTATTATAGTTCTTGTAATTATTTCTGTAACATCATTGAGCATATATCCTTTTCAGTTTTATCGTTTGCGTGTTATCACTTGTGCATCTCCTCTTAATCATACAATGGACCAAAGGCTCACAGGTTGCAGGATCTATAACAACAATCATTTATATACTGCATCTGTTATTCCTTTCTTATCTGCCTGATGTATCAGGTTCCTTTCCTAACATATCATCTTACTTTCCTTACATATCAGCTTCCTTTCCTTACATATAAACTTCCTTTCCTTACATTTAAACTTCCTTTCCTTACATATCAGCTTCCTTTCTTTTCACATCAGCTTCCTTTCCTTACATATAAACTTCCTTTCCTTACATTTAAACTTCCTTTCCTTACATATCAGCTTCCTTTCCTTACATATAAACTTCCTTTCCTTACATTTAAACTTCCTTTCCTTACATATCAGATTCCTTTCTTTTCACATCAGCTTCCTTTCCTTACATATCAGCTTCCTTACCTCTCGCTGCCGTTGATCACTGTCGTGTTGACTCAAAAAACGGAAAGTGACGTGAACTCAATTTCGAACAAACAGGCATTTCTTTATTTAAATCATATACAGTATGCCACTGCCAGGATCACATTTTAAAAATAAAAGTTAAGAAAAATAACGTTATTACTCGCTTTAAAATAATGAATCAACATTTCTTAATCCTCTCAGCGAGGTTTGGCTATTTGATATTATGGTACTCGTGAACTTTGCCGATAATGTCCAATGTTATCATAACAGAGATAGGAATGCTAAAGGACATTGGACGAGCATAGTGATGATGGTCAAAAGACTTCTTCCTCTTCTTCTTCAGCGTTCACGTCTTGTGACCTTGCGAACTCGACTCTTTGTTCTATTTCATGATAGAGGGATAAGAACAACATTATGGTACACGATGATCTACTCACATGGTCAGTGCTCATGTGTCTTGATTTTTCCCCTAAACCTTCGCCATGGCTGATACACTCTAGTCTTCAACAGTCTGTATCTAAGGGTCTGAATATAATGACCACGACACCCTCGGTACATCTTCTGTGTAAGATCAACATCAACACATCTGTCTTCGCCTAAAATCAAAATTTTCTTGCACTATCATTGGCTGTATATACGTTATTTTATTGTCACAATTTATGTAGCATTATAAGACTTTGTATACCGTCTCTCGAATTATGATCATGTTTTTGATTTGCATTTAAACGTTTCTCATCTGTTAATCATTATTAATAACAACAGAAATGCTACTAGCCTGTAAGGAAACAGCTATGGATTGGCTTACTATCATATTCAATATGGCTTGGGAAAAAAGAAAAGTCCCGGACGACTGGCAAAAAGTTATCATTGTCCCATTTTGGAAGAATAAGGGAAGTAAAAGGGAGTGTGAAATGTACAGAGGAATATCCCTATTGAGTCAAGTTGGTAAAATGTTTGCTAAAATATTGGAGAGGAGAGTAAGATACATAATAGAACCTCAATTAAGTAATAATCAATTCGGATTCAGAAAAGGCAAAAGTTGTACTGATGCTATATTTACATTGAAACAACTATGTGAAAAAACAATAGAATATGACAGAAACCTAAATATAGTGTTTATAGATCAGGAAAAAGCATTTGATCGTGTGGACAGGAACAAACTTTGGCAAACTTTAGAAACCTATGGGGTAGCAGGACAACTACTAGAAAATATAATGGTGTTATATAAAAACAGTCAAAGTGACGTCAGAACATCGGAAGGTCTGTCAGAATGGTTACAGGAGTAAGACAAGGATGTGTCCTCTCTCCACTCCTCTTCATCATATATATGGACAAAATAAATCAGGAAACAACCAACAACAAGGACAAATCAAATAATAACATAGAGGTAGAAAATTCCAATATCAATGAGCTACTCTTCGCAGATGACTAATGCCTAATATATGAGGATGAAAACCTGCTACAACAGCATTTAACATCTCTAGATAAAAGCTGCACAAACTACAGTATGAAAATTAACACAGCAAAAACAAAGGCTATAAGAATAAGCAAATTAAGACACCCATTAAACATCAAGATCAAAGATAAAGAAATAAAACAAGTAGAGGAATTCATGTATTTAGGCACAATGTTCACAGAAGATGGAAAACTAGACAGAGAAATTGACATGATAATACAAAAAGCAAATGCTGTCACATACCAGCTTTCACCATTGCTAAGACATCCAAACATTCCTATGCCAGCTAAACAACAAATGATAAATAGCATCTTCATACCAACTTTATGCTATGAAAGTCAAACATGGACCCTTTCTAAATCACATTTAAGAAAGATCAATACATGTGAGATGCGTTGCTTGAGAAAAGTAACAAACAACACAATAAGAGATAGAATACCAAATGAAACCATAAGAAAAATAGTAGGAACAAAACCCTGCCAAGAATATATAGAACAACAACAACTTAAATGGTTTGGTCACCTGGTCAGAATGAATCCTCACCAATCACCATCAAGGGTGTTCTTCTCAAGATTGCATGGAAAAAGACCAAGAGGAAGACCTAGAAAAATATGGATAGATGCAGTGACAGAGACATGTGACAACAAAGGAAAATCACTAATTCAGACAATTCGAGCAGCACAAGAACGACAAATGATATAAACCACGACACTTTTCAGGTATCAGTGAAAAGAGAAAAGAAAGAAAGACGAATCATTATCCTCAAAATCTCTTTTGTTTTAAAAAAATAGTCTCCTCTACTTCTATCTATTTTTTTGATTATACATTTAAACATTTGTTCAGGACTGTTTCCCTAGACTTTTGCCTGCATTAAACCTTTCTGCAAGGCAGCAGGGTTTTTTTAGCCAGAGGTATGTCTTCTAAGAAATCAGTTTTACTATATTAACGAACGGGAGCCGCGATAGTTCAGTGGTTAGTGAACTGGGCTACAAAGGACAAGGGGTAGGGTTCGATCCCAAACCACGGCCTCCGGGTTCACCATGCCTTTAATGGGTACCGGATTTTGTTCTAGGAAAGTAAAGCGGCACGGGCGTAATACCGACCACATTACCTCAAAATTCATGTGCCGAAGGTCTGTAAAGTTTATGGTCACCAACACCATATTCCCTATACGTCACTTGACGTGACGTGGGTACTTTACTTTTTTTTATATAAAACGAACGCTTCATATAATGTTATTTTTTAATGAATTCAATCACTGTTACCACACAACCACCACTTGTGATACCATTAGAGCACGCAATAGAAACTTGATTATCTGACCATTCAGTTAACGAGGCTCGTGTTTTATGACCCATCAATTAATTATGATTACCAGTTGGTATTGGTGTCAAATGTGTAATAGAGAAAGGTTATTGTGTCAAGAATCAACATTAGCGTGATATCGTTAGATGCCGTTGTAAATATTTATCATCATAAGTCAAAAAATAGCACAGAGCCCCCGTCACGCCAAGTGGCGTATAGGGAATATGGTGTTAATGACCATACATTTTACAGACCCTCGGCACATGATTTTTGGGGTAATGTGGTCGGTATTACGCCTGTGCCGCTTTACTTTCCCAGAAAAAAAAATCCAGTACTTCTTTAAGGCTGTATGAACCCGGCAGCCGTGGATCTGGATCGAACCCTACCTCCTGTCTTTGTTCACTAACCACTGAGCTATCGCGGCTCCCTATTTATCATTATGATTGTACATAACTTTAGCGCTATTTTGTTGTATGTTTTCATGCAAAAGCGTCGACTTTCTACATAAATATAATCAGTGATGTTTATAATGCGGAATTGATTATCCGGATTGTGAATGACCACAATTAGTCCGAACAATCGAGTTTCTGTATGTGTTGTTATTCTGGTTTCTGTATGTGTTGTTATTCTGGTTTCTGTATGTGTTGTTATTCTGGTTTCTGTATGTGTTGTTATTCTGGTTTCTGTATGTGTTGTTATTCTGGTTTCTGTATGTGTTGTTATTCTGGTTTCTGTATGTGTTGTTATTCTGGTTTCTGTATGTGTTGTTATTCTGGTTTCTGTATGTGTTGTTATTCTGGTTTCTGTATGTGTTGTTATTCTGGTTTCTGTATGTGTTGTTATTCTGGTTTCTGTATGTGTTGTTATTCTGGTTTCTGTATGTGTTGTTATTCTGGTTTCTGTATGTGTTGTTATTCTGGTTTCTGTATGTGTTGTTATTCTGGTTTCTGTATGTGTTGTTATTCTGGTTTCTGTATGTGTTGTTATTCTGGTTTCTGTATGTGTTGTTATTCTGGTTTCTGTATGTGTTGTTATTCTGGTTTCTGTATGTGTTGTTATTCTGGTTTCTGTATGTGTTGTTATTCTGGTTTCTGTATGTGTTGTTATTCTGGTTTCTGTATGTGTTGTTATTCTGGTTTCTGTATGTGTTGTTATTCTGGTTTCTGTATGTGTTGTTATTCTGGTTTCTGTATGTGTTGTATGTGTTGTTATTCTGGTTTCTGTATGTGTTGTTATTCTGGTTTCTGTATGTGTTGTTATTCTGGTTTCTGTATGTGTTGTTATTCTGGTTTCTGTATGTGTTGTTATTCTGGTTTCTGTATGTGTTGTTATTCTGGTTTCTGTATGTGTTGTTATTCTGGTTTCTGTATGTGTTGTTATTCTGGTTTCTGTATGTGTTGTTATTCTGGTTTCTGTATGTGTTGTTATTCTGGTTTCTGTATGTGTTGTTATTCTGGTTTCTGTATGTGTTGTTATTCTGGTTTCTGTATGTGTTGTTATTCTGGTTTCTGTATGTGTTGTATGTGTTGTTATTCTGGTTTCTGTATGTGTTGTTATTCTGGTTTCTGTATGTGTTGTTATTCTGGTTTCTGTATGTGTTGTTATTCTGGTTTCTGTATGTGTTGTTATTCTGGTTTCTGTATGTGTTGTTATTCTGGTTTCTGTATGTGTTGTTATTCTGGTTTCTGTATGTGTTGTTATTCTGGTTTCTGTATGTGTTGTTATTCTGGTTTCTGTATGTGTTGTTATTCTGGTTTCTGTATGTGTTGTTATTCTGGTTTCTGTATGTGTTGTTATTCTGGTTTCTGTATGTGTTGTTATTCTGGTTTCTGTATGTGTTGTTATTCTGGTTTCTGTATGTGTTGTTATTCTGGTTTCTGTATGTGTTGTTATTCTGGTTTCTGTATGTGTTGTTATTCTGTTAGTGATGTCATCACTATGCTTGTTTACCTTAAATTGTGTTTTTTTTCTGGTTAGGGGGGGTGGGGGAGGAGAACGTTTATTCGACACGTGACCAACTTGTACAGCGTTGATTTTTACGTCATCATATATGTTTGCTTGTTGAAATATCAAACTATGCAAGAAAGAACGATCAGCACATATAAAGTAAGTTACAGAAAAGGTTCTCTCCCCAGTCGCGCTAGGCGTATGTAGAATATAGTGGTAGCGGAAGCCAAATGAGAGTATTACACAACAGGCCCTTTTTTTGGAATCCATAGGGGAAAAGACACAGAGGAAGACCAAGGAGTTCTTGGAGAAGACAGATAGAAGCAGAGATGAAAACGATGGTGAAGACATGGAATGGTCTTTAAAAGATGGCAAGAAACAGAACGACTTGGAAAGTGTTTGTTGAAGACCATTGCTCCACAGGAAGCTGAAAGGTAGAAGTAGAAGAAGACCATGTTTTTCTATGACCACGACGTATTTTTGAGAGTTATGGTCGGTGTCACGCCAGGTTGCCTTTACTTCCCAGAAAAATATCTCGTACGCATTTTTAAAGACTGGGTGAACCCCGGACCCTTGTCGGTCCAAATAAAATATCCGCCACTTCTGGGGATCGAACCCGTTTCTTTCTGACCAGAAAGCGGAAATGTATTAAGTATGATGCTTGGCCGCGAGTACAGCGTCATAGAATATGTAAAACAAACATAAAATATTAATATGCTTCTTAAGCAGAAGAGAGACGAGGCAAGCTACAACGTTTTGATTAAAAGCCTTCGTTGGGTGTATTATATCTTCTTCTTTCCGCTGTTTTGTAGCTTGAGATGAGTACTTGTTTTTTTTGTGGTTGTCATTGTAGTCATATTTGTTATATAGTATGTCTGTCGAAAGAGAACGAACCACAAGAAATGATAGACGTAATAATAAAAGAACACAACAAGGAAGGTCTCAGTCTGAATAGTAAGAAAACAGACGTAATGTTAATATCGAAGAAACAATAATCACCATCATGCAGCATAAAAATAAAAATGGATAAATCTAAAACAAGTGTAACACATCAAATACTTGGGTACAATAATAACATTAGATGGAAGATGCACCACAGAAATAAAATGCAGAATAGATCAGGCCAAAATAGCTTATCAGAAAATGAAAAACGTCTTTTGCAACAAAAAATATGTCAATAGAAGTGAGAAAGAGAGTTCATCGGTGCTATATAGAGCCAGTTCAGACCTAAGGAAGCGATTAATGGACAGTACACAAAGAAATTAAATGATGATTAGATGCCACAGAGATAGGATTTCTCAGAGGAATGTTGAAAGTTTCATGGACAGCTAAAATGACCGATGAGGAAATTCTCAAAGAGGCCAACACAAAAAGGAAGTTCCTATAAATCCATCAGAAAGAAACATTCAACATTTTTAGGAAACACCAACAGAAGAGGAAATTTGGAATACTTTGTTACAACTGGCAAAATACAGGAAAAGAGATATCGCGGAAGACAAAGAGAGAAAAATACTGGATTGCTTGATGTCATGCGTGGTAAACAGTCAACGGAATTAATACGATGCACTGTAGATAGAAGATTATGGAAGGACATGATCGCCTACGCCAACTGGTATGGTACATGATGGTGATGAGTGTACCTGTCGAAGACTTTTGTCGAAATATCGTAGACTTTCTCATTTCTTTACTGGTTAAGCTGCATTATGCCATTTGATGTATATTTTTGTGCAAGAAAAACGTTACTTTGTCAACTTGAATGCTTCCAGCGGTAGCGTCTACTTGTCGCTGGTTTAATAATTAAAGTAGATGATGTCTGCTGGACCACAGTTATCTATAATATTGTTAACTCTCTCCGTACGTTTCGCTCGTTAGTGCGCCACGCTCAATTTGATTAGTGTGAACACCATCAAACCATATTATTTTTACATGTCTTGTATCATCTTGGTATTGGTGAAATCTAATACCTTGTTCAATTACCTAAACATTCATATATAACATGTTATATGTTAGATAAATATAAATATGTAGATTGATTCTTAAAACGATGAAAGATTTTGTCTCTGAATTTCTTCCGTTGAGTCGATAAAAAGCTTCCATACGGAAAGAGTTTACGGGCGTAATACCGACCACATTACTCCAAAAATCATGTGCTGAAGGTCTGTACAATATAGGGTCACTAACACCATATTTCCCTATACGCCACTTGGCGTGACGGGGGTACTTTACTTTTTTTTATATGGAAATAGTTTAGGCCAACGGGCTGAAAGAAATCACCAAATGTTTGTGACGTTTTCAGCTTTCCGAGCAGGGGCGGTTGTGGTTAAAATGACGTCATTCGTCTATATCTCGCACGGTTGAAGACGACACACACTTTGGGTGTTTTTTTTTTTTCAGATTTCCCTCTCAACTCTCAGGCCTCACTCAAATTTATAGATAGCTGTGGCTTGACCCAGCGAGTACAGTGAAAGGAAGGAAGGCAAATCTATTTCCAAGAAAGTTATGATTAATTACACTGACGTTTCGGTCAACATGCGGCCCTCTTCAGAGAACGAAAACAACATAAGCAACGGAGTTCTTGTTCGCTGAAGAGAACTCGCATATAAGCCGAAACGTAAGTGTTTTTGTTGTGTTTAATTTTTTGTAAAGCTGTCACCATACCTTGTAAGAGCGTACGTTACACCCCACCACTTGCTCCTGCTACCAGCTTTACAGCAACACTGCAATTATTTGCCTCTTCCCTATGACTAATTATCATGAATCAGTTTTTTATATGCAAACTCGCTGGGAAATGCCACAAAACTCATTCAACACATGCTAGTTAATGGCAAATAGAGACGAAGAAGAGGAAGAGAAAGAAGAGGAAATTGAAGTGGAGAAAGAAAATTAAACAGAAAAAAAAGAAGATAAAGCAGAAATAAAATTAAAATTGCTGAGAAGTTGTTTTTGAAATGAAGACATTAATTATCGAGAAAGCCGACATAGAGAATTTGCTAAAGGATTTTCATTTGGAAGAGAACTTGACAACTAATGTCACTACAATCCTGAGAATACGGTGATCTTGAATCAGCCTCTTGCAGGGAAGAAATCAACCCATGAAAACGTATGCCTTTCTTTATTGTCCAGCATATTTCTCAGATAACATAAACGACTGTACAAACATGCACAAACAGTTACATGTTTTATTAACATTATTTTAAAAAAATATATCTAACTGAGGCGAAGCAGAATTATCTATCTTAATCTCCAAATATAAAATATTTATAAAACACACCTTAAAAAGAGGAGCAGCAATAGCTCAGTGGTTAGTGAACTGGACTACAAAGGACAAGAGGTAGGGTTCGATCCCAACCGACGGCTTCCGGGTTCACCCAGCCTTAAATGGGTACCGGATTTTTTTTCAAGGACAAAAAGTGGGAGGGGCGTAACACCAATCACATTACCCCAAAAATCATGTGCCGAAGGTCTGTAAAAAATTATGGTCACTAACACCATATTCCCTCTACGCCACTTGGCGTGACGGGGCTCTTTACTTTACTTTTACACCTTAAAAAGACAAGTGTCTTATTCTTTGACCAAAAAAAAAATAGTCTTTTGGTGGCAGTTTTACGGAGGTGAGAATCAAAAGAAAAGTCGAACAACGTTTCGGCCAAGTACGCTTTCAGCTGGAACAATAAACTGTTATCATATCACTTTTTTCTTTTATTTGTTAAACTGTAATTGTTATAGGATTTGCTTTCACTTTACAGCGAACAAATTAAAGATCAATAGCAGACAAAAAAGGAATTAAAGTCAACGGTCACAACATAAATAATTTACGATATGCGGATGACACAGTCTTAATAGCAGAGACAGAGAACGAACTACAAGAAATGATAGATATAGTAGTAAAGGAAAGCAACAAGAAAGGTCTCAGTCTGAATAGTAAGAAAACAGAAGTAATGGTTATACCGAAGAAACAACCATCACCATCATGTAGCATAAAAATAAAGGAGACAAATCTGAAACAAGTGCAACGTTTCAAATACTTGGGCACAATAATAACATCAGATGGGAGATGCACCACAGAAATAAAAATCAGAATAGCTCAGGTCAAAATAGCATTTCAGAAAATGAAAAATATCTTATGCAACAAATCTATGTCAATAAAAATGTAGAAAGAGAGTTCATCGGTACTATATAGAACCAATTCTGACCTATGGAAGCAAATCATGGACAGTAGACAAACATATGAATAGACGATTAGAGGCCACAGAGATGGGATTTCTCAGAAGAATGTTGAAAGTTCCCTAGACAGATAAAAAGACCAATGAGGAAGTTCTCAAAGAGGCCAACACAAAAAGGGAGCTCTTAAAAAAACATCGGAAAGAAGCAATCAACATTTTTCGTGCACATCATGAGAAGAGGAAAGTTGGAACACTTGGTTACAACTGGCAAAATAAAAGGAAAGAGAGATCGCGGACGACAAAGAGAGAAAATACTGGATAGCTTGGTGTCATGGCATGGAAAATAGTCAACAACAGAACTCATACGATGCACTGTAGATAGAATATCGTGGAGGGACATGATCACCTACGCCAACCGGTATAGCACTTGAAGAAAAGTAAAAGCGAGACTTCAATCGGCGCCTTAACACGCGAGTTTTCACCCATATGTGCTCGGGCACCATCCAAAAGTGTTTGGAGACTTCTGGACAGTGTCGATTCAAGCATCGAAACTCACGCTGTTAGGCGGCATTCCTCACCTTTCCAGAGTGCTACCCTGGTATCCATTTCTGCCAGAGACTGGGTCAACCGCGGGGGTATTTTATTTCCAATCACAGGTACAACTCACACTTCTTCCAGCGGGAATCGAACGCGGGTTGTCTGAACGTCGGTAGTCCAGTCGGGTGGTTTTCCCAACTAGGCTACCGAAACCCCCAGTCACTATTATTATGTTGCATTAATTCCTCTCTCTCACTCTCTCTCTCTCTCTCTCCCTCCCTCTCTCTTTCTCTTTCTCACTATCTTTAAAATATTTATTCTCGTGTTCTATTTTACTTTAACGTCTTTATTTCTATTTTTAAATTGTATACTCTCTCTCTCTTCTTTTCTTTTGTTTGTTTATCTTACATTTTCTTCAGTTTTCTTTAGCTATGTCATCCTTATTATACATTCCATCTTTTTATTTTTTTCTGATTTTTTGATTTGATCTGGGATTTTTATTTATGATTTCTCTCTGCGGCAACCACTCCTGGAGCGAGGCCCGGCTTGAAACGTCAATTACTCATCGACGGAAAAAATATGAGTACCACCAAAGTCAGAGTTATCTGCCTGTGCGGCAAGGGACCCCTGTGCACACGACTGCCAGGGAAAAAATGGATTAACACGCAAAATTCAGTTCCTAGTCTCTAGGGACTTCGTCAGAGGTCAAAGCTGGCGAACGAGAAAAAAATAATAATAACAATTATTTTTTTTTGCATCTCAAGCTTTGTATGTTATATTGTCTCCATCTTTATAACTCTTTGACTTGCTTTATATTTTCTAGTCATCACATTCTCTGTTTTATATAGCTCTCACTTCTCTCTCTCTCTCTCTCTCTCTCTCTCTCTCTCTCTGTGTGTGTTCTTACTCTTACATTTACTTTCCA